>CM054114.1:22167868-22652868 GCA_028673005.1 Tanypteryx hageni
TGATAGAATATCTTTAGTCATTTTTAAAACTTTCATTTTTTCGATAGTTTTATGCTAAGCAAAGTGTATCCTATGAAACGGTGTCTTTGAAAGTGCAAAGGACACAACGCAGCTATGGGTGATGCAATATAGTAATCAGGGTCATTCTGTGTAATTATCGCAATTTCTTTTAAAAATAATATCGGCATTTTATATTTCTAAGACAAATTGTGCGTAATTGCGAATTTACAAAAATATTGATAAAATAACCATGCATTCATTAGGGTCAGCTGCGTAGGGGACACCCCCTACACGGCAAACCGCAGCTGAAATGCTTCACGGCCAATGGACAGCGGCGAATTTTGATATTTGGGGGCCCTAGGCGCTAGTTTAAGTTGAGGTCCCTCTTTACTTTCTCCATATACGTAGTATATATACTATATATACTACGTAGTATATACTAGTAATTGGTGCTTACATACTGCAAGCATTTCATCTCACCTTGAAAAATCATTCATTTTTCAGACAGACATTTCTTCATTACAAATATTCTTTTAATTCTAAGGATTTCACCTCCGCAGCGATTTTCGTTTTCACCAAATGTAAAAATAATAGTATAAAACATCCCCAAATGTTGCAATTTTAAATATTTTACACTTTCTTCATTATGGGGTACTAATGCTACACATTTCAGCCAAATTTTAAAGTTGTAGCACTTCTATAAGTAAAACAATATTTTTCTAATTGTTTAAATTTAAATAATTATTAACGGCCGCCGCAATTAATATATAGTAAAATTGAAATGTAAAATTGTGCAAATTCACCACTATGTAAATAATTTCAAAATTTCAGCTTCCAAGCTCATCCCGTAGTACCTAAAGAGTTATCTATTTGTTTAAATTTTAAGAATTTTTAACTGCCAAACAAATTAAAATATCAAAATTTGTATAATCCCTATTTCGTTTTTTTAAGAATTCTACTTATAAAAAAAAATTCAACTCCGTAGCACATGCGGAAATACATAATCCATGAAAATTTGTTTAAACAATTGCGAATTTTTAGCGGCCGCATTGTTGCACTTGTTCAAGATTTTAGTTTTTTTCTAGTCGGTTTTACACAAAATCCTATCTATGGAAAATATTTCGAATCTATATATATATATATAAATTAGTTATTGGTAAAAATCGGTTAACCGGAAGTGAGTGTTTACTCTTGTCACTTATCCGTTATTTTGAGATATTTGCTTTAATATTTGATAAATGTAAACATATATTAGAATAAACATTGTAGGGAATTTAATTATCTACAACCTTTATTTGAAACATTTTCCCATATAATGCATTGTTTATGAGATATCTTATATTTTTAGCTGTCACCACCACGCCACCTACCGACGACTATTGTTAACAATTGACGCTTAGTTACGTCTTCGTAACGCTCCTTTTTCTTTTCTTAATTATTTGAGCTTTGTTGCTATATCCAATATCAGAAGGCTATGGTTTGAGTTTATTTTTGTTCTTTGTAAAGTCTAAAATTTTCTCGCAGTTTCTTAAAATATTTATTATTATGTAAACTATTTGGAATTTTTGGAAATATTACAGATATGGAGAAAGTCATGTGGTGGCTACATCAGTTTTTATACAAATCCTTATAGAATAATTCTCAAGTGTCCGCCTGTCTTTCACGGTATTTTAGGTCATTTTACAATGGAATTAAGAGCTGAAAATTTCACAATCGTTAAATCCCCATGAGGTGAAAAATCGAACACCCCGGAAAAGTCGGATTCGACTCCAGGAGACGATTATATTTTCCCATAAGTTTACTCGGGGTTTTCGATTTTTCAAGGAGCAAGATTTTTTCTTTCGTTCATCAAAATACATAAATATGGACCAATTTTCTCCGTCTTTCCTTTATTGGACGACTAAAACTATAAAATATCTTATTCTTGCAATGTTTTGATGTTACACGGAATAATTTGACAGAAATACGCACTTCTGTTCGACATTTTATGATTTTTTCGTACTTTCCGGGCGTTGCCAGGGCGACCCGCATTGTTGCTTCCGATTCAATCAGCGCCTAATAAGCCTCCAAATAGATGAAATAATTGGGTTATTAGCTTCGCGCTTTTTTAAGCATCGAAATTATTGTTGTAGCAACGTCAAAAGTAATAGATTGCAAATAATTATTATCTTATTATTCAGCAATCGGTGTGTGGACCGAGGGTGTTTTAAACGACTGACTGTAAGAAAAAAATCTTCTTTCATTTCAATACTGGAATATTACCTTTTCGCAAGTAAAATTATTATACTCTACATATTTAATGTTTATTAATGCAAATAGGCCTACGCATCAGTCTGCAATTTGATGATAAGGAAAATATGCGCTATTATTAATAAATGAAAAATAACACATTTTGAAGCACAAGAAATTTGTGTTGGTAACAATTCATGAATAAAAAATGAAATAAATGGTTGAATTAATTATGTATGAAAAACATTGCATAAAACAATTTTAAAGCATTAGTAACAAAACTTTGAAAATCATTGCTGCATATCATTATTTTCCATACTTATGGAAATCTGATGAAATACAACATTGCCGGTATTTTATCTCCAACGATAACAGATATTCGTAATTGCTATTCGTAGTAGGCCCCGTAATAAGTTAATAGCAGTCGTTGTCCGATACTTGAGGAAACGTGATTGTTTGTGAGTACATATTTAATGAAGTGTGTAGTGATAATCATTGGAAATAAGGTAAGGTAGAATTTTTAAATTTTGGCATTGGCTTACGAATGGTCTAGTTCGACTCCCAACCGTCGCTCGCGGCGGATACGTAGCGCTACGGGCCGGCGCCCCCCCTTTTACAGTATCAATAAAATTACAAACACCTGCCGGTACAAAATATGTTACAATGTATTGTGTGTTTGTGGTTGTAGAGCTGTTATCTTTAGACTCCTATACACTAAAGGTAACTTATGTATTCACAAAAAAAATCAACGTCAAGATATATTTTTTTTAGCTGTTGAGATAAAATGTGAAGTTTCATTGAAAATCCGGGGCCCCTAATATTTGGGGGCCGCGCCTGAAGCGCCTAATGGATAATACGCCACTGCCAATGGAGACAAAGAAAAAGAAATATTAAGAGGTAGATGAAAGAAAATTTGCTTGAACTATACGAGGCTATATATGGCACACCCTTTTACTCTTATAAACAGAATCATTTGATAGTGCTCCCCGTTCAAAAATGAGCCGGACAGCGACAATTTGTTCTTCTCTCTGCGGAATTATAAGGTTTGTTATGCATATTATAATACTTGGAATCCAAATCTCCAAATGGATTAAATTTAATAAAAGAAAAAGACTTATTACAATAATATTTTATAATTTCATACTTTTCAAAATATCAGTAGCGTTTGTGTGAGGGAGGGGGGAATTATTCGTCAATATACAGGCAATGATAAGTAATTATTTTTAGAATAAATAATACAGCTTGGATAATATTTAAGATGTCTATGGGGGAGGGGAGGCTTATTATTTGCTGCGTGGAGCCTCCCAGATGTTCCGGTGCGCCACTGATTAGGATCATATCAGAGATCGTTGACTTTGTATGTGCCATGGGGTCCAGCGACGAAAAACTTGGAAAACATCGACATAGAAGGCATCTCGTAATCTATATGTAATCTATGCTCTTAAAACATTTCTTTCTCTGGAAGTTCACGACCTTTCAGAAACGACATTTGTCCCCCCCTCTCTTCTCTCTTTCTATGGCTACAAGGAAGAGATGGCGCCACGTAAACCATATCTCGGAGGAAATCATGTGCTAAGAATAAACTGAAGAGGAGTCGCCCCCTTTCCAAATCTTGTCAAAAAAGGCCAAGACGCCGGTTGACGCGATTTTCCGAGGTGGAAATCGCATTTTATCGGTTTTTCGTCCGAAATGTTTACATTCCTTCGCGGAAAGAAGTGTCTTTTTTTACTCGGGACAAATGCCGCCAGGAAAGGTGATGAGATTGCCTCCGAGATCTGGTTTTCAGGGAAGAAGGGGAGGAGGAGGGAGGGAAGGAGGAAGGAAGGAGAGAAGGAGGAAGGGCGACAAGTGAGGACGGTAGGTGGCAGCAGTAGGGAGGGGGAAGTGACGAAAGCCAAATCTGTAGGTGATTACTTCTATAATCTTCCGATTGAACGATTCAGGGATTCGCTATATACCAGCGGACATACAAAAGTTTCACCTCCGAACAACGCCAGCCAGCTTCGTCAAAGAGGATCTATTTATAAGAGTGACAAAAGGCGACTTGAACTGCGGATTAATTCTATTGCTCATATTTTTTAACTATTGAGTCTTTCAAACTTTTCTTTCGGCGTGATTTGAAAAATTAGAGATGTTTAAAAATCATAGAAATGTTGCTATAAAATGTTCTTCGTATTAAAATGTGCAAAAGAGAAAGATCTCAGACTTTCCCGGCGAATAGATGTGAAGAAATTTTCTCGGGCTTCCAGCCGGGTCATGATACTGTCGTATTGGAATACGACAGTATCATGACCCGGCTGGAAGCCCGAGAAATTTTCTTCAAATGTGCAAAAGAGTTTAATCAAGTATCTTTTTATCAAAGAAATATTTAATGTTCAATTACTTTCCACTTGAGATAAAACGTTTTATCAAGGCATAATAGTATGCTTATGATCAATTATTGCTAATTTTGCGACAATTTAAGTAAGCCTTTAATATAAAGAAAGAAGGAATTTCATATTTTATCAAATGATCATTAGGTATAAAATTTCTCCAATAGCCGACACATTGATTTTTTTAAGCCATAATACGAATTCGATAATGCCCTGTTGAATTAATTAAATGAGTGGAATGACATAAAGAGCAATGCTGTGGATATTTTTCCAATTTTTAGCGTGCTTGCCAGAATGGAAATAGGCTTATAATTTCGTCGTTTTATCTGTCCGTCTGTCTCTCTGCCCCCCCCCCCCCCCATTAACTTTTGAACCAATAGACCGAGTTTCATGACACATGGTGAAATCTCTTGCTACTGGGGCCGAACACCCGAGGATAGCTTTAATTGCGAATATTGAAAGTCCCGGGTTCGATTCCAGGAACTATCCTTCCCATTTGATTTACATGGGAAATCTGAAATCCATCGTGCAGAGTAATTTTCTCTTTCCCATTAAAATATCTTGGGATTGTAATATCGGAGCGCGATTTGCACTATTCTCCGAGGAAAGGAATGGAAATTCTAATTTTTATCGTAGAAATTTGCGTATGTCGTCGAATTTCGCGTAAATATCGGCGTTTTTGCAGTTTTTATCACTCATTACGAGAGTGTTGCCATAGCAACAACTATTGTTGGAATCGGATTCGATATAGTCTAGTACATAGTTTCCGAAACTATCTGAAGTCACGGAACCCTTAGACTCTTATTCTAATTATTTTATGGAACCTCGCGGAGCTTTCGCGGAACCCGAGGGTGCCGCGGAACACAGTTTGAGAAACCCTGTTCTAGTACATTCACGCGTTATTTTGCAACACAAATACACGTGATCGAATTCATTTGTAGTATCTTATAACGGTAAATTATGAAATTTGGAAACACAAAGAGCAACTCATCCGCGGTGAATTTAAAGCTATTAAAGCCGATATTAGTTCCGTTAGGATCATCTTGTTTTCTCACCGTTGAAGTCACTTCATTGTTGGACGTAGAAATTCCTTCCGGAAAATTGAATACACATTAAATTCACGATTATCAAATTATATCGTTCATAGAAAATTACGAATTAGCTGAGATAATTACATTTCATAAAAATCTCTGGCGACATTATTTCCTGTGGCTATTTTAATAAAACCCTTACAGCGAGACCAAAGACTGGTGGCACTGACAAAGAAACCTTCAGATCTCGGCCGAGATCCAAGTTATAAAATTACTACGCAACAATGATCGTAAAGCCTATCGCGCAATTGGTGTACGAGTTGGAAAATGGAATTCGAAGACATATAACCATATGCTCTTTAACCCCTTCACACCTAGTGAACATTACAATGTACAATAATTTTGACCTTACTTTTCAAATATTCTTTCGCATTATATTTTATTGAAAACTTGCTGAGCACTAGTTTATATATTATTGTTACTTTTACAGCCATCTATTGATGACTAGTTAAAAAGAATTGCTCCAGGTAAGTATTAATTCTTTTTTGTTTTCGTCGTCGAAACATCTCACTTTGATATTATTTTCTTTTAACTTAGATAAAGAAATCATCTTATCTGCATATATATAAGTAAGTGTCCTGACTCACTGACTCGTGACCAACGCGCACCCGGCAGAGAGGACGACGATGGGACGGCTGCTGGACCAGGCGGTCACCAGTGTATTCGGACAGGGAGTACACTTGAATTATAATAGGAATATGCTCCATCCCACGTTAACCTACGCTTCCCTTTTTCAATAATCCCCTAAGGTCCAGACCACCCCGACAATAATGGCAGTACAAAGAGCGGGATTGGTCAACGTGCGAGGCGGGATGAGGCAGAAGAAACCATTGCTCGAGGACCTGCTGGACAGAAGAGCACTGCTCTGCCTAGGCATAGCTGAGACCTGCCTCACCCCGAACACGGCATACCACATCCCCGGATACTCCATCATCCGGAAAGACACCAGCATCCATAAAAGAGGAGTAGCCTTAATCATCCGGCAAGGGATATCCGCCACAAGGCACCCCCTGCCGGATTGCTTACAAAATACCGATGTGGTTGGCGCCACTTTCCTTTTTGCCCGACCCCATATTGATAGCTTGCTGTTATATTCCTCCACGTGAAGTATTCCCAGCATATTTGATACATTACCTCCAAAATCTTAACATGGACTTTATTCTCGTAGAAGACTTCAACGCACGATCTACGGGCTTCAGAGACACCGTCACCAACGCAAGCGGGAAGCAAATAGAACAATTCCTGCTGAGCGCAGACCTGGTAAGGCTCGACATCCCACGCCCCACGTTTTTCAGCCATGTCGGTGTCTCTTTTCCAGACCACGTCCTCGTCAAAAGCAGCACCGCCAAACTTGTCGGGGACGTCACAGTCGAGGATACCATCACGTCGGACCACCAAAACGGATTGGGCAAAGGCGGACCGGGGAATGTTCGAAGAAATAATCGCCGAAGGATTACCCCCCGCAGAGAAACCCAAGACAACCACAGAGGTAGACAATGCGATCTATATATTAAACAATATTATTCAACAGGTTGCTGACGAATGCATCCCAAAGAAAAAGATCGACGCAAAATAAACCGCCTCTGCCCAAGCACGTCGTCGCTCTCATCAAGGAAAACAGGAGGATTTACAGAGAATACAATAAAAGGAAGGACCCAACATTTATCTCGAAAAAAGGATAATTTTTCCAGCTTTGGACAATCTAAAAATCTAACTATCATGCCAATGATATTTAGTAATTTCTGTGAATTTGCTTGCATACACTATTCCTCGGCGTATTTGAAACCAACATATGCCTCCCATGACAACGGTTAATAAAGTTGTTTATTTACTTTTGCCAAACAATGAAATCATTAGCGCTGACGCTACGCTAAAGCTTCTGTGCATAACTGTTCTTCTCGCCGTCCATGTCATACCAACACACTTTTTATCATCAAATTCGATTTCAAACTCCGGGAAATAATTTTGTTTCGTAGGTTTCACTTTAAATATTCACGTAACAAATTAGATCCACAAAATCAGCCTTTGCATGGTATAATGTATGGTTATGCTAAATTTGAATATGTATATCTTCAAACGTGTTTCCACCGATTGCATCTCTAGAGCTTTCAATTCCTGCCTAAGGTTTGAATGTTTTTGAGATTGACCACATAATATAATGCAGTTTCTTCCACTGGAAATCAATTCGAGCGAAATAACTATATTTTAAAAATGATTCCATCGATTGTTTATGATTATTTGATAATAAATATTCACCAAATTTGTCGATAAAGGATGCGGGAAAATTTATTTATTTGAGCAAAAGATGATAATACATGAAATATTGCATACCATTAAGCACTACAATATAAATTAACCTGGTTTCATTACTTGGTTTTATTCTAAAATCTTACTCAATATTTTTTGTCTTGGCTTAAAAACCCGAGAAACGCCGAGTAATTTCAGCTACTTTCATTATAACCTAAACTTGTACCCTTTTTGTGGATTTTTGATGTTGTAACACGCTGCAATGTAAATTTAAAAACTTCCTTAAAATAAAGATTTTTTTATTTTAGTCCCGAGATGCCAACCGCGCTGTATCGAAAATGCGCTAAAAGAACAGGCGCTAAACGAGGCATGCTTGTAACCGCTTTCTCTGACCGCTTGGCGATGGATGTGTCCTACTTGGAGAAGAAATCGTTCTGTTAATCTGGTTATAATCAGAGACACGATTCGAAAACGTGGAGCAATCCTTGATCCGTGTGGGTTATATATTTATCCGAACAATAACTGCTAATTAAATGATTCGTAGATCGCCATTATTCGCATTCCGAAACGACGACTCCCAGATCCTCCTTCCACGCTTTCTGACTATTGTCTGGAAAGCGTTATGAAAAAGCCGAAGCCTCTCTAAACCAGGAAATGAAGCAAAAAATACTCCTCTCCCGAAAGGATTATCTTCGGGAAATCGACACAAATTAGACGGAATCATCGTCCAATTTTCGCCGAGAAACTTTTTCCGCCAAGTAGGTTCCCATTAGAAACCGTCTCGGTCAATTACTGAAGGTTCGACAGGGAATTATTGATTTCGTCTCATGGCTGAAAAAACATGAACAAATGATAAACAAAGCGTAACGCCATTAATAGGAAATCTGGAAAGGACTTCGTTAGAGGAACGTAGACTGCAGGCTAGATTTAAACTGCTGGAAAAATATGTCGGAAGGAGTAGCGAAGGAGGCGGTGGATCTTATCAGATGCCCGACGTATCTTGGTTGGCAGGACCGCGAGGATAAGATTCGCGAGATCGACTGTAGGACGGAGCGATATAGAGGATGGTTTTCCCTAGGACGATAAGAGAACATAATAGGAAAAGGTAACGTAGAGAAACTAGGGGCCTTTGGTGCACTGCACCCCCTGCCATCCACCGAAAAGATGACTTGCAGGGTATCATGTAGATGTTTAAAAAAAATACGTCTCAGATATCTCCTATAGCCACAACAAGGTTATAAAAAACTAGATACGCATTTCGGCTATAGAGCAGTGGTAATATTACCGAAAACAGATTATAAGAAAACGTGGAAACTATTTTTAGTAAATTATCACTGAAGACTGCCTCTTTGTAGCCGAAATGTGCATCTGGTTTTTTTATAACCTTGTTGTGGCTATTGGATATACCAGAGACGTATTTTTTAAGTGTTTGTTCTTGAAATACCGAAGGGACCTTAAAATTCTCGTTCGGTAAACTCGCACGAGTTCCGCGTCGGATAAACATTTGGGGAAGGTGAGAAGATTTTTCATTCGATGGTATAAAAAATGTCAAACGAAGACGCTTCGACAATTGCTACTCGAATGCTAAACGCTCGAATGAATGTGCCAGAGGGATATTTGCTTTGGACTAGCGCGCCTCCAACGTACATCTGCGGGGTAGAGCAAATTTCTCTGCTCGCAGATTCACGATGTGCGTTCCTCGGAAGTACGTCATGGCCTTCATTTCTCTATTTTGTCGAATAGTAAACATCGGAGACTGAATTAGAAAATTTTAAGGAACTACGAATCAAGTGTTATCGATGGATTTCATTATTAGTATCAATTTAAAATTAATTTTCGTGTTATAATCTGATTGGTTTGACGTGTTTCGCATTCTGAAATAACAAAATAATTAACAAGGCAATTAATAAATAATTATACTCTTGTTGCTTTCTTTAATGTTGCATTAAAGGCTTAGATTATTCGTCACTGAGGCTTTACTACTAACTAAGACCTCCTATTTAAACCTTTTAGCGCTTGGTGGCTATATATTTAGCCACAACATTTTTCTCCGAGTGCTCACCTACTTTTTCAGCTAAATTGGATAAGTTTCTTATAGGAGTTGTTCATAATGTTTAATTTATTCCTTGATTAACAATAAATAATAATGTAGAGAAAATTCAAAATGAAAAATACTAAAATTACGGAAAAATCTTTTCGGTCGTGCATTATTCTTTTAATTCCAACGCTTCCCACCGATTTTCCGCCTGCGTGAGCAACTACCCCAGAAGCTGTTTGACACGCAAGATACTGAGCAGGGCGCAAGGTCTAGTGCGCGTGTAAAGCCGGGTCCACACTTGGCGAACGAACACGAACGAGCATACAAACGCACATTGACGAATACAGCGTGGACGTGTCTTTGAACGCGAACGAACGACGATCCGCCGTCTGTCGGTACATCAAAGGGAAATGTTCGTTCGTGTTCGTGTGGACGTGTATTTGTCCAAGAGTTCAGTGTCTACTGAGATGGAGTGGTTGGAAGACGTCACCGTATCTATTATTGCGGATTCCCATTTGATGAGAGACCGAAAGCCCTCAATACAAATTGGGCAAGAAGAAGTTGGATGCCATTTGTATTAGTTTCTCCAAATCGGATGTCTCTCAAACATCGTTTTTCATTGTTCGTTCGCGTGCGTCCATGTTCGTTCGCTTGTGTCCATGTTCGTTCGTGATAGTATGTTCGTTCATGTTCGTTCGCCAGGTGTAGACGCACCTTTATGGGGAACGTCCGTCCGAAGCGGTCACGACGGCGGATTTTGGCAGCGACCTTGTTTACGGAGCGTTGAAAACCCTGGCGCAGTTTTAAGGGACCCATTCCGCAAATACACCAGGTCCTTATTCTTTGAAGTGAAGGACTCATTGACGTGTACATCCTTCTCATTTTAAAAGTGTCCTTGAAAGCCTAGTTTCTCTTCCCCTCTCACTGCTGCGAGATCCCTAAGCGTAACAATGTGGTCAGAGAACAAGGGAGGAGGGGGATGGAAGGGGGGATGGAAGGGGGGATGGAAGGGGGGATGGAAGGGGGGATGGAAGGGGGAGGGCGGAAGGGGGAGGGCGGAAGGGGGGCGGAATGGGGGGGGGGGACGGAAGTAAAATAATCAGAGGGTTAGAAGACGGTCTCGCAACTTGCGGGATATGGATTCGGAACTTGTCACGGGCATTTAAAGTCATCTTTGTTATAAATCATTTTAATATACTATACACACAAAATAAATTAAAAATTTTCAGAACGTTCAAAACATTGAAGTTAAAGTGTTTTATAGGAGGAACTCCGTCCAAACCTAATCCGTTAATAACGTATGAGATATCATTATACCAGTAAAATACCTTACAATGCGCTGATCCATGGCGGGTTCGAATCCAATTGCGTTTATTTTCTTCATTTAATCAAAATGGGAATGAGTTGAACATTTTCTCGTTTTGCGTTCTAAAATAAAAGTACGTTTGAACAATAGAATAAATTTATCTTTATTCCAGATTAAATTTACCTCGAATCAATTAAAAAATCAGTTTGGAATATAAAAAAATTGTTCTTAAAAAATGATAAATGCAATCATAATGACGTCTTCACCAACTGTCACCACACTTTAACCCATTGACAAAATCAGTGAGTTTTTTTCTCCATATACGAAGTATAGAGAAAGTATTGTTTTCACGAAAAAAATCGAATTCGAGATTTCAACGGAAATACATGTTTTACGGTCCCCTGAACACGTTTTGATTATTTTCTCGATGATGTCTGTGTGTCTGTCTGTATGTAATAAATTTTTGTGGGCGCTCTAACTCAAAAACTATTAATCAGGTCAACGCAAAATTTTATTCTCAAAGATGGCTCAAAAAACTTTTTGGCGTAAACTGAAAGGAAGTTAAAACTCCAGCCAAAAACAAGTGGCATTAGCCCGATGCATTTCGCCCACTAAGTGGGCATTTTCAAGGGCGACGTTTCTTCGACAGCGACCAAAGTCGCGACTTTGGTCGCTGTCGAAGGTACGTCGCCCTTGAAAATGCCCACTTAGTGGGCGAAATGCATCGGGCTAATGCCACTTGTTTTTGGCTGGAGTTTTAACATTCTTGCAAAATTTTATATTTAACATTTTTATAAAGATAGGAAGATCTGATTAGTTTTTGGTAAAAATCGGTCTACCGGAAGTGGGTGTTTACTCCTGTCACTTATCCGTTATTTTGAAATATTTGCTTTGATATTTGATAACTGTAAAAATGTATTGGAATAAAAGTTGTAGGAAATTTAATTATCTACAACCTTTGTCTGATACATTTTTCCATATAATGCATTGTTTAAGAGATATCTTATATGTTTAGCTGACCACACCACGCCGCATGCCGAAGACTATTGTTAACAATTGGCGCTTAGTTACGTCTTACAATCAGTAACGCTCCTTTTTCTTTTCTTAATTGTCCACCGGAAGTAAATATTGACAACGATCCCTAAGCTAACAACATGTAATTTTCCATATAAATATGGAGAAGGTCATGTTTCCCACATCAGTTTATTTTATATTTGTTATTTATGCTATCTAAACATTTGATTGTATTTTATGAATGACTCCTGCGCCCATTTATAAGAATTCTCAACTTTAGGAGATAGAATTTATTGAATTAATGTTTCGAAGGGCAATTAAACTAGTTTTATCTAATAAACAAAGACCTCTAACATCAGCCATACTTTTAGCATGTATAATTCTGAGGAAAGAAAAGCATTGTGTATATTTCGTATCTTTGGGAGAACAGATATGTGAAGTACTTCGTAATTACGGATCTTGCCATTGTAGTATGTAATTATTTGAAAATATTTCCTGTTAATAAAATATTTTGATAAAACTTCTTCGATAAAAAATATGATCTGCTAAGAGTCGCACAGATATTAAATTTCAAATAATTTTGGATTATAAGTAATTTCGGAGAAATAACCATGAATTCATTTTTTCCACAGTTAACTCACATATTTGGAATCTGCGATCGTAATCCTTCCGGAAATTAATTCCGACTAATAATAAATAAAATAATGCCGTAAAAGCTTTTTATAAAATTTTGGATAAATCGCTGAAAATTCTGCAACCTCCATACCTCAGAACCGTTTAATAAACCGAATTCCTTATGAGCGATAAGTGGATTCTGTTTTAAGATCCTAATAAACGGCGCAATATACATTGCACAAACTTTCTCATATACGCATATACGTTTGGTTCACTTTGTACGCTTGTAAAAGAAAAACGCTTATAAATCAAAGTTAACCGTAGTTAAGCGTATATTTTAATGCCACTGGTCGATATTTAGTCATTTTTGGGACATATGGCTTAGTAAGTACTATTTGGGGCATCAGGCTGTACGATTGGATGGATTTTAATCGAAATCCTTAGTCATTTTTGAATAAATAGAATTTTTTTTTCAAAATAACCTAGGATAAAGTACCCTTAATTGTTGCCTAATATCATTTATCTCTTCAGAATGTCTTTTATGTATGTTATTATCCATAAATATGATATATCATCCGATTTAGTTTAACCGTAAGGCTGTAGTAAGAGTATTTCCATCAAAATCTCGAAGTCGAATTTTTTCATGATTAGAATACTTGCTCAATATATTACGTATATGAGAAAGTAAAAAGAATCGCGCTGAAGATTTTGTTACTTTTTTACCCTAATAAACACTGCGTTTATCTTAAATATTTTCTCTGAGGATGGGTGATTAATTTGGAACAGAGCTATCTCGCCGGATTGTATTTTCAAATTTATTCAGACAAACTTATCCGTCGAAGACACAATCGAGGATATTCGCGATAACATAAAACAAGTTAGGAAAGGGTTCGGCGTATCACAAATGGACTCATTTCGTGCAATGGAGTACTTGAAAGAAATTATTATATAAACGTTTTTGAACTTGAGATTGTTTATTTATGTTAGCAACAATGATGAAGTAACTATGCAAAAAAATAACTTCAACTCGAATTAAGGCTTTCTTGTTTGATTTTCATGATAACGGCTATTCCTACGATATGCATGTATAGAAAAAGAAATACTCTACTAGTTTTACAAGTTTTATTTGAAAACTAATTTGATGAGACCAATACTTTACGAGATATGGCGGAAAGTTAATTTTTTGTCACCACTAAAGTGGTACCACTGATCGGTTTACGTGATTCATTTATGTTATTTTCTTATTGTCTTTTACTGAAAGTTCTTAATATCAAATTTCATGAAAATTCGTTCGGTAGATGTCGAGAACGAACTTGCGGACGGACGAACGGACAGACCGAAGGTAATAGGCGCTTATGCTGGAAGCGAAACTCGCCTGAAAAACACGCGAAAACAATCCAGCTCGTCTTGCAAAGAGAGGAATTTCGAGAAAGTATTTCACCTCCTATCGCGGCATAATTCGCCCGACGGAAGCATCGCCTCAGCTGAGGTCACATCGATGCCAGACGTCGAGAGAGAGAGAGAAATCTTAAAAGTTAACAGAGAGCGAAATGCGATATTCGTGGAACCGCGTAACGAGGAGTGAACTCCGTATCTCCATTCGAGTGGGCGAAGGTAATGATGTTCTTCGACTAAAGGCTGGAAGCGCGAGGCGAAAGGAAGGTGAGATGAGGGCGGCAGAGTGGAACAGGGAGAAAAGGGGGAGAAGGGAGGGGGCGGGGAGGGAAGGGGAAAGGAGGGAGAGAGGAGGAGGGGGTGGTGAGGGAGGGGGAAAGGAGGGAGGAAGGGAGAAAGGAGGGATGGGGAAAGGAGGGAGGGGAAAGGAGGGAGGGGTTAAGGAGTGAGCTGTGGGTAAGGAGGATCAAAGCGATGGGATAATTCGATGTGTAAAGGCGGCTCTAGGGTTTGGAAGCGATGGGGGAGAAAGGCGAGAGTACGAGTATTGAGGGAGAGTGAAAATGGAGTGAAGGGAGAGAGAAAAAAGATGGAGAGAGAGAGGTGAAAAGGGGAGAGAGAGGGTTCAGTCAAAGGGACGAACGATGCCGCCGTCTATTGGGTTGGGGACGTCGGAGAACGATATGGGATATTGGGAGGAAATATTCAGGGCTTTTGGAGAAGGGGGATGAAGAAGAAGCGGGGATGTTCGGGTACGCACGGGAGGAGGAGGGGGAGGAGGAGGGGGGGGGGAGTGAAACCGGTGGAAGGGGAAACTCCTAATGCGTCGTCGATTCCGTTGGCTGCTTGGGGATCCTTGTAAATCACGGGCAGAATATAAAACGGGTGAATTTGGAGGGATGGAGTTGATGACGAAAGGTGGCGGAGGGCTAATGGGTGTGTACACGCACGCACACACTCATGCGTAGCCCTTTGCTCACCCGAATGCAAATCGCTTGCGTGTTTGGGTTTATTTTACTTCACGTGCAGTAAGGACCTCAACATTCGCGGGGTTTTCTTCTTGAAAATCGACGCGAATGTTACGACTCGGGTGCCTAAGTACAGTCAAACTCGGCTATAACGAGCGCCACGGGACCGTTTAGTTTTGCTCGTTATAGCCGTTAAACTTAATATCCGTGAAGGCAAAAGCATGCATGCGTATGGTGAAATAAGTCATAAGAAGTAAAAGTGAATATATAAACAGAAAGGTTATTTAGTAAATTTATGAAAAAACCTAAAAATGAGAATAAACTAGAAAATTTAAAGTAAACATACGTACATATAAAATTTACTCACAGCTGCATCCTTAATCACCCCCCTTTTTACAAAAATAACTTTGAATAGTAGTCTGTTTCATAGATTTCACTTTGAAGTCTCTTAAGTTTCCTCTTATTACACTTAGTGCACTAAAAACACCATCGGAAATGTCAATGTTTTAAAAAAAATCATTTAATGTTTCCACGGCATCCTGAGTAAGTTGGCATGGCTTTCGTCAGGATTGTGTCTTCGACACATTCAACATTGTCTTCATCACTGTCTGCTGTGCTTTATACTGTCTCTATTATTTCACTCTCCGTAGGAATTCCACTGGTAATCAAATCATCATCAACATGAACAAAATTGTCAATGTCATTTACATGGTCAAAATTCGCAATTCCATTTTCTTTAAGCCATTCTGATCATCATCAACGTTATGGTTATCAATCGAAAATTCTCCCGATATTAAACCAGACATTCGAAAACAGTTTATGATCGTTGTAGGTGAAACATGCATCTGTCATCAAATGAATTGCATCCAATACAGAGTCGTTGCCATCTAAACCTCTTTCCCTCCTTTCAATCAACTGTAGAACAAAAAATCGCTTGAAATGGCATTTAAAACTTTTAATTATCCCCATGTCCATTGGCTGCAAAATAGAAGTCGCATTTGGAGGCAAAACACCAGTTTTACATTGGATAACTCCTGCATATGTGGGTGTGCAGGACAGTTATCGACAAGGAGTAGAATGTTTCTATTTTTCCTCCGTAACTCGTTGTTCCACTGACTTACATATTTCTGAAAAATATTGGAAGTCATCCATGCCTTTTTATTAGCTGCATGTTCAACGGGAAGCTTCTTTACATTTTTGAAACAACGTGGCTTTTGTGACTTATCAATAACAAAAAGTTTTTTTTTGTCAGTCCCATTTATGTTTGCGCACATTAAAACTGTTAAACGATTCTTAGGTCTTTTGCCACCAACACATTTGTCACCTTTGAATTTAAACGTTGCATCTGGCATCATGTTGTAAAACAGTCCAGTTTCGTCGGCATTGTAGATGTCTTCTTCTCTGTAACCTTTTCGACACTCCTCCCAAACACTTTTCACCCATTCACTTGCCGTTTTTGAATCTGCTGACAGGGCCTTTCGCATAAACAATGTTATGCCGATTTTTAAAACGATCAAGCCACACGTTATTGCATGTGAAGTTCTCGTGTCCTAACTGTTTTGCAAATTTATCTGCCTGTACCTTGATGGGGAAACCAGCATTTCTCTGCCTCTAAAACCACTCCAGAAGTGCTTGATCAACAGTACCCAAGTCGCACTTCCTCATTTTCTTGTTCGTTGTTAGGTTGTTATCTAGTGCAGATAAAATCGCTTCTTTGTTTTTCCATAAGGTTGAAACCGTAGACGACGATAAATTAAATTTTTTACACACTTCAACATTTTTTACCACGTTCTAACTCTCGAATAATATCAACCTTTTCGCGAATAGACAAACACTTCCTTTTATGTACGGACATGTTACTCGTTCAAGGGCAAAATCTCAACTGATTTTTGTGATCAACGCTACGAACTTTCTTTGCAAACTGTGAGCATACCAATTCCACGAAGAGTTAATGAGGAGACGGATTAAACGTGGGATTTCCCATCTTTACGTGGGAAAGGGTGTTGGGTGCATTCGGCTGAGCGACGGGGGTGGGCGCCATTGTAAATGCCCTTACCCCTTATCCCCTTCCAAACACAACCTCCTGGCTGTAAAAGAGCTGTGGGTTGGGAGGAGAGGACAAAGGACCTCCGCGGGTGCCACTGTACCTGCAAGTTGGGAATTCTTGGTTTGGACGAAGGGATTATTTTTTAACAACAACGCCGCGGTCTTTAACCTCCCCGAGGGATAGGGTGTAGAGGCTGGACTCAAGAACACAAGGTTATATATTTTGGGTCACTATGAGGATTGAAGGGGCTGACCGCCGCCGCGTTTGAGACAGTGAGAAGTGGTCAAAGTTTGCTCGATATATCCGTGAAGCGTGCTCGTTATATACGTGAAATATTTGTATGTAAATGCTCGTAAACTTATCTTGGAGGTAGCATTTGCTCACTATACCCGTGAACTCGTTACAACCGTGCTCGTTATAAACGAGTTTGACTGTATTTGCATCAGCAACTTTAACGCCGCGGGGTAAATCCGTGAAAAACTCAAGTTTATGTTCCTTTTAGTAAAGAATTTAATTGGCGGAAAGTTTTTGCGAATGCAACTTGATTCTGAATGCTTGAGAAATTATTTCACCAAATTATTACGTCATACACCATACAATCTCTATCCTTCTTATCCACTATTGTCTCTCCAATGTGCGTCAGAAGTTATTAAAATTATGTAATCGGAAATTCATAAAAGGTCTAAAGAGGGGTATAACGAGACTCGCCGAAAATAATCGAAACAGCAAATGATAAAATGTAAATATAAACTGCAAAGTTAGAAGTCAACATATAAACCGCAAATGTAAATGATTGGAAATTTAAAATCGCTTCAGAGATTTAAAATCCTACTATTCATACAATTGCGTTATTTTCTATTCATTTTATAATAAATCATTTTAACTGTAAAAATTCCAATTTCTGATGATATAGTTGAAACCGGTCGCTTTTGGTTTTTCCTGAATAAAATGGAATTTTTACATAGCTTTTCTCTGATTCTCATTTGTGCACTTTCGAACTGACCGACGGAACTGAGTACTGGTTCGGAAGGCGAAATGCTACCAGATCCACATGAAATTTCCCGCAAATAGGGAAAATTCCCACGATCTGGCATTAATGCGGAGATTATAAACATGAAAATCTTTTTGAAAATATAGGCGCACAATATAAAAATGTAGGCTATTTTCGTATTAAAAGGTGGTTTAGTGAATTGGATAAACTACGATTTTTCCGGAAAATATTTCGACATGTCACATAGTGGAATCGTAAACGTAACGAAATAATTTTTTTTTTTCGTTTTCGTTACGTTTTTAGTTGCAATTATTTCGAGAATATCGTTACCGTTTTTAGTTACGTTATTAAAAAATCATTTCGTTACGCTACAGCAACACGTTTTCCAACACTGCTTGATTGTTATACGTAATAATGAAATGGCTCGAGGGCCACATTAAATGGGGTCGCGGGCCATAGTTTGGAGAGCCTTACATTATTAGATTGCGGAAGCAGCATTCGTATATTCTTTCAAAAATTGCGAACGCGGACCAAACCGCAGCATACTTCGCAATTTCGTACTGGTAGTATTGTTTACTGAAAAAGCATCGTTTCTGGTTTTGCCGGGAGTCAGTTGCCCAAATGCGGCGGCTAATGACGAAGAATAAGTTTATTTCAATGCATTTGATTGACAGCTGATGCAAACAATACTGTGCTGTATCGACTTCAGCTGAATAAATTAGATTTTTTATTTTTTTTAAATGCTTGTTTGAGTAAATGTGGTGCGCTTCTTATTCAGGGACGCGTGGCACTCGGTTAAATACGTTAGTTTCTCCACTCCTAATTTTCCGTATTTGCACTCATTTAGACAGCGGCGTTTCTCAAAGGAAAGGTCGCGACCATATTGGGGCTTCGAGACTCTTAAAGAGAAGTGAGCAATGATTTATTAGGAACCTAAATTACAGGCAAGGGTTGGCCATAATTACACGAATTCTTACCATCAATTACCTATTTTAACAAGTAATGGAAGAGCTGCTGGAGTAGACAGTAATTGGCGATTTTTTAAGGCAGTCTTTACAAACAGTAAAAAGGAACGCCTTATGGACAAGTCGTGTCCGTCCGTCTGCATGTTTCATCTGCTAAACTATTGGGTGGATGTCCATGAAATTTGTAATTTAGGACATAAGAGTGAATAAAATGATATAAATGGTTCACGTAGCCTAATCGGGAGTGCCAATTTACTGGTGATAAAAAATTAACTTTTCTTTATATCTCGTAAAATATCACTCATAACAAAAAAGACTTCAAACAAAACTCGTAGAATTAATCAAATGGCGTATGTTTTATTCAGTGCATTTTTATCGAAAGAGCAGCCGATTTAAAGAAAATCAAATGTTAATGTCGAAATTCACTTTAAACTTAAATTAGAATTTTTCCTGTTTTTTAATTGTTGTCGACGAAAACAATATTCGTGGTAACTGACGTAAACAATATCAGCTGTAAATATCTAATTAGTTTAATTTCATTTCGTGCACAGTCAACATTTGGTAAATGAAGTGAAATGGATTATCTACGAAATGAACATAAATACGTCTATGTATTTTCTTTATGTATATGAAGCTTTGTAAGTGAAAATAAATACGTAATTTACGACGAAGGAATGAACGTGAACATAAAAATTATATTTCTACTATTTGGCCGATTTATGTTTTATAAAGTTGTCGATTGTTTTATTAATTACAACTGATTAGGAAATAAGTACTGGTATATCATTCTTCAGTTCTTAGGTTCTTAGGTTGAAACCATAATGAGCGAAGCGTTTGTGTAAATGTGATATTCGAACGGAATTTTAAGATCGCGACAGGGATACACTATGTATAGCCTAATTACCATATTTATACGTAAAGTGAAAATAACAATAGAAGCATGTGCAACACTCGATAGCTGCTTTTATCGTTTCCGCAGCGAACGGCGTTCTTAGAAGGCGCTTTCGGGAGAAGCTGCGTTTCACCCCGTTGCAACGCGTCGCAGAGTGAAGACGCCCATTGCAAGTAAAAATTAAAAATGCTCACAGCTCAGCTTCTCCCAGAAGGGCCTTATCTATAATTGTCGGATAATATATAAATTAAAAATTGGGTAGACGAAAATTTATTTTGTGAAGCTAATTATCCTGATGTTCATTTTATTTTTAATTTGCGGAGAAACCATCGAATAAAGTTTGTTTGCTGTTCCTCGTTTCCATGAAAAAGAGTGGGCAGCTACAACGTTGCTTATAAAATTTGTGCAAATATATGTATGAGGAAGAATTCTGTCCTTCTTTACTCGTAAAATTAATCATGCCCCGGAAATTTTTTGTCATAATTCATATTCTCGCTTTTCCGGTAAAATTACTCATACAAATCACTCGCACTTGAGACATTAAACCAAAGTTGCAAATAAAAATTATGCTTTTTTCTAAGGACGAAAATTTGTATGAACTCATTTTTAATTTTGTTATTCAGTTACGTGGATCTACATTGGATCCTAATTAAACATCGACAATTTAATGTATCGCGTTGGAATTGAATCGATTTTTTCCGAGAAAATAGAAAAATAATAACTCAAATTTGAGTTAGTCTTCAGTTCTGGTAATGTCGGTGAATTTAATATTCTGATTTGAGTAATTTTAGGCTCCCTGGGGGGATCTAATATGAAAGCGCCCGTGTCTTATTTAAGCGGCCCTTGGTCTTTTTAGCCTACTTTCCAGAATGGAAATAAGCTTATAGTTTTGTCGTTGTGTCTGTCTATCTGTCCGTCCGTCTGTATCTCTGTCCCTCCCCTCCTATTAACCTTTGAACCAATGGACCGATTTTCATGACATTTGGCGGATATCTCTTGCTACTGGGATCAAGCTCCAGAGGATAGTTTTTGTTGCGAAGGTTGAAGTCCCGGGTTCGATTCCAGGGACTATCCTTCCCATTTGATTTACATGGGAAATCTGAAATCCATCATGCAGGGTAATTTTCTCCTACACATTAAAATATCTTACAATTATATTATGGGAGCGAGTTTTGTATTAGTCTCTGAGGAAAGGAATGAAGATTCTAATTTTTATCGTAGAATTTTGCTTAACGATTGTATTCTAAGAATTTCGCGTAAATACTGACATTTTTGCAGTTTTTATCACTAGTTACGAGAGTGTTTCCATCGCAACGACTATTGTTGGACTCGGATTAGGTATAGTCTCATACATACACACGTTATTTTTGCCGCACAAATACACGCGATCATTTTAGTTTCCCGTTCGAGTGTATTTGTAATACTAGCGTAATTTTCCGTCAAATATGACGGGTATGCGTGGATTAAGTATTAAATTTAAGGTACTTCCCATTCTTCCTCATTTTCTCTCTTTCTCTCTCCCATCCTCCCACCCACTCCATCCTCTGGAAAAATACTTCCTAGTCCCAAATTTAAGGAAATCTATGCATTCGTATATATTACACGTATGCGGGTAGAGACAACAATTGATTCTCGAAGTTTAACAATGACGTGGTCGGCAAGGCATCCCGTTTAATAAAAGTCGGTATTTTTCCAATATATGTGATTTAAATGTATAATATGAGATATTTCGATCGGTAGGCGGAAGACGATGAATAGAGTAAGAAACGTCATTGATTTTCCTAAATCACAGTTTAAATTCGAAGATCATACCTAATTTTTTTAATTTTAAATTCCAAAAGAATAAAAGCCTACGCTTTAAAAAGTCGCTTTTTACGTGTTATCTTACGGGAAATGTAAATCACCTCCCTGGAGTCGAACCCAGGTCTTTTTTCGTATTTTATTTTCGTTATTTCATTTCTATATCTGAATCAAACATTTCTGCGAAATTTCAACCATCCACCTAACCGGGAAGTTTGTTAAAAACGCGTTAAAAAGTTCCATTGATGACTTCAGCGTCAAGTTTACGTACGTACGTACGAACTTACATTCGAATTATATATAGGAGGATTTTATAACGCTAAATTATGAAATTTAGGAACACAAAGAGCAACTAATCCGCGGTGATTTTAAAGATATTAAAGTCAATATGAGTTTTAAATAAATGATAAAATGGAAAGTAGGCTTCATAAGTTCCGTTTGGATCATCTTGTTTAACTTTAATTCAGATTCGTAAATGCTAATTCATTATCCGGTGTTTTGTTTTTACTATCCTAGTCTCGCTTTCAAGGATCGCAAAGGCGGGGAGAGGCGAGAGGGGAGGGGGAGACAGGGAAGGGGGGTGGGAGGGAAATGGGGGGGGAGACAGGGGAGGGGTGGGGGGGGAAGGGGGGGGAGACAGGGGAGGGGGTGGGAGGGAAATGGGTGGGGGAGACAGGGGAGGGGGGTGGGAGGGAAAGGGGGAGAGAAAGGATGAGTAAAAAAGGTCCTCTTGGCGGCAACTATCCGCTAGCGGAATTCTCCACGATATTCAAACAAAATTCGTCGCACTCGGCTTAACCTCATCAGACGCAAAAACTTTACCTGAACAATATTTTTCAGGAAAAAGGAATATTAATATATATAATGAAAAAAAAGGGAATTCGAAGGAGGAAATTAATCGAGAGTCGAATTCCTTCGGTGATTTAATTTACACGCTTCATTAAAATTCAATCACTTACGACTCTTATGAGCCAATCAAATTTTAATTGTTCTATTAATACGTGCTATTTCCAAGTTATAACATCGCATCAGTGCCCAAATGAGAGCTCTTCAGTTAAGAGGACTAGCGGATAGCGCATTTCGTAATTGTAAAACGTTCTAATTAAGCTGAAGTTTTTAACAATGAAAATTTTTAATAAACAATAACTGCTTCATTCATTGTTACCGCATTTGAGTTGGAATAACAAAAGCTATTTTCCGACATCGATTGAAAAGCATAACAACAATAACGTGTTTATGTAAAGGAAAAGTTTGAATTTTTTTCAGCCGATGCTAAAAAATAAGTGGAAATAATAGACGCAAATGTGATATGAATTGATAATATAGGTCTTTTGAGTGGTATCTGAACTTTCAATATTTGAATTGTGCTTTTCAATTAGGAGAATGTTGTTTAAATTCCAAAATTAGCGATTTTTTGTTCCTTGCGTTCTGTACTATGTACATGAAGAGATTACTTGCTTCTTGTGCACTCTATATGTAGATAAATTATTTTACCGTTTTTTGTATTTTCAATTGAAATTCTTTTGAATACTTCAAACATCACTAATTTTTCATTAAGTAAATATTCAAGTAATCAATTCAAAGCGCATTCCAAGTGGACTCAGCTGTTTTATTAAAATTTCAGCCTGAATGCAGGATCAAAATCAATGGAAAAATGCAGTTAATATGCAATGCCATGAAAATTTGATGATTGAATTCTTGAAATAAAATTCAATACAGCAAAAGAATAAAAATACTTTTTCCATTAAATCAATTTTTAGTAATTATTTGTTTACAGCTGATGAAAATCATTTATTCGAGAATACTTGAATTTCTCTCGTTGTTTAAAATAAATTTTAATATTTACGAAGGAAAAATCAGCAACATTCTCAATATATGATCACAGTTTTATTTAAAAAAGTAGATTCACTCGTTAATTCTCCAATATTTTCGCGTCGAATCGAATGCAGTTATTCCTAGAGATTTTTTCAAAATCACTAATTCGGATTGTAGAAGAGGACCTGAACTAAATTTTTTCCCAATGAGTGATCCTCACGAAGCCGATTGATAATTGAACGCGAACGACGTAAAAGGTCGAGGGTTGTAGCGTTTTACGCGAAATCCAATTACAGTGCGGATTTCAATTAAAACTTGGACCGCGCTGTAGGGGGCGCCATTGTCCTCTCGACTCCGTAGAATCGACCTACCAAGCAGGAACGCGCTGACTTGGTAACCGCTCTCTCCTCCCCCCCCCCCTCCCCCCAATTCCCAACGCCCTAAGCAGCTGGACATCTAACGGTGATCCAAACTAATATAGAAGAGACAGCGAAAGATAGAAAGAAAGTTCGGAATCTCCGCAATAAAGTTCGACGCTGATCGATAAACGTGATATCACGATAGGGCGGCCCATCAAGGTGGACTCGGAAAGAATACCGGAGCGTTGAATAACACTCTGTGAAGCGACTGCCTTTGTGTTTGTAGAACCCTCTCCAATAAAGGCGTAACGAAATGCGAAGCGAGAATTAAAAATTGCTGGATCGGCCATTGGTCTCCCAATTAAAGGCTAATGGCCGAAATATTTTGATCGAATTCGAATGCGACGGAAACTCGCCGCGGATAAATGAAACCGGCGCGGTGTGGAGAGCGGGGATGCCGCAGACGGCGGTGCTTTTGAGGGGGGAAGGGGCGCGTTGGAACACCACACCCCCCTCGTGAGAGACAGGATCGTTACTTCCGCTTTTGTTCGACGTTCGCGCGTGTTCTCTCGTCTCGCATTCAATCCGAATTCCAACAATACCCTATGCGGAATTTTATTTTATAGAGCTCTTCTATTCTCGAATCCAAGGCGGGCGGAGTATAAAGTCCTCTTTCAAAACTCGATTAGCTCTTGATGAGGCAAAATATTTTACTTTTACACCGAGGCAATATTTTAGTTTCTTTAGCAGTATCCATTGGATACCTCTTTTTAAAATATAAAATTTTAGCTGATGTAATTCCACCCATTGTAGTAAAGGAGTGATTTCTAACAGAGTTAAATACCGAAGTTTTTTAATTTCTCCATTCGTAGTATTGTTTTCATGAAAAAAATCGCATTCGAGATTTCAAGGGATATACACGTTTTGAGATCCCCTGAACACATTTTTACCTTTATCTCGATCATGTCTGTGTGTATGTGACAGGAATTTTGTGGGTGCTCTAACTCAAACACTATTAATTAGAGCAACACGAAATTTTATTTGACTTTTTCTATTTAAGGGACAAGGGTTGATTAGTTTTTGGTTAAAATCGGTCAAACGAAAGTGGGTGTTTAATCTCATCACATTCTGATCTAGTGATTTTTGGAATCCTGAGTCTGAACCAATATAATTTGTATAGGTATGCGTAACATACAGATTGTACATCGGCGGAACTAACGTAAAATAAATATTCACCCCGAGATATTTCATATTTTTTCTCGTTGCCATTGAGGTAAAATAAAAATATAACAAATTTGATATTAATAACTTATATAAAACGCTCTGTATAAAAAAATAATTTACATTATTGAATTAATAGAGATATTGAATATATAAAAGTTATGTTGCAATTCTAATAATTAGTTCAGATGCCTTAAAGAATGCAACATAACTTTTATATATTCAATATCTCTATTAATTCAATTATTTAAATTATTATTTTTTCACTCAGTGCGTTTTATATAAGTTATTAATAACAAAATTAATATATTTTTACACTTTTGGTGCGCTTAATAAAAGTAATTGACTTAAAAAATTTATTTTTATTTGTTTTATTTTTATATATTTAGTCATAATATGAAATATATTAATATGTTTATATATTCTTCAAAAATTAATTCTTTATTAACTAACTATGGAGATGCCCGTTTAAATTCTACGGGAAAGTTTTTAATTAAAATTTCGTGAATAGATTATCCAAGTGAATGGTGTATATATAATTATATATATATATATATATATATATATATATATATATATATGTGTGTGTGTGTGTGTGTGTGTGTTTGTGTGTGAAGTTAATATAAAAGTTATTAAAAAATAACTTTAAAAAACAAACGGTGTGTTTTTGAAAATAATATTAACAATTAATTGTTAAGTATATCCTGCGAGGTATGTTGCCTCAAGAAATCAAAATGGAGGACTACACGTTCTCTTTGCCAAAAGCGGATACGTAGATATCTGTCAAGATACACGCATTAAGAAGGCTTTAACTAGACGCAAGCGAAAAACATGTCAGCTTATGGTTCTCCATAATTTAATAATTCTACTGAGCTCTGCAAAGGATTGTTATGATGATTTTACTCCTGTCCTATTAATAGTTAATTTCAGTCGGATAGCGTTGTTTAATAATTGGTGCGTTTGTTGAAAGCGAACGTCCTTTATTTATCTCGAACACAGGCCGGTAATTAATGACGCAGGCATTGGTCACGGAAGCCACCGACTGTAGCGCACGCTGAATCCGCGGAGGTCATTACGTGCGGGCGCGGTAAATCTTAAAATTAACTCGTAGATTCACGGGGACATCCGGTGATCTCAGGGGATCTCCGCTTCGTAAGGGGAAAACATATGCCAGCGGCCGCGCTTCGCTAAGGATTAAGTCTAGCCCCCTCTCTCACCAGAATGAGTAAACCGCTTGGAAATAGTGAATTAGTCACATCTGCACGTTGGACTATGTTGAATGGGAGGAAAAGATGATGCGGACATTTAATGGGCCGAAGAAATCTCTAGAAATAAAGCCAGGGCGGCGAGCTTCCAAAAGATCTCTCCCCTCTGAGATTATAAACGAGAAAGAGGTCATTTGGCAGTTCGAAACGAACACTGAGAAAAATGGTTCGCCAAATCCATAGTTGTGAAACGAGGGAGACAGATTGATTTTTTTTAAATGCCTTAACCGTAATTATTCCTCTAAATATATAAAATATGCGTTTGAATTTTTGTTCGTCAATTAATGAAATTATTTTCTTTTGTATTTCAGGCTAATCGATCTCTATAACTATTACAGTTATTTTCCTTCGCTGCGTTTGATTGATTCGATGGCGTTGTTACAACAAAGCATTTTTGACGGCAAATACGCCACGAATAGGCTAATAATCATATATTCAAAGTCCATTGTTGTCGATTGATCGTTGAATAACTAATCCAGCTCGAATTTTTAGGCGTTCTTCGCCAGCGAAGCGATAGTAGCGGAACGCCGTATGGGCACGTCGCCACCGTCCGTCCGTCCGTTCGCATGTTTAATCTCCGAATCTACTGGGCGGATTTTAATTAAGTATTACGCAGTGTCGCAACTAGGGCGGGGCAAGCGGGGCATCTGCCCCGGGCGCAACTAAAGAGAGGGCGCAAAAATTGTTAATGGTAAGTTGTGCGAGGTTGCATGACACAAGGACAAGAGCGATTTCACTACTATACTTGTTCCAAACATTACGCATAGCAGAAACTATAAATTTCGATGATGCTATTGATGAGTTTGCTGCATTAAAATCACATAGAATAACTCCTAAATATTAAAATATTTATACTATCAGTATTTTAATTATGTATGTACGTCATTATATTTATAATTTCGTATTTAAATTATGTACATTTATAGTGATAAATTACATCATTTATAGTTTATTTTTATTCATTAATTGTTCACTCAAAATCCATATATTAAAAAACATAGGTATCAGAGAATTTTTTATGGAGGGGGCGCTTATTTGGTAGTTTACCCCGGGTGCTAAATAAGCTAGTTACGGCGCCGAGTATTAGTGATACTTATTAAAAAGTATCGACAAATTATGATTTTAAACTGCATCCTTCATTTAGAACTTCTAATTTATATGCAATTAAATAAACGTATATTCGTATCTTGTTAAATGGCCTCCGACAAGCAACTATTAAATACCATGTTTTTCTCTACCTAGTTCTCATATGATCTGTGAGGTATACACTAAAAAAATCTGATGTGGCCACCACATGACTTTCTCCACGCCTGTAATATTTCTATAAAATTCCAATAGGTTACATAATAAAAAATATTTTAAGAGACTGCGAGAAAATTTTAGACTTTACTAACAGAAATAAACTCAAACCACAGTCTTCTGATATTGGATATAGCCTCAAAGCTCCAACAATTAAGAAAAGAAAAAAGAGCATTACCAAGACGTAACTAACCGTCAATTGCTAACAATAGTCGACATTTTCTACAACTTTTATTCCAGTACATTTTAAAATTTATCAAATATTAAAGAAACATATCAAAATAACGGATAAGTTAGTAAACACCCACTTCCGGTTGACCGATTTTTACCAAAAACTAATCAGTTGTTGCGACTTTCATAAAAATGTTAAATATAAAATTTCGCATTGACCCGATTAATAGTTTTTTAGTTAGAGCACCCACAAAAAAGCTGTCACATACACACAGACATCATCGAGAAAATGGTCAATACGTGTTCACGGGACCTCAAAATGTGTATTTCCGTTGAAATCTCGAAATCGATTTTTTTCACGAAAACAATACTTTCCCCCACATTACGTATGGAGAAAGTACAAATGTTCGGATAGAGGACAACATTTACCAAAATAAAGTCCGCGAGGCCAAATAATTACGACTCATAATTTCGGAAATAAACATTCGAGAAAATCCCAAACACAATATCACATATTTTGTTTACATCTATCCCTGCGACAATTCTATCGGCAAACAACAATTAAACTTCATATTTCCTCTCCTTATATGATCTGTGATGTATAGATTATAAATTTTATTCGGATAGAGGGAAAAAAATTACCACAAAAAAGTCCGCGAGATAAAAAAATTGCGAAACATCGCATATTTTGTTTACATCGGTCGATACAGCGATTCTATCGGCAAACAACAATTAAAAAAAAAACATTTCCTTTTCCTAGCTCTTATATGATCTGTAAGGTATCGATTAAATATTGTATTAAATAATTTAATGGAGGACAACATTTACCACAAAAAAGGCCTTGGGGCCATACAATTACGACTTATAGTTTCGGAGATAAAAATTCAAGAACCGCCCAATCTTTTCCATACCGGTTTTATACCCATTTCCTCTGAAGAACGCCTTTGAAATATCTGTGTAGTACTCCATTTATGGAGATTACTTTTCTTTCCTGCTATGCTCGCGTTCGTGGGCAATCATTTTGTCCTTATGAGTCGCCATTTTAATTTTCCGCTGAAAGCTCTTCGACGCTCGCGAATGGACTATTGAACGTCGTCGGTTCTGGAATGGCGACGGGGACCTGTGTTGATGCGCTAGATCGTATCGGAAGGGAGTCGTCAGTCGTCGAATCTGTCGCCGCCACGAAATCGCGGCGGCCGCGCGGATAAAGGAGAAAACAGAATCGGGAAGAGATCTTTAGATAGTGCGACGGAAGGAGGGAAGCCCGGAAGGAAGGTAAAGGAAGCCAGTGACGGGTGACGCTCCGCACGTGGAGATATTTGGACCGGAAATGTCGAACGTATGTGTCGGAAATCTCCGTTCGAACGCAGGCGAAAGCAAACAGCAGGAGGAGAACGGAATGAAATAAAAAGAAAGAACGGGGCCTTCTTTATTTTTTCGTTTTACACTCAAGTTTTCGACCTTTTAGCCTCGTGCGTGCGTGTGTTCGTCGAAGGAATCCTCGCTCTCGTTGTGCGAAATGCGGGATTCCTACGCGTTTCCAGTCGACGCCTTCCAATATGGCCTATGGGCCGATTTTTAATGAGAAGCTAATTAAGTCTAACGGACGAGACATAAAAGAGTCAACTAGAGTGAAATAGCATGTACGTAACAGTTTTTGTATCCATGCATGTATATGTTGTCTATCGCTCTTCTTAATTTAGTTTTAATTTAATCTAATTACAGTGCAGTTAGGGGCTGGGTCTGGTGGCAAGGTCACTACATAAATAAGAAGTACATAATAAGTAATATTTGTCATAATAAGCAATAATCGTCATTTTCCTTACTATGTACAATATAGTAAGAATGTATGTTCTATCTTGCGAGGCGGTTAATTCTACTTCTGAAGAGGCCCAGATAAGAGGGAACGGGCTCGAAGACAGCTGCAGGCAAGCTATTCCAATCAGCAACACTCCTGTTTAGGAAAGAATATTTTCCCCAACTCGTTTTTTGTATAGGTGGCTCTATCTTGAATAAGTGGTCATTACCTCCCCTATATTTTGACTCTTCATTCCTAATCCCTATATCCCTCCAGGAAGGTCCCACCACATAAGCGTTATAAATTTCTTTGAACCTTGCTGATTTTCTTCTCAATTCTAAGGAGTCCCAACCCAACTTTTCTATCATTTTGGTCACACTTTAACCCCTTTTAAAGTTCCCGGAAACGAATCTAACCGCTGTTCTTTGGACCATTTCCAATTTTTTTTATCTGAGCCGCTAACCATAGAATACCACAAGGTCTATACCGCCACCTTGCAGTTCAATTATGATATGATTACAGCGTTGAAATTCTCATCGTCCGAACGGAAATTCGGTCTATTTCGCAAACCCTTTTACAGGCAATATAGTTGCCACCAAACAAAAAATGTTCTTACAAACCACTGGCAGTTACATTACCACATTAGTGTATCATTGAGCTTGTTACATATATGGGTGTGGTTTGTAAAGTGATCAGAGCAGACTCTGACATCTGCGAACTGAGATTGAGATCATGAGGCATCTGCATTTACAAAAAGCCTGAGGTTTTGTTTGGTGGCAACTATATCGCCTGTGCCTTTGAAAGGCAATTCGCTTCTGCGCCGGTTTAAAGATAGAATAATAGACACGAAAAACATTCTCTATAAAAATTACTTTTAAATCGGAAGTTATATTAGAGGATTGCATTCGGGAGGGATTGTTATGTACTACGAAGCAGCGTCCGCTGTTACGCAGCAAAGAACTGCCGTCTCATTTGTGATTCTAATGCGATGAATGCGAGGAGAAATGATCTCGGCGTATAGGTCGGGAATCATCGTGCAAATAAGCAGGCTCGCTTATAACAGCGCATTGAATAATACGAATGAGAACGCTTTTATTTTTCGTTATTTGACGTTGTTTACCAGCAAAGCGGTAGTAGCGGAACGCCTTTTGGGCACGTCTCGTCCGTCCGTCCGTCTGTCGTAACTTTCATCTCTTAAACCGCTGTACTGATTTTAATTAAATTAAGTACGAGTGATCCTTATTAAAATTTATTGCTCAAATGTGATTTTGAACTGAATTCGTGAATTAGAACTTCCACTTTATATAAGCAACTAAATAAACTTATACTCGTATCTCGTTAAATGGCATCCGTCAAGCAACAACTAAATGCCATATTTTTCTCTTCCGTAGCTCTTATATGATCTGTAAGGTATAGATCAAAAAATTTATTCGAATAGAAGACAACATTTGCCACAAAAACGTCCGCGAGACCACATAATTACGAGCTATAGTTCCGGAGATAAAAATTAGAGAACATTCATAAGCATAACATTGCATATTTTTTTACATTGATCGTTAAAACGGTTTTATCGACAAACAGAAGTTAGAAATCCATATTTTTCTCTCCAATGCCCTGATATGTTCTATGAGGTGTAGATTCCAATAGTTATTCGAATAGAGAGCAAAAGTTACCACAAAAAAGTCCGCGGGACCACATAATTACGACTTATAATTTCGGAGATTAAGATTCAAGATCACCCAATCATTCGATAACATTTTATACGTATTTTTCATAAAGATCGCCTTTGAAACCTCTGCGTATTCCATTTGTGGAGTATTCATTTCCATCTTGTTAATTCTCTTTATTTCACTCATGAGCAACGGAGAGATAATTTGAAGGTTTATTTAGAAAGAAACGAAATAATTTCACGTTCCGGAAGAGGAATCATATAATGCATTCTTTCGGGAATAAAAAATTCTTTTCGTCTGTCGAAAGGTGGAGTGGCTATTCAGGACATGCGGCGCGGAATAAAAAGAGAGTTTAGATTCAAAATGAGGCGAATGGAACAGTAAAGCGGTTTATAAGAGGACTCTGAACTTCCAAGTAGGATTTTCGATAGCGCTTTCCTGCATTTCCGTTATCCTGAGCATTTTATTTGAAAACCTTTTGGGATCATTGATGGGCAAACTGCCACTGAGGACGGCTACTTTGCATTCGAAATGCTCATCTCGTTAAATCGATCGATTTAATGGTAACCGGAAGCGCTTCGATCGCTATCTGGATTCGAGTCAGAAGGCAAACTCTTTGGCACATTTTTGGATGTTTTTTAAAGGAGTTTTTGATTGACATTTAACCCTTAAAAGTGGACGTGTTGGCGTACGGAGTGAGCCAACGCATTTTTAAATGCTGGCAATTTGTAAATTTCGCTTCTTATCAATGTTGCCTGAGTATTCGAACAATTTATTCGCAAATTTTTAGCTACTGTTCTTAGACGCAATGCTGTGTGCGTCGCTTCTAATGTCCTATATACACATCACGATTTCCATGTAAATTTTTATATATATCAATAAAGTTATATTTCTTCTATTGCTAACATTTATGAAAAAAATGGCGCATATCTTAATATTTTATAATAATTTTTTAATGCAACGATGTCGTATTGTCCTAAATATATCATGAAAACTTAGCTCGTATATAGTGTAGGAAATGTTTAAAATAGTTTTTAGATTGATAGTTATAAATCATCACATACATTAAAAGACTGAATATACAACAATCAGAGTGCATTTATCGTTATCGTTACTGTAGGTGGTAGCTCATGGACACTTTGGCTCCAAGTTGAACAGTGGTAGAAAACTCCTTCAGCCAAAAATTATAGGATAAGCCCATCCTATAATTTTTGGCTGAAGGAGTTTTCTACCACTGTTATCGTTACTGTTTACAACCGCGTTCTCCCCATAATGCAACGGAGCACTCACAATCAGTGCGCCACGCCCCCGGTCACGTGGAATTTTTTAACGCGTCCAGTTGAAGATTAAAAGGACTACCTTCGGATGGAATAACTCCTCTCTTTTTACATTCGTAGCGCAGTGAATAATTTTAACAATAATTCGTTCATTTTAACGGCGACATCTGTATCATCACATTTATACTCGAATATCCATCCTTCTCGACGAAATTCGATGGTGCCCGATGACAGGTACTGTACGTACGCATGTCTAAAGTACAGTGTGAGAGAGAGAGAGAGAGAGAGAGAGAGAGAAGGGGAGGACAAGAGAGGGAGGGGAACGAGAGATGCGATATGGATGACAAGTTGAGATCTTGAAGTGATGGGAAGGGAAGGAGATGCCCATCGCTTTGGGCGACGGTACGAGTGAAATCGGTTGCTAACGTAGGGCAAAAGGAGGGAGGGGCAGGGAGGGACAAGAGAGAGGAGAGGGAGGGGGAGCGACAAGAGGAAGGAGTGGGAGAGAGAAGATAGAGAGAATGGAGGAATGGGAGGGAGAGAGAAGATAGAGGAGTAAGAGGGAGAGACAAAAGAGATGAATGGGAGGGAGAGAGAGAGAGAGAGAAGAGAGGAATGGGAAGGAGAGACAAGAGAGAGTAGTACGAGGGAGGAATGAGGGAGGAGAGAGAGAAGAGAGGAGAGAGAGAAAAGAGAGAGACGAGAGATAGGAATGAGAGGAAGAAGGCGTCTCATGGGCCACGTACCGATAAACCCGTCTCCTCGTTCGCCGTACTTCATGCACCCCATCCCATCTCTCTCTCCTCCAGCCACCTCCTCCCCTCCCATTCCCTCCCTATCTCCTCCTCTTCCCTCAATCCCTCTCCCACTCTCTTCCCTATCTCCTTCTCTGTCTCCCTCCTCGGTAAACAGTGCGTAAACGCCAGCCTTACGTTCACCCCCGAGTAGAATCGACCAACGCGAGGAGCATCGCCGCTCGGCCTTTCCCCCTCCAGCATTCTTCCCTATGGAAATCTCTCCTCCTCTCGCTATCTCCCTGTCTCCCTCTCTATCTCCCTCTCTCTCTCTCCTTCTCACCCTCTGGCTAATTAAGGCCGTCTCGAGCGAGTGACCCCGTAGTGACCCCGTCGCCTAGGACCGCGACCGACGCGACGGTTCCTTCGATATTATCGACAGCGGCTCTTGTGAATGCGATCCACTGTGTGCGCACGTCGCGATGCTCTTGTTTTTCGTTCCTCGCAAGTTTACTGGAGCGGAAAGAGAGAGAGGAAAAAAGGATTCGGGGGATTTATGAATAACATGTCCTCTCTCTGTTTCATTCTCTCTGATAAAAAGGACCGGTTTTATGAGTAAACAACGCTTTTTATTTATTTTACGTAATTTCAACAATTGAGTTCTGCGCGAGAGAGCTTTCAACAACGATTCTTGAATACGTTTAACTTTTACGGCGATATTTGGGAATATTTACCTTTAAATTTCGTTTTATATTTTCTCTGGCCGTGAATGATGACAAAATTAACGTAAATATGATTGTTTTTTTTACTTGATCTTGAAAAAATTCTGTAGTTTTTAATTCATTGTTATGATAAAATTTGTACTTATAATTGATATATAACTTTAAAATTGAACATTATTCGATTGATTGGTAATTTAGATAGCTCAAATGACCATTAGAAAGATTGTATGATCCCTTATTAAACTATCTAAATTATCAACTTAATTTCCACTAGGTAAACTCGATAATAATTTTGAGTTATTAATTAACATTAACCTTCCAGTAAAACAAATTGTTTTGTGACACTGACGTTGATAAATTTTAAGAACAGTAAATTACGTGGCACATCAAAGATATCTTAATATGAACAAAGCAAAAATTAAGGCGACACATTCAATAGTTATTGACGCGCTTATGTTTAAGGATATTAGCAATTCAAATTGTATTGGTGCTTGTTGGTATTATGCCGGCTGACTTCATTGCCAAAAATTAATGACCTTCACCGAGAAAATTCCTTTTCTCTTTCAAAACCTTGCAAGAAAATATTTAAAAAGCCATGTTTTCAATAAAATACCTTTTTCATGGTATCCACTTCCTGAAAAGTTATAGCTATTCCACAGCGGTCAAGAAACTTAAATTGAGACAAATACATGCATTATTTCACACGTATATTCCAAGTCATCGCACATAACATAAAAACAAGGCGATTGCAAGAGTTATTCGGCCCTCAAATCGAATGAGTTTTTAAGACTATAACATATATTTACAAAGAGTGTTATAATAGAATAATCTCAGATAAATAGACAAGCATGTTGTAAAACTGGAAAGTGAATTTCTTAACAGTAGTTAAAGAGAGATGGTGAGGAAATTATCACCTTAAGAATTAAGACTATGCTACTTTTCATTAAATCCTAATAAAAGAGGAAAGGTACAGAATGAGGACGTGACTTGTTCTAACGGAGGGGCAGAGGAAGAATTCGGGAAGTGCGAAAGCATTCAGGGGTGGAGTTAGAGGAAGCAGCAGAGACGAAAGCGAGTGTGAAATGCAACATATTTACATGTGCAGCAGACGCAGCTAATTGATACCAATTATATGCTGTCAAAGATGCGGCAAAACAAAATAAAATCCAGTTGCGGTTAAATTTCAACACGGATAAGGCCGAGCTAGGAACTGGAGGGGAGAAAATTTTTTGAATGAGTTTAATAGACGGATAAATATATCAGGACCATTTTAAAAATTCAATTTTGAGTTAAGCAGACGGAAGGAAAAATATTTGTCTCTCTCAGTGTCGCCACGTTTTTTAGGAATTGGGAGCTATATTTCATCTTCTTGGTAGCTAGAAATTAGCTAGAATGATATTCATGGCTGCGTAAGGAAACTAACTAAAAGGTGTCTCCATATAATTAGAGAATTGATTTTGTGTATAACTCCACTATTTCTTAAGCTATCGTAGTCTTTTATACACCAACAAGAAGGTGGAACTTTCGTTTGAACCAATTTATACGGGTAATTAAAAAGACTTTATTTTTATAGTCTTTTTCCCAACACTACTCCATTAATCCCCATAATAATTGCATGGGAGGTATCTAGCAAGGCATGCTACAATTTTTAACTCGTAAATCAATGTCGTCATTATCTACTATCGCAGACTTTTATGGTGATCTCCTCTGTCCGAATAAATATTTTAATCCAAACATTACATAGCATGTAATGGGTAAGAGCAAAATGTAGATTGCCTATTGTTGTTTCCAAATCATTATATGCTACGAATACGAAAAACAAACGTTGCTATTCATGTACCCATCTTCCTAGTTGATTGTGTACATGGAATTACAAAGGGATGCTTTCTTAGGGTTGACCATAAGAAATGGATGCAGACAAAGAGCATTTTGACCGTTAAATCTAGCAAAACTTTATCTGATAATACATATTTACAACTTAAACAAGATTATTTTGGGTAGTCGCTATAAAGACCTGGATTTTTTTTATCGATTCGCAGGGCCTTTTTTATGAGCTAGTGTGAATGTAAAGTAGATCTAGATCTAGCAACAAATTCACTAGATTGGCAACACTTCCCCCTATCTCGCCACGTAACTTCTTAATGAATAAACTGGTGGCAATTTCAAGTAGATTTGAATAGCGCGTTCTCGCACCAAGGGACCAAATAGACGTAAGTTATCGATTGGCGGCGTTTTGAGAGAGAGGCAAATCGTCGAGGTGGAAATCCAAGGGACTGATCATCATCGTTGAGGTGGGGTTGAGGCGTCGTCGAGTGAGGCGACCGCTAGACCAGAGAGGCAAACACGATTTACGAGCGCCGTGGAAACGAACGATAACCATTTAGCGGGAGTCGTTCTTTTTTTTCAACGTCACGGAGACGTGAATCTCCATTGATATGCGAGGAAAAACTCACTCGCTAGGACCCGATTCCCACTCTCGAGCTAAGAAACATTTCCGTCTCGTCCCAGCAACTCCCGCTGTATTACAGGAACGTGAATTTATTGCACAAGAAGCACCGGTATTAGGAGCTTTTATGAGGAGATAAACAAAGCAGAACAGAATGAGGGCATGAGCGCTACGGGAAAAGCCAAGAGAGACCCCTCTAAGAGCGGCGGAAAATAACGTCGGTGAGGTGCGAAGAAGGAAGGAATTGGTGGATCGGGATAAGATTACCTAAAGAAAAAAGAACAGGACACGAGGCGAGACTAATCGGACGCGAGCGAGGAAAAAAAAGCTTTTAAGAAGGCCCGTTTAGCACCCCTCGTTCTCTCCAATTCACTATAGAATAGATGTAAACGAGGAGGGGAGGGGGAGGTGGGGAATTGGGGGAGGGGGAGAACGGGAGGAGCGTAAGCGGGCAGGGTGCCATACTAGAGAAATTCCGCGACTAGGTGGCATCTCTATGGCGACGAGGGGAAGGAGAGCAAACGGGAGAGGGTGGGGGGTAACCGCATGACAAAATAAAGTGTGAAGGGCAACGCTAATGGAGGAGCAGGGCAGGGGTTGAAGAGAGAGGCGAGGCCTAAAGGTGGGACTTACGAAACGGACGAGAGATACGCTACCTTCGTAGACGTCATACGAACCCTTTCTAAAATAGGACTGCAGGCAACCCATGCCGGCGGAGGCCGCTTAAAAACGCAGGAGGCGGCGACGGCGTCGGAGGCGGTGGTGGGGGGGGGGGGGCGGCGGAGAAGGGTAATCTCCAATGTCCACGCACACCCAGTTAGCCTTCGGGAGGCTGAGGAAATATCCTCCACGGGAGTCGACGTCGGATGGCGCCGGACGGGAGCAACTACGACACACTGCCCCCGCCGAACGCCTAAACGTGTCCTCCCCCTTTTCCTCCCCACCCCCTCGATCTAGGGAACGGTTCGAAAACTCGTAGTACACCTCACCCGGTGTTATTATTGAAACGGCGAAAAAAGAATAACAGTACGTATCGGCGATAGAACCACGCGCACCGTGACGGGACGACCGCCTACTATCACCGGAAGCTTTCGGTTGAGAACGCGCGCACACACACACACGGAAAGAGAACACACACACGCGGAGGGGTGGGAGGGTCAGAGAGAGAGAGATAGAGAACGTTTCCGACGCTGGCGGTCAGCGGCGACACCACCCACGACGGCGGCGGCTGGGCGATAGGGAGACGCGCCGAAAAATCGCGACTGGGGCGAGTGAGAGAAGGGCGCCCGGAGGACGAAGGGACTCTCTCTGTGGCCCAGGGAAGAACACTCGCGAGATACGGAAAAAAATCGAGAGGGAGCGGGATGCGTTCGCCCGTCTCACCCGGCAGAGGGAGGGAGTGATGCTCTACTACCGGCTTACACCAAAGGAAGGCGTCATTGCCGAACCAACCCACACGGCCCTCCTTCTCCCCCTCCAAAACTCTCTCTCTCTACTCTCTCTCTCTCTCCCTCTTTCTCTCTCTCTCACTCTCCCCACCTAAAAAGCAGCTCTCTCTCTCCCTTCTCCCACTACGGTGGGCTCGAAAAAGCCACGCTTCCCCTGCTACTTCCCTCCCCCATCCTCCTCCCCTTTTATTCCCTCTCCCCACCCTCCCCGAGCACTCCCCCGCCTAACACTATCGCCCCCGACCCCGCGCCCAGCTTCCCCTTACTGCTCGCACGCAGACTCCGAACCCGCGCTCTTACGCATCTCCTCTCCTTCTCCCTCCCACCCCTTCTCTCTCCCTCCCCTTCTCTCTCCCTCTGCCACGCCGTCTCTCTCCCTTCGCCCATCTTCCGCTTCTGTCAATGTCTATCCCGACTCATTTCTCCTTTCCATTCTCTCTTATCCCTCTTCTCTCTCTCTCGCTCGCTCTCTCTCTCTCTCTCTCTCGCTTTTAGCACTTCAGCTGTTCCCGTTTCTCCTGCCTCTTAATATCTCTCCTCCTTCCCCCTCTTGCGTTTATTTCATGTCGTTCGTACAAAGATTTCGTCTTTTTTCTATTTTGTTCGACTGTCGTGTTTTTTTCCACTGCCCATTTCGTCCGATGCGTGTAACACTTCCTTCGGGATATAAATCATTCTAAAGTTCTTTGTATAATTCTTCGTGGTGATCCCTAGTGTCAAGCTTACCACATTGTCACCTTCATCTAAATATTCGCACGACTATTCCTCAAGAAGTATTTCACACCCTGTCCTCTAAGACAGGTTTTCTCAAATATTTTTCGTCGCGTCTCACAATTAATATCCGTCGTCTTACTGGAATAGGGGGAAAAAGGGTGAGAACAACCTCTACCCTACATATAATAACATAATTAGACAAAAGGTTTGTAAGTGTTACACACCCAATTCTCATGATGATTTGCAGTAGGACTCTTATCTCAGCTTCATTAGCTATATTAGTATTCTATAGTTGTGTTAGTTTTGTGCCAAGAATTTTGGCGTATTTCACTGCTCCATTCATTGAAGGAATGTGAGGTTTAACCGCTATTTGCTCTTGAAGTTTCTAATGTACATCGTTAAAAGTAATAATTTATGTTTTGAGCCTTGAGCTTAAGAATAATGCCGTTGTACAAAGCTTTGATTTCTGTCGTACTCTTTTCTTTTGTATTATCCTCTTACTGCTATAAGAAATACATTACTGAGAATTTCTGTCAACTTTTCTAAGAATTTCTTGAAAGTAGAAATAATGGAGCATAAATGGCATTTTGGACAGTGTGAACCGAAAAAATACTGAACAGTGCTAAATGTTTAGTATAAGAAATTTATGAGTAAGCGGTACTTTTAATCATAAAAAGCTGAATTTTAATAATAATAATAAATTAAGTCATTCGCCATTACGTGCATTTTTTGAAGTACCGTCTCGTACATATCAAAGTACCCCAGTTTAGGAAACCCTGCTTTAAGATAACATTTATGGTCCATTATTTTAATTATTCCAGTATTGCGCAGAATTGTAAGCAACGGTTGTGACCATAAAAGGTTGACTGGTTTAAACAACCATACAGACGTCTTCAGTGGCATATTTCAGTTTCAATTTAGAACCAACCTTGAAAGAACCGTCCCTGAATAAGGTTTAAACGTTTCATGGCCGCTGGAGATGACTAAAAAAAATAATTCTGCCTAATCAGCGGCGTTAGTTTTCGCCGTTTCAACTTTAGGTCAAACCGCTGTTCACGCGCATCTATTCGTTTTTTTTTAATAACCGATCTTCCTTTAATTTCTTTGAAAAGCAAACACAGCCATTTTATGGCCTTTACAGTTATCTGAATGAGGAATTTAATACAAACTTATTAAGTAAGATCGATCATTTCCAATGTTTTCACTTTTAAAATTTACCAATCGCTCGCCATTTTCGTTTCTGACTTCGCTCTTTGACTGATTTTCACACATAATTTTCTTGGACAACTAACTTGGAAAAATAGGGTCCACGTTAGAGCTTTTTCCATCAGTTCGTATTCTGTCAACGTTTGTCCTTATTTATTAATAAAATATATTTTTCTGATTCACGAGTCTTTAAAGTTTGCAGCTCCACATAGAGTTCGTGAAAAAAGGACGATCACCAGTTGCTTCAAAGAAAATCTTTCCACTCGTTTGTCCATGATACTCCTTTTCACTTTTCTTCTGTTTTAAACTCCTCTATTGTTAGTACACCCATCCCTCGATTTACACGGGGGATGCGTCCTGGAAAATCGCCGTGTAAATCAAAACAGTGTGAATCGAAACTAACACTTCATATAAAATTGTGGGTTGGGTTCCTATTTGTTTATTTTAAAATAAAGCATATTTTGGAAATTTGATTTATAAGTATATTATATTTATCAGAAATTTGAATTTGGATGTAATAATAATGTAAGCATTATATAAATTAACCCTCACGTTAAAAAATGAATTCATAAAAGAAATTTGAACTCTAGAAGTAATGAAAAGAGAAAATAACACTTATATTAAACCAAACATATACTTTATACAATCGTGGAAATTCGAAATTGAAGGAATAAAAAAATTGTTTGGAAAAGAAATGGATTTAATTATAAAATTGATAAAACTAATTTAACGAAAATTTAATAAATTTCTCCTCAATCACTGTAATTTTCAGCGTCATAAACAATTTACCAACAGAGATCCAGTGTAACTGGAGAAATGGTAGCATTTTCTTGACTATGTAAAGCCGAAACCGTGTACATTATGTCCGTCCATCATTTAGCCAACGGTACTGAATGTGATTAGGATAAAGAGAGCAGTATTCTTGTACACTTGCAAGTATTTTAATACGCACGCTTGCTCCATATAAAGACGACAGCGAATGTAATGTAATCGTAATGTTTTGAAATTTTGCTCGAATAAAACTCGATTGTAATGTTATAGATATTAGGCGTGGAAGATTCTGGCGAGTAGGTGATGTCGAGAAAAGGCGGCACAGAGCCGTGTTTGCTGAGATTCATTCACGGTAATTCTACCTTTCGCTGGGTATTTGGCTTACCCAGCCCAAACTGTAATTACGAACGGTGGAAAAGTTAATTCTTCGGATGAGAACATTTTCCGCCGCTCCTGCATAAGCAAATTTTCCCCATTAGCTAGGATAACGTAGTAAATGATAAGGAAGGGAACTAGTCGGCTTAACCAGATGGTGTGGGAAGCTCTCCGGTAGATAACAAAGGTGACGCTTATCCGTATTAATTAATTTACCCTTTTCGAAGAGAAAATGACAAAACATAGATATAAGGGGACACAGGGGATTAAGATATTGTCCCATTATTAAATGGAAGCTTTTGGTGATGCAATTCAAGGTCTACGTCCAAATATAATAATGCCTTCTATGAATGAGACCGAGGAAGTAGCTCAGAGTTTTAAGATAAATTAATATTTCTAAGAATAATAGATAATTGCGTTAAAGGTGAAATAGATATTTCTGACATCCAACGAGTCAAGGCGTGCGGTAGGGAAATACGGTTCTACGTCAATTGGTCTCGGACAATTCGTCGCGATGCAAATTATTCGCGATAGATATTCGTTGCTTGGCAAATTCGTTGCGTGACAAATTCGTCGCATGGCAAAATCGTCGCAAGACAAATTCGTCGCAAGACAAATTCGTCGCAAATCAAGGAACCGTTGAGGAAATAGGAAATATTTTTCTGTTATTTCCAATGTCACGATTTGCATTGTGAAATCCCGAGTCGCGCATTGGCAGTGAAATGTCCCGCCGTCCAAGATGCAGATAAATTTTCTTCCGATTTTGTTTTTCATATGCTATAAAAATATCTGGTAATACTTTTTTGGTTAATACTCTCCTCACTCAAACGTAAATTTTTTCCATTTCCATTCTTTCCCTTATAACATAGCTTTCTATGACTACTCTTCCAGTACTGCAGCAGGGGACGAATTTGTCTTGCGACAAATTTATCATGCGGCGAATTTGCCATGCGACGAATGTGTATTTCGACGAATTTGACCTAACGAATTTCCGCGTGACTAATTTCCCGCGACGAATTGCCGCGCGACGAATTGCCGGCGACGAATTGGCGGGACACCGGGAACCGGGAAAGACAAGGATCGAGACAAAGTTCTTGATCGCCCACTATACTCAAATTGTGCCTCCTGAAACAAGTTAATCTCGCTCGTGAAACATAAGATTTAAAACATTTTTAAGCCGCAGATATGATCTCGCGTGCTAGTCGATGTTACTACTTTAGAAGAGCACGATCTTTTTCTTAAATTTACAACATTTTATGTTCTGCCAAATCTAATCGTGCGTTGCACTTCAGAATGACGGAACCCTGAATTTTATTCATGTGCAAACAAGACTACGGAATTGGATGCGGATAGACGACTATAATTAGGTGTATCAGACTATATGGTAAGGATTAATAATGTGAAGAAAAGCTAGGAATCTATGGAATGCAATTAGGCCAAGTACTTGTTCAAAGCAAACGGAAAGTGTTCTTTGCATTCATGAATTAATTAATAGGAATTACAGCTTTCTTGATGTCGGTGAAATTCCGCCATCACATTGCCACGAGAAAGATTAAATTTAAAATATGCACCAGAAAATCTGCGAGTTTTTACTATCGCTGTATTTCTTCATATTTAAAAGGGATTTCGGAAGAAGATTTGCTTTTTAATGTGCAAAACATTGAGATTTTTTCCGAGAAATAAGTGTTTCGGATCCTTTTTAAATGATGTATTCGTAAAATAAAATTCCATTCCTTTATTTATTAATCAATAAATTTGAAAGTCTTTGTCATTCCATCTTGTAAATGGAAACTATTCTTCGCCATATCTTACATTTATTTGGAGAGAGAAAGAGAGAAAAAAAGGAAATTCCTTTTCGTCTTCGCATTTATAAAAAGACTAGATAATTTACCGGGGTTTTCCCCCGATTAACAGTTTAGAATATTTCATGCTCTTTTCACTCGCTTATATTTTCATTCAAACTAAAGGTAGTCTCTAGATAAGTGACCAATATTCCCCTGTAATTGGTATGAACAAATCACATATTGATGCAAATCAGATATTTTGCTAAGAATATTTAAAATAAGTTGTGTAATTTTACAAAAAATTAACATGGGCCTCAAGTCAGGGTATGATTTGCATTGCATCCCCCTCTCTTAAAAATGAATATTAGTCAATGGTTCCATTAGCAAGTGTACCAGGTTTCAAGTTTCTTGGTTTTCGATAAATGCTGTCCACTCACATACGCCGCCCTTCGCTAATATAGATTAAGTATTAAGTTAAAATTGAAATAAAAATTAATGAAACCAACTTTTAAATGCACTAAAATGTAAGCAGTAAATATAAAAATTCACATAATTTTGTGTTCCAGAGAGTAAAAATAGTTTTGGGCGAATAGAAATTGTATGAAAAAGAAATACATTACGCCATAAAATTTTTATACTTCCAAAATTATTTTTAATTAATATATAATTTAATTTATACTTAATTTTGTCTCTATCTACCTCTCTCTCTCTCTCCTTCTTTCTTTCTTTCTCTCTCTCCTTCTCTCTCTCGTATTAAAGCATTCAAAGCACGCTTTCCTTAAGCATATTATAAGGATTAATACATTTCGAGGTTTAACAATGACACGGTCGGCAAGGCAAACATATCGTGAAATAGCTTAAAATTTTCAAATTAATAAGATTTTACGTATAACTTGAGCAATTTTATATCGTAGACAAAATATGACGATAATGATAAGAAACGCTATTTATTTTTCTTTAAAACGGTTTAGGTCCGAAGATCGTAGGTTAATTCTTTCTAATTTAAATTTGCAGAAGAGTAAAAGCCTGTAAGTCGAAAAATCGATTTTTACGTGTTACCTTATGGGAAATGACACCTCCCCCTTTCCACCAAAAGTCAAAATTCTGGCCCCAAGGTGCACATCCTCATGGTCCCATTAGTAAGTGTACCAAGTTTTAAGTTTCTTGGTTTTCTAGATACGCTGTCCACATACACACACACACACACACACACACACACACACATTGCCTCTTATTAATAGAGATTTTCTCTCTGTTGGTTCGCGGTTAAGGAATATTTATTCATAACTGAAATTTATTAGAAATTCATTCATTCATTCGTGTTCTGTCTTACGACAGGTCCTACCAATTCATTGATTGGTTTTGACTAGGGAGTATACACACACAGTATGGTGGTTTCCCGTTGCCTTACACACCGGACACACACACACGGAAGGGAGGAGGGAAACTTTCCCTCCCCTTCCACCCACCCCTTTTCCCTCTCTTCCCCTCCCCTTACACCCACCCCTTTTCCCTCTCTCCCCCTCCCCTTTCACCCACCCCTTTTCCCTCTCTCGACCTCCCCTCCCCCACTTCACCTCCCTCACTTCCCCTCCTCTCCTCTCCTCCTCCACCTTTCCTTCCATCGGCCCATTTTTGGCGGTACTTTTCAAGAACTCTTGTCGCTTTCACTTTGCGATTTTTTTAACGCAGCGCTGCTTTTTTGTATCAATTTTCTGGTTATTTGTTTAGAAGGATACTATTCAGCGTTGAAGCGCAAGAATTCGGGATTTCTCTTTAGGTTTTTCGTATTTATTCATGTCAAAGAAAAAATTATACCAAATGTCGAATTGGCTTCGAAGCACCTTTTTTCCAAGGAAATTATTAACAATTAACTAGTGAGGCTAAAATATGATCACATTATAAATGAGGCACGGTCATCCTAGACCGATATTGTTTATTATTATTAGACCTTCCTTACCTGCGAAGCGGTTGCAGCGGAACACATTTTGGTCACATCGCCTCCGTCCGTCCGCATGTTAAAAATCCGAAACTGCTTGGCGGATTTTTATGAAATGTAGAATTAGCAGCCCTTATTTAAATTTATGGACAAATTATGATTTTAAACTGCGTCCGTTAATTATAACTTCCAATTTATATAAACATAAAAATAACGCATACACGTATCTAGTTAAATGGCTTCCGTCAAGCGACAATTAAATGCCATATTTTTCTCTCCCTAGCTCTTATATGATTTATAAGGTATAGATATAAAAATACGTTCGAATAGAGGACATTTACCACAATGATGTTCACGCGACCACGTAATTACGACTTATAGTTTCGAAGATAAAAATTCGAGAAAATTCAAAGCAAAGCATCACATATTTTATTTACATCGATCGCTATGACGATTTTATCGGCAATCAACAAAAAAAAGCATATATATTTCTCCCATGCTCTTAAATGGTCTGTGAGGTATAGGTTAAAAATTATTTGGACAGAGAACGTCATTTACCGCAATGAAGTCCGTGGGGCCACATAAATTGCCACATTGTTTCGGTGATAGAAATCCAAGAACCGCCCAATCTTTCGATACAGTTTTATAGGTATTTTTCGAGAAGAACGCCTTTGAAATCTCTGTGCCTACCATTTATGGAGTAAACATTTCGATCTTAGCTGAGTGATTTTTCTCTGTAACATATATGGGGTCCCACAGACCGCACCTCAGTAGTTCAAGGTTAATTAAAGTACTTTAGGGCCTTATTTATCTTCGACGCGTTTTATTTATTGTCATCTGAAATAAGCCGGTCACCGAATCCGTTTCAAAATAAATAAATTTTATTAGCGAGGCAAATTATATAATTTTTAATTGAACTTATCTGAACATACGTATTCAGATTTTTCATTTTCACTTCCCATATTAGCTGTATTTAGTCCCAAAATATGCTTTAAAATGTTTACTCGATCGCGAAATTTTATAAATTACTTCAATTTTCAATCGTGAACAACTAGAATGATAATAAATACGAACTTGACCCCTCGGTCCCCATCTGGCGATAAGAAAACCTCATGAAAAGACGAATCCTTACATTTGTACATTCGAGCGGTTCTTTGTTTTTCCCCACCCAGCTCTCGAAAGATGTAATCCCAATGTCCACAAATCATCTTTCCGGTTTAGAATCGTTATGATTTTCTTTGATTCTGAATACAGATAAATCACCGTTCAGTGGAACACGCCCCGATATTACTTATTATATCCTCCATGTTCCGCGTCATTAGCAAGAAAAATGAATGCATAAAATGTACAGTATGGCCTTGCTACTCGCGTTTCAGGCAACGTATAAATTCTTCGGGACGGTCGGAATTTATCTAGGAAACTTTGTTAACGCGTACAGCTCTCTCGGAGGTTATATTCAGCCCCCGCACAGAAGAGATACATCAAATTCCATTCTCCTGTAACTTATCACTTGGGAGAAGGCGTGATCCTCCACCCTAGACATTCTAGTCACTCTCCACTCTTCCCTCATCTCTCCTTCATCTCTCCCTCTTCTCCCGCTCCTTTTATTCTCTCGAAGACTAAACCAACGAGTGGAACCCACGTGACCCCTCAAACCTACTCCCCCCCTCTCCCCTGCTCCCATAACCTCCATCTCCCAACCTATCCACTTCATAATGTTCCCCTTGGAAGCCGATAATTGATTGAAACCATAGCCCCTGTTGCTACGTAACGCGAGAACGTTTTTTTTCGTCTCAAGTGTCTCTCACTCCCTCACCTCTCCTCTTTCTCTCGCTTCCTCTCATTCTGCCCTCTTAAAAGAGGGAGAGAGGGAACTCGCACTTCTGGCTTTATTCATGAAAACTGGAACAGCTTCCAACATTACGGGAATGCCTCAGGATTGGCCGATGATCGCATCCTAAAACCGTCCACACTCTCTAAATGGTGTTTATTCAAAGTCTTTTGGGGAGGAGATGATGTAGTGGTTCGAGTGTTGGCCCCGAGATGATCTGCTAAAAAGCGACTCCCGTTTCTAATCCTTATAGAATTGTTTTCCGAGGATGCCCGACCCCCTATTTGTGCGTGTTGGAACTAAGGAGACGAGAAAGAGTAAATGAGAAAAAGAGAAATGAGGAGAGCCCACAAATCAACACTCAGTCCTTCCGAAGGGACGTTAAGGGGACTCCTCAGAGCTACTTCTTTGGTTTAATTCTTTGAGATATCCTCCAGAAGGCTCAGCGGGAGCACGACTTCATTGACCCTTTGAAGGATTTTAGGGAATCACTAAGAGTGGAAGATTTAGCGGTTTGGTTAAATGCTAATACATTTGGTAACAGCAGTTGTTATCTGGGTTAGATGAGGTGAAGATGGTTTAAATGACACGAACAACATTTCATCGCGTCCAGACAAATCTCCCGACCGACGCGTGGAGTTCGTAATCTGTGCTCCTGAGGACATATTTTTTTCTCGCTTGCAACTTTCCTAACCTTACTTCTTGCGAAGAATGTTTATTCTGGAGGACTAAACCGACTGCTCGATTACTTATGAATAGTATTCAAGAGGTGTACTGTGTATACTCATTTCCAAAAGTATTCCAACAATTTGAGCAGTGTCGCTTTCGCGGCAGACTGAATTTTAACTGCCTATCTACGCGAATGTTATGTCAGTCGGTGAGTATGTGTTCCTGTCGTGACGCCACCTAAGCCTTCAGGGTTTACTATTGTATAAAATACGACGTATTATTGAGTATCGACCGGAGTTTCAGAGATTATTCCGCGTGTTGGGCGATCGTTTGTATAATTCGCCATTGTTATTTAACAGTCATTTTTTCATCGAGATGGTAGCGTAAGCAGGCCCATGGAATTGTTTTTTTGTCCAAGTGAGGAGTTGTTGAAGGAGGACTGAGGCAAACTCGCTGCGTAATTAGTTCTAATAGTAGAAGTTAGAGTGTATTTACAAATTTCAAATCGACGATTTTATTACATTCCCCGGTTCGATAGTAATTGTTACATAGGTAACGGAAATAGCAAAAGTGACAAGGCACAACTCGCAAAAACAGTCGAGATATATGCGTTTAAAAAGGTAAAAAAAACACTTGCAGTTTCATCTTCCATTACTTGCTACTTGGTAGCATTCACCGTATATTCCACGTTAAACAGCGACGTAAGAAATCGATTTAGCTGACGGAATGCACGAGATTGTAATGCGGTATATATTTTTTATAATTCATTGAGTTAAATTGTTGTTGCAGCCATCAAAATTTCGTTTCACTTCGTTATTAAGTGAATCTCATTTTCACAGACGAGTCGTAGGTAATTGCAAGATAAATCAATCTCCGAACTGTGTTACTGCTCGGTTAAACATGCAGGTTTCTGACTGACTTCGCAAAAGTTTTTGCGGGTACCACTATATAGTTTAATTTTTTCGTGCGCACGCAACATTTGGGAAATGGATTATCTACGACGAAGAAATGAATGTAAATACGTCTATGTTTTACGTATACACAACGTTTGTAAGTGAAAAGAAATGGGTAATTTATGACGAAGGTATTACGTGAACATAAGTTAATGACGATAAAAAGATCTCCGTCAAGGATTCTGATTCGACTCCACGATATACATTGTTTCCCGTAAGATAACACGTAAAAACCGATTGTTCGGCGTGAAGGCTTTCATGATTTTGCAAATTAAAATTAGAAGAAACTGATCATAGATCTTCGGACGGGAGCTGCTTTAAAGAGGACTGGTTGAAGTAGGTTTTTACCACTACATCCTACAGCCACACATTAAACTGCAGTCAGTCTTACCGCCCCCATCAGAGCAATGGCAAATCGTTTGCGGCAGCTTTCCAGCGTGAGACGTATGTACTCTCTCCCACCATTTCCCTCTAGGAACCTCTTCTCCAAATACTACTACCCAGTCTTTTCCAAAGGATCTACAAGGTCTGCACTATTTGCATTTCCTAAGCTAGCGCCAACGACTCACAACTAGTGGGAAAAGGCTGAACTGTTTAATGCCAGTACCCGATAAAACATGGTTTCAAAAATTGCCGAGCAATAATGATTATTGTTTCAAATTCAGAAGACTTGACATGGAATACGAGAAAAAGTTGCATTTAACTTTAAGCTTCCTTTCCCAGTTCTTACAATTGTGGTAGCTTCCCTACTTTTGGAGAAAATAGAGCGCTCGTAATTGATATTTTCCATGTTGATTTCGGACTTGCAAGCAATAAAAGTACATTTTTAAAACATGGAATAGGTTAATGATTGATAGTTTAATAATATACAGAAAACTTCATTAAGGTGTTATTACTCGTTTGCGAGATATCTGTTTCGAAAATTGCGTCTAAAGTCGGCCTTTGCAGCCGCTGTGAGACGTCCTCTTAAGCCATTGCCCCCCTTGGCGCTCTTCGTTAAGAGCAGGCTAAAAGCCGGCACCAGGCTTCTCTCCTCCCTTCCTATCCGGCTATTCATTGCTCTACCTTAGTCCCCGTTCACACGTTCCCGACTGAAAAGAGGTGCCTGGCTGACTAGTCTGCCTGTGGTAGCGTGCGTAGTAAGTTGGATTCAGAAAGTAAAGCTGTCCTTTTGACTGCTGCAGCAGGAGCGGTTTTATTAGCCGTGTCTAATAGTAAAAAGAAAAGTCCGCTCCTGTTGGATGAAATCTTGGAATTGCAGAAGAAATGAGCGAAGCAGTTTTCGTTTTTTGAACAAAGAATTATTATTGGAAGACGCAAATGCGCATAAAAATTAATGAAGAATGACGAAATATTCTCATAACAAGCTGCGATAGTTGTATCAGCTCTGATCTTTCCCAATTCAACACAAATGGCCTGCAGTATTGCATCCCTCTTTAGGAGGTTGTGGTAATCTCTGTTTCTTGTGTCGTACAAGCAAATGTTTTGTTCGTGTAAGTCTATTAATATATATATATACACACGCACGCACACACACGCGCGCGCGCATGCATGCATGCATGTATGTATACATGTATGCATGCATGTATGTATGTTTAGTGCTAAAAATCTGGGAAAAAACTGTAATTTGTGTCATGTCCGCACTTCCAAAATTTTTATTTGTTACAGCCATATCGGTTGAATAATCTATCTGAAGCCGTATTTGATGATATAATTTTGGCAACAAGTTAATATTTAAGAAATTACTTCAAAAATTATTTTTAGTGCTTTTTTAACGTACGTAAACATGGAAAATTCACGTCCATTGCCATTATATTACACGGAGACAACTCAAAAACCAATTTTGGAGTCTAGCTCCTTCATCTCTCAGAAATTTTCAATTTTGAGCCGCTGCACATTCTCAAGATATTTAATTTAAAATGAGTAATTTTCGCTAATTTTGCGAAATTACGCTGACTTGGCCATTATTCACCCAGAAAAATAGCGAACTTCACATAAATAAACGTAAACTATTATTCTCAAAATAAATCCCCGCGTCAAATTCTCCAGAGATTACACATTACCAAAAATTAACCGGTCACTAGACGCAATGCGACCCGGTTCTCACTTTTCTGTGGATAAAACTTACAGCATTCAGAAAACACAAACGGACAAACCCAACAGCTATTTAGTGACACATTTCCATCGCAAGATTGTGTTCTTTGCCTTTATACAGCGTAATAAAAGTATATTCTTTTAGGATTGCGTAACGTAAAAGAAACCCATAAAAATTCACTTGCGGTAAAATGTGATTTGAGCATGTCACGAGTTACAAGACAATCTAACAGAAATCGTTTGTTTTTAATGAAAAATAAATGCAATTCAGTTGCTTATTTCTCTTACATCACCTTTTCTATGAGAATGAACTGTCTGACACTCTTCTATTATATAGAATATTTACGTGATTTAAGTTTACTACTGAGAGCTGGCAAGGAATTTCAAAAAATGCGTGATAAATATCGTGATTATTATATTATTCTACGCATTAAAAAAATACCTTGGTTATAAACCGAGGAAATGAAATGCACTGCATATTGCGCCTGCCAAGGGAAACACCTACTCATCCCACTCCAGTCACGCAGCGTTAGTAGGCGGTTCGCTGGTGGCCTGCCCTCAAAATATGAAGGGGCAAATATCGTGTAATCTCCGCACCACCTTTTTTGATGAGAACTTGTTGGAAAAAAGTGGAGTTATCACACGAGTAAATACGGTACTTCGTTTTCTTGACTTTAATTTAATATATAAAAATGTCCTATCACTATATAAGTTGCAAGATAAAAACAGTAAAATTTCTGAATAGTATAAATCAACTGGTTTAAGTGCTATGTTAAAAACTGTTCTTTTAGCGCACAGAATGTCTCGGAACGCCTCTCATGCGCTAAGCGAGGCATGACTGTGTGTGGGTGTGTATATATGTATATACGTACAGGTAAAATAATTCATCAATCTTGATCGAGTACAGTGACACCTTTTCAAAGGGGAATTCGCTTGTGCGCATGCGCGTAACGTCAGGAGCCTGTAAACACGTTCCTGCAGCCAAAAGTATAGCTTTTCTTTCTGAATCCATCTTACTACGTACGTTACCGCAGGCAGACTATTCAGCCAGGTGCCTGATTTCAGGCACGAAAACGGGAACGTGTAAACAGACAGAATTTTTTCATTCCTGGCAAGAGAGTCAGCGCCTGATTTCAGGCACGAAAACGGGAACGTGTAAACGGGGACTTACGTTAGATACCCATTGCGTGTAGGCAATTGGTGAATCAGTATTATTTTCTACCTACGATTTCGTTCCTTTTCTGGGCTTGATTTAACAGTGGGACTGAAAGAAGTGTATTTTCTTACACAAAAATATGCGTCTTTTTGAAAAGCTCGCGCTTCCTCTCTAAACAATCAGGCAACCGCAAGGCCCTAGGGTAGTTTTGAGAAGACGTGTTTCTTAGCCCTTTTGAGGTTTTTGATATTATATTTGCATCTACATCTACTGTATGCCCTGCAAGCCACCGCAATGGTGTGTGGCAGAGGGCAATAGCACCAAGAAAAGCAATTAATTAGGGCGCTGTATTTCGCAATACGACAGCTAATGTCGTATTGTTACTTCTGGTCAGCTATCGTTTTAGAGAAAAACGAGCCTTTGTAGCTTTCTGCCCTACAGGCCATCTCTCTTATTTTACCAGGATGGTCCATTCTACCATCATAAGTTGGCGTTCTTATTATTTCTTCGACGTCGGTGGAGAATGTTTGCGTTCTGAACCTATGGAGTAGTTTTAACCTAGAACGTGATCGGCGCTTAGCTAGGGATTCCCATCCTAATTCCTGTATCAAGCCTGTAACACTTTCACTTCTATCGTAATAATTTTTTACTAATCTAGCTGCTTTTCGCTGCACTCCGTCTAACTCTGAGGTTGACCCTTTCTCGTATGGATCCCATATGCTCGACGCATACTCTAACAGAGGTCTTAACTAAGGAGAAGTAACATGTCTCTTTCACTTTTTCGTCACTTTTACCTACTATCCGTTTGATGAATCCTAGTTTCTGTTTAGCCTTCCCGCGTATATTTTGTATGTGCATATCCCATGACAGGCTATTGTTAAAATAACGCCTAAGTATTTGACGGAATCTACTAGTTTTAGCTGGAAGTCTTCAACAATGTAATTTGTCGCGGCAATTTTTTTGTTTCTCCAGAATCTCATAGCTGAACATTTTTCTAAGTTCAGTTCTAACTGCCACTCTTTGCACCACTCTAGAATTGCATTTAAGTCGTTGGAAAGTAATCTTTGATCATTAGGACTGTCTATCTCTCTGTAAACTACCGTGTCATCCGCAAATAACTTGATTTTACTTTTAATAACCTTATCTAAGTCATTTATGTAAATAAGGAATAGTATGGGTCCGATGACACTTCCCTGTGGAATTCCTGAGGCTACGCTGACCGAATCTGATTTAAAACTGTCTATAACTACTATTTGTTCACGGTCTTGGAGAAAGTCCCTAATCCACTCGATTATATTTCCATTTATTCCACAGGCATGTAATTGCCGACCTAATGGTTGAATAGTCCACAAGTATTTCTATACAGATAAGGTCATGCCCTGCTGAGAATGACTCAACCCCTGTTAAACAAAGTTCGGAAGAAAGGAATTTCGGAGGTCGTTTGAAGAAAGCCCGCTAATCGTTTTCTGCCCCTTCCACTCATAAACCCCGTGGAGTGTGTATTCCGGAAACAAATGTTTCTCGATCCTTTCTAGGGTTTTTTTTTCTAAAGATAACCTTGTTGTAAGCACTTTCACCCGTTCTCCCCATGCACAACCCAATCTTTTGGCAGTCTTTTTATTAAAGTTATCCAGGATGGATCGTCCCTCTCTCGTGTTTTTGGCTCCTTCTTATTTTGCTACAGGTTAGTAAATTTCAATCTAAAAAGAATAGAAAACTACTTCTGTCCCTTCGGGGCTCCCTCTGTCACGCTATATAAATCCAAATAACTCAATAATGGATAGAGATACATTTTTTTAAATTTGGCAGGAATGATCGATTCACATATTGTAAGATGATGACCAAAATAAATCTCGAAAAAATCCTGGGTTCGACTCCAAGGTAGGCATTTCTATTTCCCATATGGTAACACGTAAAAATCGATTTTTTTACCTGCAGGCTTTTATTCTTATTGAGATTTAAATTAGAAAGAATTCACCTATGATCTTCAGATCTAGCTCATTTTAAAGAAAAAACTATGACGTTTCTTAATTTGTTCATTTATTTCCGCCTACTGTTCGAAATTCCTCATGTTAAACGTTTAATTCACATATTTTGGGGAAATCTTGCCATTTTAACGGGATGTTGCCATGCCAACCCATTACATTGTTAAACCTCGAAATCCTATTGTTATTTCAATCCTTATGGGCGAAAGCATGCTTTCAATGCTCTTACATTAGTACGAAAGAGTGGAGAAATTCGTTTCATAGCAACCAATGTAAACAACATTCGTTGCGTTATTTTCAAGAAGGAACACATTTGAATGCAGAACATTAATCATTCGTATATTAAAATTAGGTACTTAGAATCATCGTAGGAGTTCGAAATTTGAAACAACGAACGCCTAAAGGAAATAAAGTTTGTTTTCTTGCCATCCAAAGAAAGTCAAGGCAAATTAGTTCATTTTTTATTTCACAAAAAACTTCCTAGTTTATATATAATGTTTTTAAAAAGGTGCACATAAATTAGCAATCGTTACTAAAAATTGAAGATAGTCTAATTTTTCTCACTATATATTTTATGTTAAATAAAGAGATTATGTAGAGTAGTGATGAAATATACCAAATGAAAATGATACAAAGTATTAGATAGTTCTTTTACGACGTCTAAAATGTTATTGTGATAATTATATCGTTAATGTTTTTTCCTTACTTGGAATCAACGAATGTCTAAAAGCCTTTACGCTGAAGTCGCAAATTTTTTTTTAAGAATGTTTCTCGGCAAAAGCAACATTTTATTTTTCGGATTTCATAAGTTAATCGTATTCTAGTTTTCATTATACAATTTAAAGAGATAAATCTCAATTCGTTATTGGGTGTTTTCTTTAGTATCATCATTTTAAAATGAAGAAGAGTGTAAATGCAAATATTTAAAATAAAATTTATGAAGAACATAATATATTAGTTCGATTAATTTGTACATCAAGATTTAGCTTTATATAAAAATTTAAATAAATAATCAGAGTATTGTAAAATAAACGTAAGTTTTGCGTAGAATTTCGATATAAAAAGTAAATTTAAATCATCTAATTGAGAGGCCGAAAATTGCCAGTCCTATATTTAAGTAGAAATTCTAAGCCTCGATATTCGTTGAAAATCTCTCGGGAAAATTATTTTCGATTTTCAAAAAAATAAACTTGGAATTCAAAGAAGTAGCAATTTGAAGCGTCGATATTCGTCGAAAATCTCCCGGGAAAATATACTTCGATTTAAAAAAATTAACGTCGAATCCTACCAAGCCTCACTATAAATTTTCCCGAACGGTTTGGGCGTGATTACAGTATATATCAGGGGCGGGCAAACCGCGACTCTCGAGCCGCATGCGGGTCTTTTAATTTACACTTCGAGGCGTGTCGTCTTTCACTACAGAACTGTGTCATAGACTGACTTGTAACATATTGGGAATGCTTAATGGACACGTATTATATTTGAATTGCTTCGGATACAGATTATGCTTTACTATTCGTGAATTTATGAGCACGGAACGTGTGTCATGCGGCTCTCAAACTTCTGAAAATTTTCAAATGCTGCCCAGAAAGTGAGTAAGTATGACCACCCCTGGTATATATCAAAACGAGTATGCAACCTCTAGACCGGTACACGTGGAATTACAGGTAAAGCAAAAATATCACCGCGGTTTATTACAGCAATTGAGCTCAGCCTTTTGTCTGTCGCACGCCATTTTCCCTGTGGCAGGGTGTGGATTCGCCATTTAATTTTATGTTATAATAATAATAACCTACCTTTTACTCGAAAACAAATCTGACACGGCAATGGAAGCCATAACATAATTATATGATCATCGCTTTCGATATCAGATATATTTGAATTATAGCAAAATGAAATGTTTGTATCAACTAAGGGGACGCGGATGAGCCAGAATTCCTGAGGTAAGGTCACTGAAAAGGAATTTCTTATAAAGGGCGATTCTTTTACGGTTAAAATTGATCCGCTGTTTCAGCTACACTAAACTGAAACAAAGCTATTCCCCAAAAGAAAAGTAGAAAATCTTTGATTCATTTCGGTATCGGATACGAGCACAATCATACCTCGTTTTGCGCGACCCCGTTTTATGCGTAGTCGTTATAGCGCGGAGCAGGCTCGCCCCATCAGGTGTTCGAAACACAAGGCGGCCGACAATTGAGGCGGCCTAACCATAAATACAGAATGTGGCACACCCATGCTACGAAGGAAATCCCGAGGACGGCACACAGTTTTTATCACTCGATCGACCCTTATTCTGCCTTTATTATTTCTGAAGAAAGTTGACTTTCCGAATAAAACTTAATCGCTGATTTATTTAGGATTTCATTCATACGGGAAATATTTACATCTTTGCCTGAATATCATTTAATTTTCTATACCATTTGAAAATTACCGACGAAGATAAGTTATTGAAAATGTAAAGATTTGCATCAGACGTTGATGGATGCAAGCCAACAAGAAGCTCTTATTCAGATAAACGGCGTATTTTTATTAACATTACACTTTAGTTTTCGTGTCCATAGAACCTATTCTCATTGCCATATTGACTCCGCTTTCCACGAATTTCGCTTAGCTCGAAAATTTCAGGAACCTCTCTGTCGCGTAATGGGAGGTATTGTTTTATTAAAATGAGTTTAAAATTTTGATTTTTTGCCGTAATTTGCTCTATCTACTGCTGAGTGGTAAAAAATGTTCTCCTCAATCTTATGGCTGGATATCTCGGGAGAATAGAGCGAATCCTAATGAGTTCAGTGAAATTGAAAAGGTCTGCTCTACAGTAGTGCGCAGTGTTTCCCCACCGGCGTGCAGTCACACATGAGCTGATGTACCGCGGATGTTTTGGAGATACGCTAATATTTTTTTATTTGCGTAGGTGTACCGTAGAATGAAATGGTTGTGGATCACTGCTCTATAGAATCGTGTCACACCTATAATAGTCCAAGAAGTTGATTAGCCAAAAATACACACATATCGTGTCACACGCGTGAAAGTCTTTCCAATTACTCCTGCGCGTATGTAAAATATTCATAAATCCCCGATATTTATGGTGCCATAGCCATGAGAGAGCTATTAATTTTAGCCTTACGGGCTAAGGAATATTCAATTATAAAAGCTTTTAAGAATTACAATAAATGAATAAATGTGGAATTTCCGTGAAAGTAGCGTGAGACAGATGGAGCTGAGTCACTCTCAGAGCGTGGTCGGATATCACAGAAACGTTAAAGAATACGAATTCGGAAACTGGTGCTATGTCTAGCGAGGAAAGAATCGAATTGCAAGTGAATAAGACGCTTTACTGGGAATAAATTCCCTCTTCATTATATAATGGATGAGGTCAGGCTCAACTTTGTGGAATTTACTCATAATGAAAGTATAACTTTGTAGTTTCCACAACTTTTAATATAACCTCTCCATTGTTCGTTTTCTGAAGTCCGTAATTAAATATTTAGAATCGGCCTACTGAGGATGCAATCTTTTATTCCGAAATGCGTATTTAGGCATTCTTTAAAAAAGAAGTACATTTGGGTGGTTTATTGCTTGTGTGATTCGTGCGCGTGTAAACAAGGGTCCCTGGCGTAGAGTAGTTCCCCTAAACCCGGAGTGTGTAAGATAGTGCGAGCGTTCGGTCCCTGGAGTGGAGTAATTTCCCCTAAACCGGTGTGTGTGTAGTTTTTTTTTAAATTTTAATGTTTGTGGAGGCTTCTCCATTTTCATTTTTATTACACTACTTCAAGCCAAAGGATGGACAAAGACCAAAATTTTCTCGAAAATAAAATGTCGAAAAGTCCCAAAAATGTCACATCGATCTCATCTCGTGTCTGAAATCCAATTTGCGACGAAGGAAACTTCAAAAGACGCATAGCGTCGGATACTTTTACTACAATTTGAGGACACTGGAGTTATCTTACATATCAAGGTTTATAATTGGGTCCAAAGGAAGTGACTCGATCGTTTCTAATTAGTGGCAACTGAGCATAATAAAACCCATATTATCTTGGTCATTTGGTCATTCTGTCCGTAACGCTCAATATCTCAGCCGTTTCTTCAATCAGTGCAACCAAATTTGGTAGGATTGCTATGATCACGTGCCAATAGCGACTGAAGAAAATTTTTTTCGAAATAAGTTCCGGGTTCGACTCCAGAGGGTGATTACAAAGCCCGTTTTAAACGGGTTAATTCATCTAGTGTAGAAATAAAGTTTTGTTGCTACGTTCTTTTCCATTTACAACATTTTTGGAAAATGAGATCTAGAAGGGAGGTCAAAGAAAGGCAAGAAGAAGGCGCACAAAATGAAATACGAATTTATAGGACGAGAAAAAGTTATTCGAAGAGAAAGACTGCCTCTAGAGAAAAGGTCTCGCTGGGCGATGGAAACAACAAAGCTATGATATCTGGAACGGAAAGAAAACAAAGCGAAGCAGAGAGAGAGAGAAAGTCAAACTTTTGGAAGGGGCGTGTCCTCCAACAGACAATCGCTCCCGCTTATTTATTTAGGTTATTTGTGCTTTCGAAGAACATTAGTTACAAAGCAGAGACAAACAAAATCTTTGGTAAACGGCTTATCGTAACACTTGACATTTGAGTCATCCGTGAAACCTTTAGAATCTGTCACGAGACTTGAATAGAGTAGTGCGCATTTTCCTCTTGATCAATCGTGGAGTTCCTCCATCTTGTCGGAAGCAAATCTCTCTGCTGACGGTGTTTTCCAATAAACATTTGGCAAATTCAAGTTTATAAAATATTGTTAATTTTATTATCTGCAGTGTTAGTCATTGTGGAGTGCATGTCATCGGCAATTTTAGAATATTAAACTCCAAACCTGGGGTAGGCAACCTACTGCCCGCGGACCGAATGCGGACTCCGAGAGCGCTTTATGCGGCCCGCGAAGCTCTATTGAAAAGGAGATGGGTAAAATTTAACAAAGGCGATTTCATATTTATTTAGTAGAATTATGGTCTAAAAATCTTTTCTGGTGAAGTCGTAACGCTGGTAAAGTATTTAGATTTGATTTCTCACTACCATGGGACCACAGAATCTCTAGGTAGCCTCTGTTGTAAACACCCATCTGACTCGCCTAAGCTCTCGTGACTTCCAATGAGGCCCTCGGAAGTCTTCTCAACTACGAATGTGGCCTGCCACACAGAAAAGATTGCCGAATTCTGCTTTGAACGATTTGGATAAAACTTGGGACTTGGAGAATTAGTAATACTTACCTACTTAAATTTTCCTTTTGGATTTTAAGCTTTATAGAGGTCAAGATTTCGATTACAGATGCGTGCATCACGCAAAAGGCACGGGAAGAGTTGCGTGACATTTAAAATTTTAATTTTCGTGGGGTTAGAATCAAGAATCAAGATTTCAGACATCGATTATACAGAAAACTTCCAAAAAGACAAATCTAACTTTTTCCTCGGTCTTAACGATACGGTAACTGGTAACTGATTTATTCATGTAAACATTCGCAATTTTATTCTTTGCTATCAGTGATTATAAATTACAAATATAAAAACTGAATATTACCCTTAATTATCTCAATGACGATTTCCGGTAGGCATATCTAATTAATAAATGCCTGCTTTTTCGAATGATATTCTTTGGAAGAAATATTTCCGAAGGATTGCTTCTACGGTAATTTTCCTCAAACAGTGGTAAGTATCCGCACTTATTCCTCTGCAAACTCATCTTCTTCATTACCTCCGCTTTCAAATCTCTCTCTTCCTCTCTCTCTCTCTCTACATTTCTCTCTACCTCTCTCTCTCAACCTTTTCTCTCTACTTTCTCTCTCTACTTCTCTCTCTACCTCTCTATCTCTCTCTCTCTACCTCTCTCGTTCTACCTCTCTTATATTTAGGTTTTACCTCTCCATCTCTTTCCCTGTGCTCCGCTCGTTTTCCATTATGCTGACCCTAACTACGTACATAATTAAGTTAAAGCAGACTTCAATTTAATTTTGTCGCTTCCCTCAAGTTCATCCTTCTCGCCCTCTTTACCTTCGATCATGTCCTATCAAGCCCGTTCCCATTTCTACCTTCTTTCTTCTCTCTTTTCCACTCACTTCCCCTACTTCTAACCTCCTCATTTTTCAATTCACTCATTTTTCTCGCAAAGCACGAGAATAAAGAAAGAGCGGCGTTTCGAAAATCACAAAAGTGAGAAAACATTTTTTAAAAATAAAGAAGACAGGGGCGGAAGCAGAGAGAGAGAGAAGGATAGGATATTCGCGTGACTTGTGGCGTGAAGGCGAGTCGTAAAAGTTTCCTCGCTATCTTTTCCCTGACGACGCCATCTTTGAAGAGGGGTTATCCCCAGAGAATGAAAAGAATCCGAAGACGTCTTGTTTGTTTTCCGAGGAGAAAGAGGAAAATGCCAACCTGAAGTCGTCTGATTGGTGAGTGCTCACTGGGTTTCCTCATCCCAACACCTTGTTGACATCCATATATTCATTTTACCTTTCCTTTTCCGTAAGTTGTTATATATATATATATATATATATATATATATATATATATATATATATATATTAACTAAAGGAAAAGAAAAGGTAGTGATGAGGGTGGCAACAAGGTGTTGAGGGAAGCCCAGCGGACACTCACCAAGTTGAGGACCAAGCTGGCAGGCTGCTGGGGGCGTCGAAGAGACACGTAAAACACACGAACACAAAAACACACGCAAGCATATCGGGCCTAAGCCCTTCTTCAGCGAAAGAGTAACGTAAAGTGACACACTGGGCGGGGAATGACAGGGTGATGTGGGAAGGTTGATGATTGGAGGAGGTGGGGAGTAGGAGGGGTGGATAGCCAATAAAGAGGGAGTGTGATGAGGTAGAGTCCGAATAGTTACAAAGTAACAAGGAAACATTGTAAGGGGGCTAATAGGGTTAGCGGAGGTTGAGGCCAGGCGGAGAGAAAGAGTCGAGAAGATGGATATGTGCTAGTTCCCAGTGTCGGAGAAGGGGGGCAGGAGTGTCATAGGGTAAAGCGCGAATAATCCTAACATTGTAGCAACTATTAAAGGGAACATTGTGGGTATTAGCATGTAATGCAACTGGGAGGGGGCGTCTGAGAGAAACGCTATTCCGGTGACCGTTCATTCGGATGTTTAACGGATTGCTGGTGAGGCCTACGTAAATCGCGGGACATAGGGTGCAGGTAAGGAGGTAAATGACGTTACGGGTGGTGCAGTTGCTTCTGGAGGTGATGGGGTAGGTGATGTTGGTGGAGGGACTCGAGAAAGAAGATGATGGTAGGTGGATAGGGCAAGTGAGGCAACGAGGTTTTCCGCAGGGGTGGGAACCTATTGCAAGAAGCGTGGTAGAAGTGGGAAGATCCTTCCTCCACAAGATATTTCCCAAATTTGGGGGCCGGCGGAAGGAGAGGAGCGGAGGATTGGCAAAAAGGTTGATAAAGAGGGACTGATGGGAGGAAGAGGTAAGAATTGGGTGGGCAGCATGAAGGATAGTTTTGAGAGCTTCGTGGATACCAGGATGGAAAAGTGTCGTAAGAGTGAGTGGAGGGGTAGATGCAGGAATAGTGGGTGTGTGAGGATGAGATCCAATGTGGGTAGGCGTCATCGCCCTATGGATCTGTTCGCGGACCAAGACTGGAGGGTAACCACGTTTGAGAAGAGCATCCTCGAGGACAGAGTAATACTCTAGAAGGGATGCTCTATCGGAACAGAGCCTCCATCCTCGACGAGCAAGGGCATAGGGGATAGAGGTTTTGGTATGAAGGGGATGGCAGCTATCAAAGTGGAGGTATTGGAGGCTGTTGGTGGGTTTGATGTGAACACAGGTGCGGATTTGGCTGTCTTGAAGGTAAAGATCGACATCCAGGAATGTGATGTGGGAGGTAGGGGATTGGTGGGTGAAGGACAGTGAAGGATGGGAGGAGAGACGCGAGAGAAAGGAAAGGAGAGAGTCAGGTCCATGCGTCCAAATGAGGAAGACATCGTCGATGTATCTCAGCCACAAAAGTGGTCTGAGTGGAACGTTGAGGAAGAGTCTTTCCCATTCTCCAAGGTAGCAATTGGCGTATGAAGGCGCCATTCGGGTGCCCATCGCAGTGCCTCTAATTTGAAGGGAGTGACGACCATCGAAAGAGAAGTTGTTCAATTTGAGCACCATTGCTGCCAAGTCTAATAAGAAATGGGAGGAAGGTCTTGCGTCGGGTGGTCTTGAGTCCAGGAGTTTACTAAGGGCAGAGAGTCCATCATCGTGGGGGATGTTTGTGTAGAGGGAACAGACATCGATAGTGGCCAAAATGGTATTGGGTGGGAGAGGAAAGGGGAGGTTTTTGAGACGTTTGAGAAAGTGGTTAGTGTCTTGGATGAAGGAAGGGAATTGACGAATGAGAGGTTGTAGGTGGGAGTCAACGAAGGCGGAGATGCGTTCTGTAGGGGAATGAAAGCTGGCAACAATGGGGCGGCCGGGGATGTTGGGTTTATGGATTTTAGGGAGAAGGTAGAATGTGGGTGTGCGGGGTTTGTTGGGGATCATTAGAGCAATGGCGGAATCGGAAAGGCCTTCCTGTTTGCCTGAGGAATGAAGATAGGACGAAATTTGGTAGGAGTGGTGGTCTGTGGGGTTGGAAGTAAGGTGATGGTAAGAGGTTTCGTCAGAAAGTTGGCGCTCGGCTTCCTCGTTATATTTGGCGCGATCCATCACAACCGTGGTGGTGCCCTTGTCGGCAGGGAGGATGATGATATGGTCAAGATGTTTGAGTGTGGAAATGGCATGCCTTTCACGTCTGGTAAGATTATCTGTATGGTCGATAAGATCGGAAAAGTTAGGTTGGGAGATTCTGGAAAGGATATAATTGAGGTATTGTTCGACCGGGTGTAGGGAAGGAAGGGTGGGTGGAATGTATTGGGAAGGAGGTTTGAAGATGGAAAAGGTAGGTGGGAGGCCGGGAGGGAGTTTTGGGTTGGCAGAGGTGAGAGAGTCTTCTTTGGGAGGGTTAGTTTTTAGACGTAGTGTGCGGGCAAAGGACTGGACGTCGGCAAGGAGGCGAAAATGATCAAATTTGGTGGTGGGACAAAAGGAAAGGCCGCGTGAGAGGAGTTCATTCTCGGCAGGGGTAAGTACGTGGGAGGAAAGGTTCAAGACTTCATCTGGTTGGCAAGATGAAGAGGTGGTGGCAGGAGTGTGCGAAAAATATGAGCGCTTCAAAGGTTTGCGGGTTAGGAAAGTGTGGGTATATATATATATACACACACGTGCAGCCCCCATTCTTTTCGACACCATGAGCAGACCCTGATGGCACGGAGATGTTACAGATCGTATTTATTCACTATAAGGCCGTTCCAGTATTACGACAGCAAATGTTTAGCTATATTTGACTCCCCGTCCCCCATGTCAGCAACCGTCAGCATTTAGGTGATCCCCTCCCCTCGTCTTACGTAAGATTTCGTTGTATCTTCCCCTTTTTCATTACAAATTAGAAAATGCACTCTTATGCATGGCAATACTTTATAATGTCATCTTATAGCGATGTCATGCATTTTAATGCTCTTTAAAGCACAATGAGGGAAACTTTATCAGAGAAAACAAGGTAAAGTTATGTTTACCGAAAAATCAGTGAAATATGGCGAAAATAATTCTAATGTCTTGCGAAATGCGGATAATGAGCAGGTGGAAGGTTATTGTGAACGAACTGTCGCAATACGTAAATCGCACGTATAAAAAAAAAATTCTTGAATAAAAAATCTTACGTAAGCATTGGTCATACCCCCCCAATTCAGCAAACGTCAGCTTCTCTTAGAACCTCTCTACCCCTTAAGAGAGGTTAATCACAGACGCCAGGGCCTTAGCTCCTACACCTGTAAAATTTGCCACTGCCCAATGTCTCACTTGAAAAGGGGTTCTTTGAAGTGCACCGACATCGTACAATACACGGGATCGACGACTTTACTTACTCTCCAAAGGAATATTTACTTCTCATCTTTTTAAGCCCTAAAATATCATCGATCTCGTCCGGGAATCGGACCCATAATACTTGATACCATCGACGAGTATTTCAACCACTGCTCCACAGGCGTTGACCGATAACTGTAACTTAATAAGCATATTCAATGTCATAGACTAATGAATGCATCTTATTTTTCTTGTGTCTCTAAGGCATTATAAAGATTGTTATGCATAATATAATATTTTGTACCCATTTCTCCCAATGGATTAAAGTTAATAAAATAAAGATTTATTAATATAATTTTTTCTAATTTACACTTTTCAAAACAACAGTAGCTTTTGTATGAGAGAGGGGGGAATTCTTCATTAATATACAGACAATGATATAAAATTCAGCATGGAAAATATTTAAGATATTTAAGATATCCTCCAGATTTTCCGGTATGCCACTTGGAGTCTCTATAGTGCTTCTGATTAACTAATGGACCTGAGCTGTGATAAATGTGGACATTTCTCTCTCTCTCCCTTTCCTCACTCCCTCTCTCCCTTTCCTCACTCCCTCTCTCTCTTTCCATCTCCCTCTCTCTCTATTCCTTCCCATCTCCCTCTACCATTCCAACTCTCTCTCCCTTTCCCCCTCTCTGTGACGTCTGCCATCCCCGTTCCCGTGACTCCTGCCTTCCCTGTGCCCGTGACGCCTGCCATCCCCGTTCCCGTGCCGCCTACCATCCCCGTTCCCGTCTCGCCTGCCATCCCCTCCCCATAGTGTCCTCCACGTCGCAAGTTTTCAGTGTAGTCTCCTCTCCCTAATGCTTATTTCCAAGCGGTTCCGGTGCAAAAAATTTCTCCTTTTTCGGTCTCTCTCGTAGTATTTTGTGCTGCGTTTATTTTAGTGTTGCCCACTGTTTTAATGCTCCTTTTTCTCTCTGTAGAAATAGCCCTTAGTGTTCGTGCAAACCCTATTTAGTGGTTTTCAGTGTTTCGCAGTTCTGTGCTTTTCTCATTAAATCCGTGATTTAGTTCCACCTTCAGTGCTTCTTCATTCCCGCAGATCTAGTTTAAAGCGCAATCCCCTCGCATTCCCCTTACTCAATCGTAGCGTCCATTTCCACTGCAGTGCTCTTTATCCGATTAGTTTCTTCGTGTTTAATTCCTGCCAAGTGCTCCCCTCGATTACTTCATTTCATCTCTGCCTCTGTTTTGTTCTACCTGCGCTGCTTAAGTGTAGTGTCTCATTTATTATTTCTTAATAATTAATTGGTATTTCTATTATTGTTACTAAGTCATTAGCATATAATGTAGCATTACTTCTCCTGTTTGCATTAATCACCTTATCGTAGCCCTTCTCAACCACTTCTTTACCTGAATCATCCAATGCACTTTGCAACCTAGATTACTCGACCACATCGTAAGTTGTTATTAAAATTGGGAAATCTTGGCGTTAATGTTAAAGTCATTAACTGGGTTCGCGCTTTCCTTTGGAATAGAAAACAAAAAGTAGTCATCGATGGTAAGTCCTCGAGTGTGGCAGATGTAGTCTCCGGAGTGCCGCAGGGTAGTGTGATCGGACCTATGCTTTTCTTGCTTTATATAAACGACATCAGCTCAGTTGTGAAAAGTAATATCAGGCTTTTTGCGTATGACACCGTAGTCTATAGAGAAATTAGTGGTCCTAGCCACCATCGTCAGCTTCAGGATGATCTGGATGCGTTATCTGTTCGGTGCAAGGAATGGCAGCTAGAAATCAATCAGAAAAAGAGTAACGTTCTAAACTTTTGGAAATCTAGAAGCCCATCGTCCGTGTTTACCTACTCGATAGATGGTGAGAGCATTCCTGTTTCGGAATCCGTGAAATACCTCGGGGTAACCTTGAATCGTGACCTGTCTTGGGACACCCACATAAGACGAGTGATAGGTGCGGCAAATAAGAAGTTGGCTTTTGTGCGTAGAATAGTCAGGAAAAGCACGGAAAAGGTGAGATTTATTCTTGGTTAGACCTCAAATAGAATACGCAGCAGCGGTTTGGGATCCATATCAGAGGGGACTCACAAAGGATTTAGAAAAAATACAGCGGCGAGCAGCTAGATTCGTGAAAAAGAATTACGATAAAAACAGAGCGTTACGTTACTCATGGAAGAGTTGAGTTGGCCATCGTTGAAAGATCGTAGATTACAGGCGAGACTTAAACTTCTAGATAAATATAGGTCGGAGATATTCGTAAATGAAATGAAGGATATTATTCGACAACCAACGTATATCGGACGGAGGGATAATGAGGATAAGATTTGCGAAATATATAGTGGGACGGAGAGGTATAAGGAGTCATTTTTCCCTAGGACAATACGTGACCACAATAGATAAGTGAATAATAATTAGTTAGGAACTTGGTGCGCGGCACCCCCTGCCATCCACCGTCAAGGTGACTTGCAGGGTAATATGTAGATGTAAAATGTTTGTCATTGAGCCTTCCACTGAAACTTCTCTTCACTCTAATTCTACTCTTAAACCAAATGCTCCAGCCTTCCTCCCGTCACACCACAGGGTGCCTTACCCAAACCCCTGAATCTTCCCACAAGTCCGACCAACCATCCACAGACGAACTCATTATCACACTCCTCATCTTACCACCAACTGTCTGCCCTCGCCCCATAATGGGATTCCTCTACCCATCCCAGTCCCAACGCATTCTCTTCTTGCAAAAGAACTTTAACCTTTTCCTCGATCCTTTCAACTTATCTATCTTTAACGCCCAAAGAATTGTCTCCCACTTTGATAAACTGCGCTCACTACTCCCGCCCAACGATCTATATGCTATTACCATTTCCGAGACGTGGCTGAAACCCACTATCTTGAGCTCCTCTGTAGAAATACCCGGCTATAACTTGTTTCGCAATGATAGGATAGGGAAAGGAGGAGGGGGAGTAGGAATCTACATCCGTAAAGACCTTGCTTGCAAAGTAATCGCCACCAGCGACGCACAATACTCCCGCAGACCTTGAAATAGTCGTCAATTCAAAAAAATTCTGTTAGGAATCGTTTATAGTCCTCCAAAAATTGGTTATCCACCTGAAATTGACGAGACCATCGCAAACGTAAGACACGATTATGAACACATAAGCATATCTGGTGACTTTAATGTCAATTTCGCCTCAAGCTCCTCCGATGCAGTCTATTTTTAAAAACACTTTTACATCGCACAACCTCAGTATACTACCATTAAAACCAACAAATAACACCAAAAACTCTTCCACTTGGATTGATACATTAGTTACCGCTAACCCAGATAAAGTCTGCACCCATGTTCAACTACCTGCCCCGGGCATTTTTTTAGCCTACTCCCTAAACTCTCCAAAATTTAAGCAGAAATTCATCTCTCAACGAAATTTTAAAAACCTTGATAATGATATTCTTACTGCCGATGCGGCGCGTCATTAGTAGTCTTACGGTAAAAGCGAACGAGTCTTCCGGTTCTCCACAATTCCACTTTAAAGCTGTTTCGCAACTTAACGTACTTTCAGTAATACGCAGAATCAAAACTAAAGCCCAGGGTGCTGATGGTATTCCTATCATGATCATAAACAAATAAATACATCTTATACTCCCCTCAATCTATCGATTGCTCGCCGAGAGTGCTGCTTACTGGTCTTCAGTTTACTGAGTCCATAAGCCGGTTTTTGCACTTTACGTGCTTTTTGATTCAAGCGTCCGCCGCATGTTACTGTGGCGCTCTTGCTGCGCGAGAGTTAGCATTGCCTGGTTGTTACGAGACAGGGGAAGGCTAACCTGTTCCTTCTTCTCACCTGTCCCGTATTCGAGTGGGGGCTGGTTTTCTGCGACCAGTCTCCGGTTGTTCTTGGCCCTGAAAAGGGCCTGGATTCGAGTTTTCCGTAGGGGAATTGAAAAATTTTCCTTATGGAACGGGACCCAAGGAGGTCTTTGGATTCAGTTGCCCTCTTAGGAGGGAACCTCCAAATCGACTCGCGTGCTAGGTCGTCGTCGCTTTCGAGCGACTCCTCCTCGTTCGGTCGAATCACCCCTACGCAGTACAAGGCGTTGTGTGCCAAGAAGGCACCGGTTGCTGCCCTGGTCGCCATCGAGGCCCTCCCTTCCACTTCTGCCCAGGGTCAGAGTAATAATGCCTCCCACGAAGGCTCCTGCGGAGTAACACCGGTGGTAGTACCCCTTCCGCCCTCGTCGGTTCGGTTATTGAAGCACGCCCCCTCTCAGGGTGGCCCCGAAGATGCCCCGGTTGCCACGGGAGAGGTCCTGCCCTCTTCAGTAACGGCCCAAGGTGCAAAAATGCCGTCGCGCAGACTGGCGTAAACGGCCCTTTGCAGGGCCATAAACCCACCGCCTCAGAGGAGGCGATGGAAGTTACGGAGGGTGTCCGCGGCAAGCGGAAGAATGCCGCCAATACCATACCCAGCTACTGGAGTCTGTCCAGGGAATGCGTCTTCTGTTGAAGAACATTGGGAAGGGCTATTCCCCGGAAGATGTCGCGGCTGCCCTGACGGCGAAGGGCTTCATAGTCCGAGGCGTTCGTCAGATGACGGCCGTAGAGGATGGGAAAAAGATTCCCATCGGCCGTTTTGTTGCTAACCTGGAGAGGACACCTAGGGCTCCTCCGGCGTCAGCCATCAAAAAGATTTGTCACTGCTCGGTTAAGATCGAGCAGTTGAAGAGCAGCAGGGGACCGTTGACCTGCTACAACTGCCAACGGTATGGCCATGTGTCGCACGCCTGCAGGTGCGACACCAGGTGCTTCCGGTGCACGGGACCGCACAGGGGATCTGACTGCCCCAAGCCTCTCGATGAACCGGCAAAATGCGCTAACTGCGAGGGCGACCACCCGTCCTCTTTCAAGGAATGTCCAGTATACCTTGAAGCGCTGCAGAGGTACGAGGAGGGGCAGAAAAAATCTGTGCAGAAGGCGTCTGGGAAGGCACCTTTGCAGTCTGCGCCTGCCCTTCTCAAGATGAAGGTCGCTCCATCGGCTAAAGTGGACGCCTCACGGCCCTATGCCGCAGTAGCCGCACTAGCAAGCTGACCCCGTCGGCGACTGTAGTTACGCCGGTTCAGCAACCTGCTGCTGAACCAGGCAGGCAGGCGGACCCTCCTATGGAACCGTCTTCTGCCCCCGAAGCACCTCTTCGGCCGACTCCTGGTCCCGTCGTCAGAGGGGAGGAGCCGGTACCTCAGAGGCCCTCCGCCAACTCTCTGCGTAAGCAGAGGCGAAGGGCTATGAAAGAACTTGAGAGGGAACGGCAGGAGACGGCCGCCCCGGCCGGTGTAGTAGTGGAGAGTGTGGCCCCCAGCAAGGGCCCCGCCACGGCGCCTCTTCCCGAGGTCGCCCCCAAGGATTTTGAGGTAATTCGGTCGGCAGAGACAATAGTGGCCCCGATTCAGGGCCTCAAATGTAGCACGCCGCTGAGCAGCGCGTCGGAAAGCGCTCGGTCCAATGAGGACCCCGACTTCTGGCGCACCGTGGCCATGATTTGTAAGGCGTTGAAGCAGTACATCTCCTCAACGTCCGGCCAACTCCTCCTCCCTCTCTTGGAGGAGTTGGTCAAGGAGCGCGTCACATCCCCTAATAATGGGGACTAGGGGATGTAGCGTCTTGGTGCACTGGAACGCCTGCGGTGTTAAGGAGAAGACGGAAGAGCTCCGGGAGTTCCTGCAAGAAAAGAACGCCATCTTGGCCGCCATGAATGAAACCCATCTCCGCCCGTCGGGCATCTGGAAGATCCCTGGCTGGGTGATATACCGCTCGGACAGGGTCGACCATCGTGCGACGAGTGCGGGGCTTGGTGGGTCTGCCCTGCTCATACATCGGTCTGTTGAACATCGTCCCTGCTTGGTTCGAAACTACAGATCGATGTAGGCTGTATCCGCCGACGTTCGGACCTGTACCGGGTGGGTCAGGGTCTCCTCGGTGTACTACCCACCGAGGAGAGCGTGGGACCCGGACGAGAGGATGGACGTCGTCGGGGATGGCTGCCCCTCAATCGTCATTGGGGACTTGAATGCCAAACATCTCAGTTGGCATTCTAGGATCCCCAATCCGTGGGGTGCGCGGCTAAGAAATTTGGCCGATGAAGAGGGGCTCACGGTCCTCGCCCCGACCGAGCCGACCTTTCTGCCGTCCAGGGATGTCCTCGATGTTACCGTTGTCTGCAACATCAGAGCATCCCTGAGTATGCATGCTGTCTACGACATGTCCTCAGACCATAATCCGACCCTGCTGCTTCTGGGGAACTCGCCTGTGCGAGTACCACCATCGCAGCGCCTGGACCTTGCTCGAGCGGACTGGCAGCACTTCCGTGAATTCATCGCGGAAAGGCTGCCGGTTGTTCCTACACCGCCCAGGACGCGTGAGAAGGCAGACCGAATGGTTGACCTCCTCACATCCACCGTCCAGCAGGCCATGGACGCTGCGATCCCGAAGGTGGTCGTGGCCAAGGGTATACGCATCGCCCTGCCCCGTGGCGTCAGGGAACCATCACCTGGCGCAACAGCGTGCGGCGGCGGTGGCAGCGCTACCGCACTCTGGACCTCAGGATCCAGTTGGACTCCCTCAACAGGACCGTCCGAGACATGTTGAGAGCCGTGCGCTCGGACGCGTGGGAGTTACATCTCTCCACGCTTTCCCTGGAGGATGAGTCCATCTGGAAGACCTGCAGGAGGCTATGCGTAACCCAGCGGCGCGACCCCCTGATAGTTCAGGGGGACTACGTCGCGAGGTCTCCAGAAGAGAAAGCCGGGGTCATGGCGGAATACCTGGAGGGGGTATTCTGTCCTAACCCGGCTACAGCTGAGTCGGATTTGGTGGAAGACGAGATTGCGGATGTGTTGGGGACGCTCGACCGCGGTCCCCTGCTGGAGTTCCCTCAGTTCTCGGGAGACGATATCATTGCAGTGATTCGTCGCCTCGAGACGAGAAGGGCTCCGGGGGACGACGGGGTCCCCAATATCGTCCTGCGACAGCTTCCTGTTGCCGCAGTAGAATTCCTGGCCGCCATTTACAACGGGTGTGTCGGGATTCCATACTTTCCGTCTGCCTGGAAGAGGGCAAAGCTCATCTGTCTCCCGAAGAAGCCCGGGACGGAGGTTGGCCCCGGAGACATCCGGCCAATCTCTCTCCTGGCCGGATTCGGGAAGACCTTTGAGCGTCTTATCCAGAAGCCGCTGCAGCACTTTCTCCAGGAGAAGAACATTCTCCCGGACGAGCAGTTTGGCTTCAGGAGTGGGCACTCCACTACCCAACAACTGGGTAGAGTGACGCACTTCGTCACCGACGCCTTCAACAGGAACCGCGCGGTCGCGGGGGGTTTCTTCGACATCTCGAAGGCCTTCGACCGCGTGTGGCATCCAGCACTCCTGTTGAAGATGGTTCGACTTCAGTTCCCAGCTTGGATGGTGCGACTTATTGAGTCGTACTTGCAGGGCAGTACGTTCCGGGTGTTTTGTCTCCGGGTCGGATCGCAACTGCGCCGGCGTTCCGCAGGGATCCGTCCTGGGGCCGATACTCTTCAACATCTTCACCCAGGATCCCCCCAGGGATTTTGGGTGGAACACCAGTCTTGCCTTGTACGCTGACGACGCGGCACTCCTGTCGCGTTCCAGCAAGAAGTACGCGGCTGTGGAGAGATTACAATGCGCCGTCAACGATCTGTCCTCCTGGTATCGTCAATGGCGTATTGCGGTTAATCCCGCCAAAACCAGGGCCGTCGTCTTCCATCCTGGAATGGGAGCGCCACCTGGAGTCGACCTGTCGGTGATGGGGACGGTCGTCCCCTGGAGCCCAGAGGTCACATACCTGGGAGTTGTGCTGGACCGGAAGCTTCTCTGGAAGCCTCAGGTTGAGAGTGTCCGCCGCAAGGCACTCGGGGCGTTATCAAGAATCCGTCCGATTCTGCGCCCGGATGTCTTGACGGCCGACAATAAGAGACGCCTCTACCTGAGCTGCGTGAGGCCCATCATCACCTATGCAGCTCCGGTCTGGTCTGGAGTGTCCAAGACCACCCTCTACAGGCTCAGGTAGTGCAGAATAATGCACTCCGGTTGATACTTGGTCGTGGTAGATAGGACCATGTCGACCGGATGCATTTAGACGGAAACGTGGAACCCCTGGACATCCTCTTGCCGAGGATTTCTAAGGAATTCTACTGCAAGGCAGCATTATCAACGCACGAAGAGGTGCGAATGCTAGGCTACATCAAGGCTAGATGGTGGGATCGTTACAAGCGGCCCATTGCCAGCCTTGATGTGCAGGATGCCCTCCCTTTAAACAAGCGTCCTCGCTTGTAGGGAGGGATATATGCCCATTAATGGGCTATCGAAGTGCGCTAAGCTAGTTTTCAAGAGTAGTCTCGCATTAGCAGCTTATCTGGAAATGCGACGTGGCCAGCCTCAGGCTGGAAGATCATGACATCTCAATCTTCCGTCAATTATTGAATTATTGGAGCCGTAATTGCTTTTATCCCGGAGGTAGAGAGCGTAAATCGTGCGAGGCTTAACTAGAAACTTTCGGTAAGCACTCATTGTATCAGTTAGTGAGATTTCCCACGAGATTTAATAATATATTATATTTATTTTTTACTAATCTTCTTGAGCGTATGAATAGAGTGTCTGATGCTGAGGGAATAAGCGATCACAAGGCAGTGTACGTGGAATTTCAGTTAATTATTGAGAAACAGGTTAAGGCTAAAGGAAAACTTTATGTATTCGGCAAAGCCGATTTCAAAAGTATTAGGTCTTTTCTGCGAAATAAATATACTAATTTCAGCGATTTAACCGATAGTGCAGACGCGGAGGAATCCTGGTGCATGTTCAGAAATATGATGCGAGAGTGTACAGAAAAATTTATTCCGAGCAAACTGAAGCGTGATAGTGCAGTCCCTAGCGACTGGAGGTTAGCGCACGTTACCCCAATTCATAAGGGCGGTGACAAGGAGAACCCAGATAATTACAGGCCGATTTCTTTAACTTCGATATCGGGTAAGATTCTCGAACATATACTCGTTAGCAACATAATGCGATTTCTTGATAGTAATTTATTGTTAGATGATTGTCAACACGGCTTCAGGAAAGGTAGGGCATGTGATACTCAGCTCGGCCTTTTTGTTAATTGTATACTAAGAAGCGGAGAAAAGGATACGCAGGTCGATGCCATCTTCTTAGATTTTAGGAAAACCTGTGATAAGGTACCTCACAGGAAGTTAATAACGAAATTAGAAACCTTAGGCGTTAATTCTAAAATCGTCAATTGGATCCGTGAATTTTTAAATCATAGGAAGCAGAAGGTTGTTATAGATGGGAAATCTTCGAACTTAGTGGAGGTTGTCTCTGGCATTCCACAGGGTAGTGTAGTTGGTCGGTTATTATTTCTAATTTATATAAACGATATCAGCCCAGTAGTCAGGAGTAAAATTAGGCTTTTCGCGGACGACACCGTCATCTATAGAGAAATAAGCAATCCGGAAGACCACCAGCATCACCAAAATGACCTAGAAGCTATTTCTGCATGGTGTAAGGAATGGCAGTTAGAGATCAACCAAAAGAAAAGCTGCGTCATCAACTCCTGGAGAACCAAGAGTATCTCGTTGGATAATAATTATTCGTTGGACGGAGTAGAGATTCCAGTTTCAGACTCGATTAAATATCTCGGAGTCACGATCCATCGTGATCTCTCGTGGGACACCCACATTCGCCGATTGATAGGTGCCGCTAACAAAAAGCTGGCCTTTATAGGGAGAATAGTTCAAAATAGCTCCAAAAAAGTAAAAGAATTGTGTTATTTAGCCTTGGTTCGACCGCAGGTCGAATATGCTTCAGCTGTGTGGGATCCCTACGAAAAGGGACTCACTAACGAGATAGAAAATGTTAAGCGCAGGGCAGCTAGATTTGTAAAGAGGAATTACGATAGAAAACAAAGCGTAACATCATTAATAGAAAATCTGAAATGGACATCGTTAGAAGAACGTAGGCTGCAGGCTAGAATTAAACTACTGGAAAAATTTACGTCGGAGGGACTAGCGAATGAGGTAGTAGGACTTATCAGGAGCCCGATGTATATCGGATGGCAGGACAGTGAGGATTCTCGAGATCGACTCTAGAACGGAGCGATATAGAGGATCGTTTTTCCCTAGGACGATAAGAGACCATAATAGGAAAGAGTAACGTAGGAAAACTATGGACCCTTGGTGCACTGCACCCCCTGCCATCCTCCAAAAAGGTGACTTGCAGGGTATAATGTAGATGTAGATGTAGATGAACCTAGATGTTACAACCAGGAAGTAAGAAGCTCTCTCCGACGGCAAAGAAAACTCCACCCTAGCGTAAATAACACATCCTCAACAGCTACGGTCGAATAGATTGCAATAATAAGGCAGCAATAGAAGGAGGTGCGCTCCATAGCCAGGGTAGCACTGCGTAATGCGTTTAACAATTATATAATGAAGGTTTTACAAGATAACTTGAAAGAGAACCCGAAAGCATTTTGGTCTTACGTCAGGGAAGTTCAAGGTAGGTGCCCCACTATAGCGTCACTGCGATCGGAAACGGGAAACGTAGTTCACGATAGTACGGATAAAGCAAACCTATTAAATCATCACTTTCAGAAAGCTTTTACTCGTGATGGCGATGAATGTGAAACCCCTATTCCTATGCGTCAGGGCGATTCGATGGAAGATTTGGTATTTTCGGAAAATGGCATCGCGCTCGAACTTCATTCATTTAAGCCAAATAAATCTCCTTGACCGGTGGAAATTCCCGCGCGTGTAATGAAAGAATTAGCTGCTGAAATCGCGCCGTATTTGAAAATTATATTCGAGAAATCCATTAGGGAAGGAGTAGTTCCTAAAGATTGGAAGGTAGCACACGTTACTCCCATCCGTAAGGGTGGCGACAAAGAGAACCCCGAAAATTATAGGCCGATATTCTTAACTTCCTTATCGTGCAAGATACTTGAGCACATAGTCTTCAGCTCTGTAATGCGCTATTTAGATAGTCATTCATTGCTTAGCGGATGCCAACACGGTTTACGGAGAGGTAGATCATGTGAAACGCAGCTCGGTCTGTTCGTGGACGATTTGTTGCGATGCGGAGAGAAAAATACTCAGGTCGATGCCATATTCATTGATTTCAGGAAGGCGTTCGATATAGTATCTGATAGGAAATTAATTGCGAAGTTAGGACAATGTGGTATCAATCCGAAAGTTGACGGTTGGGTGAGAGACTTCCTCTCGAATAGGGAACAGATAGTTGTCATCGATGGGAAATACTCGTCCCCCGTTAAAGTTGCTTCAGGTGTTCCTCAGGGAAGTGTATTGGACCCTCTGCTCTTCTTAACCTATGTAAATGATATCTGTTCGGTTGTTCGTAGTAAAATTAGGGTTTTCGCCGAAGACACCGTTCTATATAAAGAAATAAAAAACCAGGAGGATCATCAGTCACTGCGTGAAGACTTAAGAGCCATTTCAGCGTGGTGCAAAGAATGGCAAATTGAAATTAATCATACTAAATGTGCCGCAGTCACGTTCTGGAAAAGTAAGGACAAAGATTTAGGTTTCGAATATAAAATAGATGAAATGAGTATTCGACAAGCTGAGTATGTAAAATATTTAGGAGTAACCATTTGTCGAGATCTTTCGTGGGACATGCACATTCGTCGAGTTATAGGCGCGGCCAACAAGAAACTGGCATTCATAGGTAGAATAGTACGGAACACTACAGAGAAAGTACGCGAAACATGCTACTTATCACTGGTAAGACCACAAGTGGAATACGCAGCGAGCATATGGGATCCGTACGAGAAGGGACACATAATTCAACTAGAAAGAGTACAGCGCAGAGCAGCCAGATTTGTAAAACAAAAGTACGAACATAAGGAAAGCGTCTCCTCTTTATTGAGCGATTTGAACTGGGTATCACTGGAGGACCGTAGATTGGACTCAAGGTTGAAACTTCTGGAGAAATATAGGTTGGAATGTCTAAAAGAGGAGGTAGTGGAAATAATTGTGGCACCAACGTATATAGGTAGAAATGATCGAGACGATAAAATACGTGAGATCGATTGTAGGACGGAGAGTTATTTAGGCTCTTTCTTTCCGAGGACAATACGAGATCACAATAGGAAATTTCGAATTGCGTTAGACAATCTTTAGGTAGGATTTGGTGCATTGCACCCCCTGCCACCCACCAACTTGGTGAATTGCAGGGTAACTTGTAGATGTAGATGCTCACTAACTTTTTCAACCTCTCCTTATTACAGGGAAAATTCCCATCGCAATGGAAACGTGCGTTAGTCCGCCCAACCCCTAAGAAATTTCTCTCCGTAAACAATGACTATCGGCCGATTAGCTTCCTTCCCACTTTATCAAAAACTCTTGAGCGACTCGCGCATGAACAAGTAACAGATTTTCTCAACGCAAATAATCTTCTTGACTCCCATCAATCTGGCTTTCGGAAGTCACATAGCACCACCACCGCGCTAATTAAAATCACCAATGATATACGCAGACACATGGATGACAGAAAACTCACAGTACTAGTGTTGCTTGACTTTAGCAAAGCGTTCGACTAAGTAGACAAAGACATACTCCTAGAAAAACTCCGCTGCTTCACCTGCAATAGATTGGTTCTCCTCGTACCTTAGCGACCGTTTCCAAAAAGTCATCTCCAACGACTCCTCGTCTTCATGGCTTAATGTTAACCAAGGCGTTCCGCAGGGCTCAATTTTAGGTCCCCTGTTGTTCTCCCTATTTATTAATGATTGTTCTCAATATTTAACTTACTCCAAGCATCATCTGTACACCGATGATCTCCAAATATACTTAGACACCAATCCCAATAACTTATCTCTTTCCATTGCCAACATAAATCATGACTTGGCTCAATTTCAAGAATGGAGCTATGATAATCATCTCAACATAAACCCCTTGAAATCTCAGGCCATTTTAATTGGTTATTCAAAACTACTGGCTTCTATAAACTACGCGGAATCAGTTCCTCTGTCTTTGAATGGCTCAGTTATTCCCTATTGCAAAATCATAAAAAATCTCGGCATTCTAATTAATGAAACGCTTACCTGGAATAATCTCGTAATAAAAGTCTGCAAGACGGTAAACTCTTCCATACACACTCTAAGGCCTCTCACTAACATTCTTCCCTCTTCACTAAAAATACAGCTAGTGACCTCTCTAATTCTTCCTCACTTCGACTATTGTGATACTGTATACCAGGACTTATCAAAGGTTCTCGCGATTATGCTATAACGTTCTCATAATGCCTGCATCAGATTCATCTTTAATCTTAAAAAGTCTGACCATGTCTCAGAATACTTCCGTCGACTCTCCTGGCTAAAACTTGGATCTAGAAGAAACCTTCACCTCCTCTCCCTATTGTATCAAGTTCTTAATAATCACAACCCTTGTTATCTTTCTTCTCAGTTCGCCGCCATTAATACAGTTCACCAATGCAATACCAGAGGATGCGATAAATTACTAACTCCACTTTATAGAACAGAAATTTACAACAAATCCTTTACCGTCACTGCTTGTAAACTCTGGAATGGCCTTCCAACAATAATAAAAAACCCTCCATCTCAAGGCACTTTTAAACGCTTGTATCACAAGTATCTCCTCTCACTCTCCATGCATTGAACCACTCCCCATCTTCTCCTTCAGGTTGTCAAAAGGATGCGCTTATTAGGCATAAATTCATAATTTTATTTTACTTTATTTTCCTGTATCATAATTACGATGTAATCTCCCAGGCATATCTTACCCTACAATCCCTATTTCCCTCTCTCCCCCTCCCTTATATGGATATAATTGTGTGTATTTCTGTAGGATTTTTTCTCCTTTTCTCAAATTATTGTTGTTCTTTTTTCCCTCTTTCAATGAACTATTTAGGAATTTTTCGCGGTTTTTTACGCCTCTCTTCTCTTCGTAGGTGTTTTCCGCAGTGGGAAATTTTTTCTGTGTTAAAATATAGGTGATACACAGTTTTTTTCGACCCACAAAACTAACAATATTCTTTGGTAATACTCTGTTATCTATTAACCAATATATAATTAACTTGTAATTTGTATATATTTTACTGTAATATTTATGTAACTCAATTTCTTTTAATATGTAAATATTGTAATTACTTATATGACGAAAGGGTTGAATGTAAGAAGGGCCTATATAGTCTCAATTTCGCCCTAAATAAATTCGTTTGTCTGTCAGTCCGTCTCCCTCTCCCTCCCCCTCTCCCTCCCCCTCTCCCTCCCCCTCTCCCTCCCCCTCTCCCTCTCTCTCCCTCCCTCCCTCTCCCTCCCTCTCCCTCCCTCCCTCTCCCTCCATCTCCCTCAATCTCCTTCAATCTCCCTCCCTCTCCCTCCCTCCCTCTCATTCCCTCCCTCTCCCTCCTCTCTCTCTCTCTCTCTCCCTCTCTCTCTCCCTCTATCTCTCCCTCTCTATCTCTCCCTGTATCTCTCCCTCTCTCTCTCCCTCCCCTCTCTTCTTCTCCATATCTCTCTTTCCCTCCCTCTCTCTCCCTCCTTTCTCTCTCTCTCTCCCTCTTCCACTCCTAAAATCTTTATCCCGTTTTCATTTCCGGCGTCCTTCTCGATATCCCCCCCCTTCCCTCATCAATCCCCGCTCACAAATATCGCATCGATTCTTTCTTCATTGTTTCCTTTTGCTTCTCTTTCTCCCATTCTTCTCCCTCTCCTTACCTTTCATTTTAAATTCGTCGCTCTGTTCATTTCTTCTCACTTCGTGAGACTTGGACCGTCAATTCTTCCATGGTTGTCGTGGTCCACGAGATCATCTAATAACTACTGACGCGGCCATTAGGTCTTATTCCGACCTCCGTATTCTGCAGATTTTTAAACCTCAGATAAAAACTCTCTTCTTCCCATTTCTTGATTCGTCGAACCAATATCCAGCGTTCTGAAAATTCCGCTTTCCTACTTCCGAGAATCTTCAGCCAAACGAGGATTTTGGACGATATTAGAACGGAAACAAAACCCACGAATGAAAAGAATAACGTGAAAACGTTGTGACGTAGATTGGGAGAGAAAGGAAAAGAGAGAGAGAGAGAGAAAGGTGAAAAGTCTTTATTCTGGTGAGATGGAAATTCTTTTTAAGCAGGTATCTCGCTGGAAGTGGCATAGATAGTAGGAAGGCCAGAATATGATTAAAGGTAAAAAATATTTTTGGATAAGAATGAAAGGGAAATGGAAATATAGATACACCCCAATTTACGTCGATTCTAAGTTAAGTCGCCGATAAATTAATACCTGTATCGATTTACGTCGTTTTGACTTTAAGTTGTATCGTTAAAGGTCTTTAGTTTTTTTTTTAAGTTTTCGCTGCCACCTTCTTCAAGCTAGTATCTTATTAAAATACTAAACAAAAATCACCTACTGTGACCTATATATCGACTCTCTGTAATGCAAACAACGACCTTAAATATATTGCGTCACTCCAAACCCAGGCCAATTCCCTCTATTTGATTGCTTAATATGTTGACTTTTAAGGGCTTTGTAATGGGGAAACCTAGCGATTAGGGCTTCAAATTAACAAGAATTTTTGCTAACCATTTTTTCGGTTAAAAGCTGTTAGTTAAAATGGTTAGCAAAAATTCCGATAGGTTACATAATAAAAATTATTTTAAGAAACTGCGAGAAAATTTTAGACTTTACAAACAGAAATATACTCAAACCACAGCCTTCTGATATTGGATATAGCCAGAAATCTCCAACAATTAATAGAAGAAATTGGAGCGTTACTAAGACGTAACTAAGCGTCAATTGTTAACAATAGTCGTCGGTAGGTGGCGTGGTGGTGGCAGCTAAAATATAAGATATCTCTTAAAAAATGCATTATATGGAAAAATATTTCATACAACGGTTGTAGAAAATTAAATTTTATACAACTGTTACTCCAACACATTTTTACATTTATCAAATATTAAAGCAAATACTTAAAAATAACGGATAAGTGACAAGAGTAAACACTCTTCTGGTTGAACGATTTTTACCAAAAACTAATCAGTTCTTCTTACTTTGCGTTGACCTGATTAACAGTTTTTGGGTTAGAGCACCCACAAAAAGCTATCACACACGCACACACACGCACGCACGCACACGCACGCACGCACGCACACACACACACACACACACACACATCATCATCATCATCATCGAGAAAATGGTCAAAACGTGTTCAAGGGACCTCAAAACGTGTATTTCCGTTGAAATCTCGAAGTCGATTTTTTCATGATAGAATACTTTCCCCTATACTACGTATATGGAGAAAGTAAAAACAAGTTATTTCATATGATTTAAAAATAAAGTTTTATAAATGAACGACATTCAATGTTTCGTATGTACAAAAAATTATTGTTTGTAAAAAAGCACAAAAGAATACAAGAAAAATATTTATTAATGTTTAAAAAAATAGTATTTCAAGAATACCAGAGCATAAAGTGTTTCGTATTTCATAGAACTACGAATTTTGGCCGAAAACTAGTGGTCACAGAAAAAAACTCGTTCATTGGCTGTAGAAGTAGGCCGAATACTGAATACCCCACTACTAATCCACCAGCGCCGTGGTGTACCAAAAAAACAAATAAACGACCTCAAATATAGTTTTTCGATGTTTCCCTAAAAATCCATTCCAGCAGTTCACAAACCCTTATGTTTTCAATTATTTTTTAAAATGAAATAACATAGGACTGGAGGGATCCTCTAATAATATCTATTTATTCCAACAAATTCTTTTCACTCGGATTTTTTTAAACCGATTATGGCAAGCATTTTTTCTCCCTTCAAAAAATTCGGTTAATCGGACACAATTAACCGGTTAACGAATAGTAATAAAATTCGAAAAAAATAACCGGCTAACTTCGTTCGGTAAAAAACCGGTTTGGACGCCATACTAGCGATCGAGAAAAATCGGCGAATTCGGACGTGAAACGTTCGGAACACCCGGGTACAGAGGCGGTTGTTTCACGTTCCAGTTGAACGCGGTGTCACACGATGTCTGACTGTTGGTGAATTTGTCATGCGAGTGAAATTGCGACTTTCAACCGTAATAAATTTCACACAGATCTGATTATGCAAATTATAATTTTCTAAAAATTCCGGAAAATTGTTCAATATTGGAGAAACTAAACATGTCGGCACGGTAACAATACTAATAATTCTAATTCACTTTGTTTATTCTGTCTCAATATTATTAAACACTGTTATTCTGAGTAATAGACAGTTTTTCTACTTCAGTGATTAATAATTCTCTGCAAATAAGGCGAAAATGTTTGCTGATAACAAAGCAACGCATGGGCGATGAGAATCACCCCGTGCGACCAGGAGACTACGTCCGAAATTCGGATTAGAAAGCAGCAGGCTTGCGATCCTTTTGCGGTGACCCTGAGATTCAGAACTGTTGTTTATTCGCTCGGGGAATTCTCGTCCGCGTGGCCACCGATTACTGTATCCAGAGCCGTCTGAAAGGGGGGGGGGTGTGGACAGTCGCCCAGGGCCCCGCGTCTATGAGGAGCTATAGTAGAAATTGTATTGGAGAAATAGTCTCGAGAAGAGGAGATAGGTGCTCGTTTACTCGTATACTGTTTATATATACTCGTATACTTTTCTCATTAATTTCCTTTTACTAAATATAGAAAAATAAATATGTAATATATAATTTCCATTTCCTAGATATACCAAAACTGCCAAAACAACACTTTCCGCCAAATCTCCAAATTCAAGTACACATGTTTATCTTCAGATGGCATGTCTATCGACAAGTGAATTCTCATTGGATATCCGTGTACGTGAAGGGTAAAGAGATGAAGGTTGTCCATTACTTACGAGAATGAAAAATGGATTTAAAATTTGAGTATTGCACGTAGGTATCGATGAAGAATGATGGAAGTTCTGAGAGTGATGTAGATGGAATGTAACTCAGTGAAGAGCTAAAAATGTTATCAAGGATCGTACCAGAAGATCATGGCGTCCTTGACATTTTGAAGTTATTACATAAAAATAGATTGATGGAAGTATACCCAAGCACAGAAATACTTTGTAGGATAATTCTTACAATGCCAGTGACAGTCACATCTGCTGAAAGATCGTTTTCAAAATTAAAATTAATAAAAAATTACTTACGGCCAACAATTTCACAGGAGAGACTGAAAGGATTATATATTTTGTCAATTGAACATGAGGAAGTTGATAAGATTGAAAAATCAATAATTTACGACAGATTTGCGCATATTAAAGCTAGAAAAATAAACATTTAAAATTGTAATGTACTGATTATTGTTCTATTAGTCTGTGCAAACCTTAACAATTAATGGTTTAAAAAATATATTTCACCTACTGTATTTTAGGAGAAAAACTAACAAACTTGAAAACAATAATAAAATTGTAATTAAATGAGAAATTTGATTTGTATAAATAGGTGGCCCCGCGGCAACCCTTTCGCCCAGGGCCCCGCGGGTCTTAGAGACGGCTCTGATTGTATCCATTGGATCCTTCACCTGTGTTTTTTCCGTCCGAACTCTGGCTCGGTTTATCTACTATCTAGTGCCAACAGGGGTTACTACAATCGGTTGTGCCGAACTGTCTTTAGCTCCCACACGCACCCTCCCCCATTACCATTGATTTTTACGGGAAAAACTGTTTCGATTTACGTAGATTCGATTTGCGTCAATTCGATTTACGTCGATTCGATCTGCGTCGCCCTTATCACGAACGCATCCATATTTTGGAAAGTAGGCTTAAAATATACTATGTAAATCAGATGTCTATAAAAGTCTACTTTTGTCCCTTTGTGGCTCCCTCTGCCAAGCTATATAAATGCAAATAACTCAATAATGGATAGAGATACATTTTTTAAATTTAGCAGGAATGATCGATTCACATATTGTAAGACGATGACCAAAATAAATCTCGAGAAAAATCCTGGGTTCGACTCCAAGGCAGACATTTCTATTTCCCATAAGATAACACGTAAAAATCGACTTTTCGACTTGCAGACTTTTATTCTTTTTGAAATAAAAATTAGAAAGAATTAAACTATGATCTTCGAATCTAAACCTTTTTAAAGAAAAACTATGAAGTGTTTTATTCTGTTTATCTTTTCCAGCCTACCGTTCGACATTTCTAATGTTAAGCGTTTAATTCACATATTTTGGGAAACTTGGCATTTTAACGGGATGTTATCTTTCCAACCAATTACATTGTCAAACCTCGAAATCGTATTGTTATTTCAATCCTTATGGGTGAAAGCGTGCTTTGAATGCTTTTAGTCCGAGAGAGAGAGAAGGAGAGAGAAATTATTTTCATAGCAACCATTGTAAACAATATTCGTTGCGTTATTTACGAGAAGGAATACATTTGAATGTAGAAATTTAATCATTCGCATATTAAAATTAGGTACTTAGAATCATCGTAGGAATTCGAGACTTGAATCAACGAACGCCTAAAAGAACGAAAATTTGTTTTCTTGCCATCCAAAGAAAGTGATTATTATTAAATGTTGTCCATTCTTTATTTTATAAAAAACTTTCCTTTTGAATTTCAACGGGCATCTCCCTAGAATTAATAATAATTCCGCGTAGACAAACGAAAGAGAAGCAGACAAAAGGAGTCGGAGAAAGAAGGAGAAAGTCAAAAAGGAAAATATAATTTAGATGATGAAGCGTAGTTCTCCCGGAAAATGACGGAATTGAGAAGACAGAGATATTTGGGAAACAATGGAGAAATATAGGAGTAGATAAAAACGAAGATGGCTGCTGGGAAATGGGTGCGTGGGAGGAAGTAAAGAGGGATAGAGAGAAGGAAGTCGAGTCGGTAAGGAATGCTCGGCGAGTGCAGGGAAGGAATTTTCCCCCTCCCTCGTTGCAGAGTACTGTTTGGTCCAATCACCTCTCTCTCTCTCCCTCCTCTCCCCTGGGCGTGCTCTATCACTTAGACTATCATCACCCTCCTTTTCAAGCCTCTCCTCCCTCCCCGTCCTCCTCCTCCCTCTCCCTCCTCCTCCTCCCTCTCCCTCCCCCTCCTCCTCCCTTCTCTGCCCTAAATGTAAGAAGGGACTACATAGTCTCAATTTCGCCCTAATAAAGTCGTTTGTCTGTCTGTCTGTCTCCCTTCTTCTCCTCGTTCTCCCTCTTCCTCCCTCCTCCACCCCTTCTCTCCTCGTTCTCCCTCTTCCTCCCTCCTCCATCCCTTCTCTCTCCTCCCCGTCCTCTTCCCTTCTCTGCCTTCCTCCTCCCTTCTCCTCCCCGTTCTCCCTCTTTCTCCCTCTTCCTCCCCCTTCTCTCCCCTCCACTTCTCTCCCCACCCCTTCTCTCCCCACCCCTTCTCTCCCCACCCGTTCTCTCCCCTCCCCTTCTCTCCCCACCCGTTCTCTCCCCCCCCCTTCTCTCCCCTCCCCCTTCTCCCCCCCCCCCTCAGGTGGAAGATGGGACTTTTTCGTCTCAATCTCGCTCCAAATAAAGACCACATCAATCAATCAATCAATCTCCCCTCCCCCTTCTATCCTCTTCCTCTCCTCCATCCCTTCTCTCTCCTCCTCCACTCCCTCCTCCTCCTCTCTTCTCTCCCCTCCTCCCTCCCCTCCTCCCTCTCCTCCTTCCTCTCCTCCTTCATCTCCTCCTCCCTTCACTCCCATCCCCCCTCCTCCTCCCAATCCGCCCTCAACTCTCCCTCTTCGCTAACGCCTCCCATTTCCAGACAAACAGTATGTCTTTCACTATCCTAAAATAAACGCATTGCACAATCATTCTTCTGCCCCACATTTTCCTCTCTCTCTTCCTCTCTCTCCCATTTCTCCCAACTTCACAACTCTCCCGCTTCGCCAACTTATCACTTATAGCAAACATCTTTGTCCTTACTCTATTACATTTTCCTCATTTCCAGGCTTTGAAACCAATATTTTTCCTTTCTCCATAAACGAAGTATAGAGAAAGTATTGTTTTCACGAAAAAAATCGAATTCGACATTTCAACGGAAATACACGTTTTATGGTCCCCTGAACACGTTTTGACTATTTTCTCGATTATGTCTGTGGGTGTGTCTGTATGTGTGTTTGTGTCTGTGACCAGGATATTGTGGACGCTTTAACTCACAAGCTATAATCCGGACAACAAAAAAATTCATATTTAGCATTTGTATTAGAGAATCAATAATTGATTGGATTTTAGCTGAAATTGGTCGGCTGGAAGTGAATGTTTATTCTTGTTATTTTTAGGTTTTTTGAAATATTTACTTTAATATTTGATTAATGTAAAAATGTACTGGAGTAAAAGTTGTAGGAAATTTAATTTTCTACAATCTTTGTTTGAAACATTATCCTATATAATGCATTGTTTAAGAGATATTTTAAAGTGCCGCAACCTCACTACGCTCTTTTTTATTTTCTTAATTGTTGGCCATATCCAATATCGGAAGGCTACGGTCTGAGTTTATTTGTTCATTGTATGGTCTTTAAATTTTTCTCGCAGTTTCTTAAAATATTTATCATCATTTAACCTAATTGGAGTTTTTAGAAATATTACAAGTATGGAGAAAGTCATGTGGTGGCCACATCAGATTTTTCTGTTATTTTCCGCTATCATAATAGTGTTTGAAACGCAACATTTGCATTTCAGCGCCTCGTTTATTTTGTCTGATCACGGCGCACTCGCCATGGTTCTGTAATGTCCAAATGTAAACAATACCAACCCTATCTTAAAATGGAAGAAAGTAATAATCGCTTTCCACAAAATCTCGCTTTATTGTAGTGGGATATTTTACAAAGTGATTCTTACCTTCTTTCATTTTAATTATGCAATTTCACAAAGTTACGGCGAAGCAAATGCGTTTTATTTTAAAACCCTCTCCTTCTTTGGAGGACAACATATTTCTTTAAATGGTCTCATAGTTATATTGGAGCTGAAATTAACGGAGTGCGTTCATTAAATATTTTACAAAATGCAAAAAATTTATTTTGCCTCTAGTTATAATCACTATTTAAACAAAATGCTCGTATACCCAAAATGGTGCAATTTTAAGTCGCTTAAAAACATCGAACGCCTAAATTGACAAACTGTGTATCTCGCCAACGTGTTTGGGCCGAACCTTCTGTATTTTCACAACATATTCTAAATATTCCCTCCGCTAGTGTAGAACCGAACCTGCATTGGTATCGATATTTGACTCGAATGAATATCCTACTTTACTGCAGTTAGATACTTTTTGTACTGAACTAGCAAGGAGCAAATTTATTTTGCTTGCGGTCTAAAAGTGAAAATTTAAGACCGAAAATAAATATGAGCGGAATTGTAAAGAATAATGCAAAGAAAAATATACTTATTAGATTTTATGAGATCAGAAGGAAACTCCACAAGAAATACCGTAGCTGCTCGTGGTTGGTCTTCAACTCTTTAAACAAACGTTATTTAATATATATATATATATATATATATATATATATATATATATATATATATATATATATTTTTTCAACTTGAGGAAATCTAAGAGATCTCGTTTCATTCCAGCTTAAATGGGTTCGTTCATATGAATTATTTTTGTTTATTTTAATTTATTCTAAATAGCTTATAAACGGCCGTTACTCGCCTTTTACAATGAACATAACTACGATAAAAAAGACGATCGCGTGCGACTATGCCCTCGGCTGGATTCAAATCCACGACCCTGACATCAGGACCACCATTTACCAAGGCCGGAAAATCGAGAGCGAAGAATGCTTCCACTCTGACCTTTCCGTCTAGACTCTAGGCGAACAGTTTTTCCTTCCAACCTTGTCGTCATTTTTATGTTCTCTATCGCGAATGGGGCTTACCTTGGCATCTTTGCGAGTAGAGCGAAAATAAACGGCGCTTTCATATTCGTAGGCAAAATTCATAGAGCAACGGTAAACAGCGGTATAGCGCTCGATTCGCATAGTGAGGGACAATTTTCTTCAAACCGTAGTGACAAAATCCACGGACCGAATACGGTCCGATGTTTACGTATTAATTTCTTCAGGGAAGCTCAGCATTCGACGCGTTAAGTATTCACACATATTGCACCCCGCGAACTTAATAGGCACTGCAAATTTCAGATTCACTCCGATAAGAACTGAGATAGCAATGGCAAATGTGTCGCATGATTTCCTGTTCAACGTTTTTGTCAAATAGATCGAAGAATTTGAAATTAATCACGGCGTCTATCGCTCTTCTTTTCTTTATAACGCTATAGTCTGTTAAACGTCATTCGGTGTCGTTAAAATGTCTGCTTTACTGCAGTATATAAGCACTTTCTTTAAAATTACATTCGCAAGTATTTTGCAGTGATTGAGATTCATTTTTATTATTAAGTACGTCTCATGTCCCTTTAGCACTTCTCGGCAAAACTGTGAATTATGCGAAAATTAAATTTTGGAAATGATCGAAAGATTGCGGCTGAAGCGGCGTCTTGGCTAAAACTTTGAAGTTGACGTAATTCATATAAAAAAATCGGTACAACATACACAGCACAAACTTCCTCATGCGTCTGATTATGTTACACTCTTTTCTGACAGGAAGGCACTCATAATGATGCGAAAACAACAAAACCGCGGAAAATATCTTCTGCACGTAAATGGTATTAATATATTGATTTCCCCATATATGTCAAAATTAAACTTGATAAATAGTTATACAATATATATGTCAAGTATTATGTGGATTGACGAATGCACACAGGCATTGGACGAAGATTGTTGAGAGAACAGGGGAGAGCTGGGTGGTATCTGGGTGTAAAAGTCAATATATCTTAATGTCGCCGGACGCTATATAGTTAATTTTATAGAAATATGTCTTATTTAGTACTGTTTGTGACACCAATCACTAAAGCTGAATGATTTTTAATCGAAATCGTTGGAGCTGTTTTTGAATAAATCGACCCTTCATTGTTGCGTCACATCACTCATATCTTCGGTTTTTATTTTGGGTAATAGTATGCCTGAATACGAAATATCATTCTATTTCTTTTAACTGTCAAGGATCAAGAGCCGCGAAAAGACAGACAGACGGCATGGCGACAACCACTTTCATGGACTCGGAGGCACCTCGTAAAACGCGTATTTCCGTCAAAATCTCGAAGTCGATTTTTTCGCTATTACAATACTTATTCTGTACTCTACGTATATGGAAAAATAAGGAGTATTATATCTTTTAAAAAATCTAAACTGCGAAAGATATTATTCAGTGCAATTACGTTACAGGAGAGTCATAACTCACCTCACCTTTCGTGACTAAAAGTAATTTCTTTTGAGAAGAGACGGACAGTGGAACAGAGAGAGAGATTTTAAAATCGCTTTTGAAATTACCCTCAGACTCTCTCTTTCTATCAGACAACAGTCGGCGCTTTCACAGTTCCTCTTTCTGAGATTTCAGCCGCGTTATTTTACGATCTTGTCTTTTAATCCTCGGACCTCTATCCTTCAGCCAAAGGGAGGGAATCACACGTGCTACGCAATATGCTCCAAACGCCTCCCCATACCTCTCCTCTCCCTTCCCCTTCCAATCCCCCCTCCCTCCCCTTCTACCTCCCCCTCCCTCCCCATCCCTCCCCCTCCCCTTCTACCTCCTCCGCTGACCACCACCAACTCCTCCCTTTTCCTCTCTTCCCTTGCCTTGGGCTATACATAGATCACCCTTCCCTCCTCCCGAAATATCTTCCCACACTCGGCTTCAATATATAGCTTTATTCGCGCTCCCCTCCCTTCAATTGTTTACATTCCGCATCCCCTATTCTCTTGGCCCTCTTTCTCTGGACTCCTATTCCATCCTCCCAACGAATTTTTAATGAAAGTCTTTTGTTTGGTTATAGTTCCCTCCGGTTATTGGTTTCTTTCTCGTACTTTCGTTTGCTAACCACATCAACAAAATCACATCCAAGGACATGTCAATAGTTGGCCTCCTCCATAGATTCACCGAACTCAAGGATCCCCATGATCTCAAAACCGTTTTTAACGTCTGTATACTACCCCTTCTTGTGTACTGTTCCCCCATATGGTCCTCGGCCTCCCCAACAACCCTCGCTCCTCTTAACCGTCCACTTAACTTTTTCCTCGCAATAGTTGTGTATCGTATCCAAAATTTCCGCATCTTAACCCATGAGTGCACGGGTTAGGTCTCACAGACCCAGGATGATAATTTTTTGTTCATATCCGAAAGATAGCGCTATCTGTCCGTCTAGGTGACTGAGTACCTTCAAATAGACAACTCAGTAGTACAGAAGCTCTGCCACGGTGCTGTTATCAGATACCTTGTGAATGTGGCAAAACATACATTAGGCAAACGGGACGCACCATCTAGACCCGTATCAAAGAACATACCCGGTGCATAAGACTTTTCTATACGGACAAATCCGCTGTGGCTGCGCACAGCCTCACCCATGGAAAGCACCAAATCTTTTATCAGATTCTGTTTCCCCACCATACGATCATAGAGTCTTCTTGGGCCTGTGAGATCCAACCCGTACACTCGCATTACACTTTTTTGTTGTGCTTCTATTGACTTATTTTTCGTTTGCGCTGATGTTCAGTGACATTTTGGCATCACATAATTTGATATAATAAAGAAATGAAGAAAGATAACAAATTAAAATTGTAGGGAGTGCAAGGAAGAATAAAGCTGAATTGCCAACAATTTTTGTAAACCCTAAAAGCAGACATTAGACAAGCAGCATCTTCGGCTTCGAGAAGGACATAACCCTTGTCTCTTACGTTCCAAAGAAAGGTAAATATGTTGTCCTAATATCTTCATTGCCCAACGATGATAAAATTGACGAGGAATTCAGTGATGCAAAAAAGTCTGAAACGGAACAAAAGGTGGTGTCGATAGCGTTGATGAAAGAGAAACAACATACAACGTGGAAAGAAACACACGCCGATGGCCTATGTTATTTTTTCACTCCTGAATGTCGCTTAATCTTAAGAACCAACAATCCATCGAGCGAGGGAGCTGAATCAAAAAGGTCATTTCTGAAGGTTCTTGTTAGAGGTCTTAGTGACGGACTAATTAAGGCTGGTTCACACTGTAGGGACGGTCGCGGTTAAGACATTTTAGACCAAAATATAAAAATCCTATTTTCAATTGGGAAAAGCAAGGAAAGGAAAGGAAAGCAAGTGGTGAGAAATTAAGAATAGGCACATGGAATGTTAGGACTATGAATTCAGGGGGTAAACTAGAGAACATAAAAAGGGAAATGAGAAGGAATAATGTAGGTATAGTAGGTCTTAGTGAAGTTCGGTGGGAAGGAGAAGGCGAGATAAATTCAGACGAATTTAAGATTATTTACTCAGGAGGGGAGAAAAAGGAAAGGGGAGTGGGGATTATAATGAGAAAAGAGATAGCTGAAAGAATTAGCAAGGTAGTGACAGTTAATGATAGATTAATAGCCGTAAAACTTCAGATGGAGCCAGTGGAAATGCTTATAATTCAAGTGTATATGCCAACGACTAATGCTGGCGACGACGAAGTAGATGAAATCTATGAACAGATTATGGAGATATTGGAGGAGGAGGGAAAAGGAAGGATCACCACCATAGTAATGGGAGATTGGAACAGTGTAGTCGGAGAGGGACAGGAAGATAACATAGTGGGAAAATATGGACTAGGGAAGAGAAATGAAAGAGGGGATAAACTTGTGGAATTCTGCCATAGAAATAGATTAATTGTAACTAATACATGGTTTAAGCATCACCAGCGGAGACTTTACACATGGAGAAGCCCAGGAGACCAGAGACGATACCAGATAGATTACATACTAGTCAATGAAAGATTTAGAAATAGCATTAAAAATGTGAAAACACTACCAGGGGCAGATATCGATTCTGACCACAACCTTTTGGTGGCAAATATACAATGTAGACTGAAGAGCGTTAAGAGAAACATAAGAGTTAACAAGAAATGGAACTTAGAGGAACTCCTTAAAAACAAGGAGGCTATCATGACTGAGCTGGAGGAAAGGTTGGGGGAGAGAGATGAAGAAAATAGGAAGAATGTAGATGAGGAGTGGAGATACATCCATAGCAACATTAAAGATGTAATGGAAAAGAAGGTAGGAAAGATAACGGGTGAAAGAAACAAAAAACCCTGGATCACAGCAGCCATGCTGCAAAAAATGGAAGAGCGGAGAAAGTGGAAGAACATAAACACTGAAGAAGGCCAAAGAAAGTACAAGGAGTTAAATAATGCTTTAAGAAGGGAAACAGATAAAGCCAGAGAACAGTGGATAAATGAGAAATGCGAGGAGATTGTCGAATGTGAAAGAATTTGTAGAACAGACCTCATGTATAGCAAAGCAAGGGAACTATTCAAGAAAAAAGCAAGAAAGATAGGACGTAAAGGAATCATGAACAAAAGTGGTAAAATAGTCTCGGAGCCAGAAAATGTAAAGAATGTCTGGAAAGAATACATTGAGGTTCTGTATGACAAAGAAGGAAAGCCAATAAATATTGAATTAAATGAAGAAGAGGATGTGGAAGAAGATCAGCTAGGACCAAGTATTCTCGAGTCTGAAGTTAAAAGAGCAATTGATGACATGAAAAGAAGAAAGGCAGTTGGGAGTGATGATATACCCGTGGACGTTCTTAAGGTTTTGGGGTCTAAAGCAGTTAAGCAACTCACAAAATTTTTTAACCAAGTATATGATACTGGCGTATGGCCTGAAGATTTTTTAGATGTTGTGATGGTACCACTGGAGAAAAAGAACAATGCAAAATGTTGTAAGGATTACAGAACTATTAGTTTAATTTCTCATACAGCTAAAGTTCTAACCAGAATAATAACCAAAAGAATTGAATGTAAAATAGAAAAGGAGCTGCAAGATAATCAGTTTGGTTTTAGAAGAGGAAGGGGGACTAGAGATGCTATAGGATGTATGAGGATGATGATAGAAAGAGCGCTAGAAGTCAATAAAGATATGTATTTTTGTTTTGTAGATTGGGAGAAAGCTTTTGACCGAGTGAAATGGGATAAGATGCTGGGTATTTTAAACAAAATAGGAATAGATTGGAAAGATAAAAGACTGCTTAAAAACCTTTACTTTGATCAAAAGATTAGAGTCAGGGTTGAAGGAGAAGAAACAGAAAGTACTTCAATAGGGAGGGGAGTGAGGCAGGGTTGTCCTATTTCACCAGCGATATTTAATATGTATGCAGAAACAATAACAGAAGAAGCGTTGATGGAAGAGAAAGGATTTAAGATAGGAGGTGAAAGTATTACCACCATTAAATACGCAGATGATCAGGGCTTAATAGCAGAAGGCGAGAAAGAGCTTCAGAGGATGACAGACAGACTAGTTGAGGTTGGCCAACAATATGGAATGAAGATCAATACAGAAAAAACGAAAGTCATGGTGGTTTCAAAGGAACATAAAGAATTAAATATAATGGTAAATGGCCAAAAATTGGAACAAGTAAGTAGTTTCAAATATCTCGGCAGTATTTTAGCACAGGATGGAAGTAGTACACAGGACATCAGAAGTAGGATTGCTATGGCAAAAGCAGCATTTAACGAGAAGAAGGAGCTTCTCACAAGCAAGAAAATAAATCTAGAAACAAGGAAGAAATTAGCAAAATGCTACATATGGAGCATAGCTCTTTATGGTGCAGAGACGTGGACGATAAGGAGAAAGGAGGAAAAATATTTAGAAAGTTTTGAGATGTGGGTATGGAGAAGAATGATGAAAGTGAAATGGACAGAGAGGAAGAGAAACGAAGAAGTATTAGAAATGGTGGGAGAAGATAGGATGCTAATAAAAACAATCAGGAAAAGAAAAGCAAATTGGATAGGGCACATATTGAGAAGACAGTGTTTACAAAGGACGATCTTAGAAGGAAAAATTAGTGGAAAAAGAGGAAGAGGGAGAAAAAGAATAGGAATATTAGATAATATAAAGCAGGGATATACTACTTATAGAGGTATAAAAGAGGCTTCTAGGGAGAGAGAGAAATGGAGGCAGCGATTCAGTTAAAACCTGTCTTCGGACAGAAGCATGATGATGATGATGATGATTTTCAATTGAGATTCTATGGAGTAGTCCCAAATACGTTCACACTTGTAGGGGAGGATGCGGCTAGGCCTCGGCACGAACCCCTTGGGTCGCTCGAGGAGGCAACTTTTGTCCCAAGCCCCTACGAGTCCTAGCCTCTTCAATTACTATCGGCAATCCTCGGTGACATCCGAAGTGAGCTTTAATCTTTTTGCTAGTTAAGGTGGCCATACACGATACGGTTTGCCGGAAGGTTTGCTTCCAGGAAGGGACACCTCCCGGCAAGCCGGAGCGTGTGTGGGGAATTCGGCCGGAAGGCATGGCCGGAAAACGAGTCTCCGAGCCTCCTGGCAAGTTCAGGTTTACCTCCCGGAGGGCAGGCCTTCCGGCAAACAGTAGCGTGTATGGCCACCTTTAGGGGCATCCATAAACTACGTCACGCTGTAGGTGGGGGCCGGAATGCGACTGTGCCGCCACCTACAAGTGTGAATGGTCTCCGCAAAAATAGTCCTATCCCTATAAAGCCCTCAACGCGACCGTCCCTTCAAATGGAATGATTGTAGTCGGTGGTGACTTTAACTTACTCTCAATTGATTGGGAAAAACCTATGTTTCGAATCTAGAGGTAAAGAACGCGATTCCTGTGTGGCATTAATCTAAACATTCTGCGAGCACTCTCTCCTTCAATTAGTCAGAAAGCCAACGCGATCGGGAAACATATTATATTTATTAGCAACTAACGCCCCAGAAAGAATAAATAAAGTCACCATTGAAGATGGAATAAGTGATCATCTGGTCGTATATGCAGAGTGTAAGTTGAAAATCGGTAGGCACCCTAAGCCACAAAGAAAGAAAGTTTTATATATTTGCTAAGGCAGACCTCAAGCTTCAGGTCGCACCTACGAGAAATACTACCCGGCTTCTGTGATATGACCGAACGATCAGGTGCTGAGTTGTCATGGATATTAATCAAGGATATAATGCTAGAGGGCATCGATAAGTACATTCCAATTAAATTGAAGGTTGAAAATAAAGATCCACGTTGGTACGATAAGCAAGTTAGGAGTGCGCTTAGGCGTCAGAAAATAAGTCACGCGAAAATAAGAAATATGCCGTCTACATCATCCGAGGAGTATAGAGCAACTAAAGTTCAGATGTATAAGGAATCTCGCCTAAAGTTCAGATGTACGAGGAATCTCGCGCTAAAGCGAGAAATACTCGTACTATGCGCGAGGCTTTTACTAACTTCAGGAATAAGTTTTTAAGTAATTATTTGAAGGAGGACCCTAAAGCGTTTTGGTCCTATGTGAGAGAGGTCCAAAGTAGAGGCCCTACCATACCTTCCCTGCGTAATGACTCGGGTGCCGTTATACATGATAGCGTAGAGAAAGCCATCCTCTTAAACGGTCATTTTGTAAAAGCATTTACAGCCGTCAACGACCAACGCGGACATTTTGCACCCGCTATAAGAAGCGACCTGATGGGCGATATAATATTTTTTGAGGTGGGAATAGCAAGGCAATTAAGTTCCATCAAACCTAACAAAGCCACTGGCCCCGAAGATATTCCTGCTCGCGTTTTAAATGAATTAGCTGAAGAAATAAAGCAATAATTTATCTACTTATGAAGAAACGACCTGCGCTGAAAAGGCCGACGCTGAATCGACCCTGCGATGAACTGGCGGCGATGAAACGGGGGTGATGAAACGTACCAGATCCCACAAGGCTCAATTCTCATGTATTGATGGCGCAATTTTTTATCTTCCTTTATCCGTGGAAATTGATTTTTGATAATGATTCAGGAACGCATTAACAAAATTAACTCTATTTCTAATGGAAAAACCAATTCAACTTACGAACATTCAGCTTACGAACACATTTCATGGTACGCATTACGTTGGGATTTCACTGTATTATTTGTAATGTACTACCTTTCGTATATTTAGTAGGTGGCTCGCCAGGGTGTCCTGCCAATTCGTCGCGTTTCAAATTTGTCGCATGACAATTTCGTCGCAAGACAAATTCGTCGTTTAGCAAATTCTTCGCATGGCAAATTCGTCGCAAATTCAGGAATCGTTGAGGAAATAAGAAATTCTTTTCTTCATTAATCCTGCGATACACCATATTTAGTGTATGGGAAGGGTTGGATCTGCCTCAGTTTTCGAATAAATTAGGCAACAAGAATAAAAAAATATATAGCCAGAAACAGGAGGCTGGGAAGGAAACAAAAGGATGAAGAAAGGAGGGGAGAAGAGAGGAGAGAAGAGAGGGGGAAGTGGGAGAAGATGGGAGGTGGGTTTAAGATTGGTTGTGGAGGGAGTGGGAGAGTGAGTGGATAACACTGACAGTCCTAGGTGATTAGCGGGAGGTGTGATGTTGGAAGGGAAAGGGAAAAACCAGGGGAAGAAAAGGTAAAGGAAAAGAATGACAATATGGAGGAGGGGATGACGGAAAGTGAATTATAAGTAAAATGTGGAAAACAGTCTTAACATGCGTTTCCATGCACGCGTTACGGGCGTTGAGAACTGACGCTACCAATCAGAGGCCTTGCTTGAGACGTTACGCGCGTTGGCTACGACGTACGACGCGTTGTAGAAATGGGAGAGAACGGACATGAATATTAGGGAATGGGAAGGGAACAGGTGTTCGTTATTTAAAAGGAAGTAGGATTTTGGTTTGGTGAAAGATTTCAAATTTCCCCAAAATATCTTATTTTTTTTCATCCAAAATGGCCGACAGAGAGTTCAAGTTACGAGATCCCTTTTCTTTTCTTCGATTCATCAATACATGGATTCCGCATTGGCAGAGGGTCTCGCGCAACACTTTCATTTGTATTTTATTTCGTGTTTATACGTGGTTATCCCTGCTGCAATACCAGAAGAGTAGTCATAGCTATGTTATAAGGAAAAGAATGGAAATGGAAAAACTTACGCTTGAGTGAGAAGAGTATTTACCAAGAAAGTATTGTCAGATATTTTTATAGCATATGAAAAACAAAGTCGAAAAGAAATTTATCTGCATCTTGGACGGCGGGACATTTCACTTCCAATGCGCGGCTCGAGATTTCACTATACAAATCGTGACAATGAAAATAACAGAAAAATATTCCCTTTTTCCTCAACGGTTCCTGAATTTGCGAAGAATTTGCCATGCGACGAATTTGTCTTGCGACGAATTTGCCATACAACGAATTTTCCATGCGACGAATTTGCCTTGCGACAAAATTGTCATGCGACAAATTTGTCTTGCGAAGAATTTGCCATGCGCCGAATTAGCCATGCGACGAATTTGTATTGCGACGAATTTAACACGCGAAGAATTGCTGAGCGACGAATTGCCCGCTACTAATTGACGTAGAACAACTCGCCAGATACTTTTATATTAAATGTGGCTCATAGTCGGCAAAAGTTTTAGGACACCTGGTGCTGTTAATCTCAGAACAGTAGCAGCGGCCAGTTTCTCCCGGTTGATCCCCGAATCTCCTTCTCCACTACGAAAATGGGTAAGACGCTCATTGTGTGTGAAATTAAGACGAAGCAAAAACAGAACCAGGACCACCATATGTGAGAATGCTTATCCTTCACTTCGCTGACGCTCTCTCAAAACACAAACATATTTTTCACTTATATTTTTTCTACCATTCGAGCATTGTCGGATAAACCACTTGCTTGTCCTTTTTTCCGATTTGATCAATTTTATTAAAATAAAAACTAAGCCTGAAAGTTCCTTTTATTGTAAATTTCTGCAAATTTGCCCAAATTAAACAATGGATTTAAGAATACTACTCACTACACCTGTTTCGTTACAGTTGCATCTGCAGAATTCTCATTTTCGAAATTTAGAATTATAAAAAACTAGGGAGCCTGTGACGTGTCGCTGTCACATTTAGTTGATTTTGATTTAAAAAATAATTAATTTGATCAGACAAATTTATTTACAAAAGACGTTACAATGAAGTACCCAGCGGTGCCCAGGAAAATCCAGTATTTCAATCACAGTTTGAACAAAATATCTACGGGTTTTTCTTTCCTATTTATTATTAACTTGTACGGGGATTTAGGACAAGTTTAATTTAATTTTTCTTTAATTTAATTTTTTAATTTCCAAGTGATGTGATAAATACTGTTAACGTTTTTCCATTTTCGTCTCTCATCCGTTTTCTCCAGCATTTCCTTCGTGATCCATGGTTTTCTGATTTTCTTCTCTTGTTTTCCAATCTCTTTATCCAAGGTATCCTTGATACTGGTTTTAATTTCATCCCATTCTATATCAACGGTCTTCGGTTTGTTTTCCAACTTTCTTAGGTTATCTTCCAACTTCATGCTGACTACATCCTGCCTTTCTTTCAGTTTTTCTAGGTCCCAGGTATGTCTTTCTCTTCTCGTTTTTCTTATTTGTTTGAGCTTTGTACTCACGTCAAGTATTAGAAGGCTGTGATCTGAATCAATGTCTGCTCCTTGCAATGCCTTGGCGTTCTTTATGCTGTTCCTGAATCTTTGTTTTACAAGGATGTAATCTATTTGGCATCTCATTCTATCTCCTGGGCTTTTCCATGTGTATAACCTTCGTTTATGGTTTTTGAACCATGTATTAGTCACTACAAGGTCATTATTGATGCAGAATTCTACGAGTTTCTCCCCTCCTCGATTTCTCTTCCCAAGTCCGTATTGCCCGACAAAATTTTCTTCCTGTCCTTCTCCGGCTATGCTGTTCCAATCTCCCATTATTATGCAGTTTACCTTTCCTCTTCCGTCTTCTTCGTAAATTTCATTAATTTGCCCATAAATCTCATCGATTTCTTCATCTTCATGAGCTGACGTTGGCATATATACCTGGATTGTCAGCATGTCCACTGGGTCTGCTTTTAGCTTTATTGCCATCAGTCTATCGTTCGTTGCTATTATCTTTGTCACGCTTTTCATCATATCTTTCCTAAGTACCAGAGCTACTCCCCTTTCCCCACTATTTCCTCCAGAATAAACTACCGTGAATTCTTCCGAGTCGAACTGTCCTTCTCCCTCCCATCTAGTTTCGCTTAGCCCTATAATGTCAACTCTATTTCTTCTCATTTCTTCTTTCAAGTTCTCTAGCTTTCCTGCCTTTCTCATAGTTCTTACGTTCCAAGTCCCTATTCGTAATTTACTTTCGACAAATGTTTTCCTCAAGGCAGTCCCCGCCCGGAGATCCGATTGGGGGACTATTTTACCTCCGGATTGTTTTACCTCGAGAGAACTCATATTGTCCAACCATATAATCTTTACTAGGGATTGTAATGTGGTAGTTTCCCTCTTGCTTTCCACATCGCAGTACTGTAGCCGTTCAAATCGTCCTGATCACGCCTACAGCTGTATTGGATATAGACCCAACCAACATCATTTGTTTTCGGCTCTATACCATACTGACAGTACTGCTGCCTACTGCCAGGCACTGATGATAGTTTTTTTTATAAAACCTCCATTCGAGGGGTTTGAACCCCCGAACTTTGCAATAGAAAGCCGACACGCTAACCACTACACCACCAGTTATATATAAATACATAAATAGAACCCGCTCCAGCTCGCTATCGAACTAGGCACCACAAATAATCACGCCGGCCCTGTCGGACGGTGTTTTGTTTGGGTGCTTCCCTTTAACTAAGAGCGCAGTAACTATGGCTGTTAACATGAATAATCGTAAATCTGTGGCAAAGACGCGTGCGAAACTCCTGGAATGATCGTCAATCGATAGACGTAAACTTACATATGTTCTTAAGCAGAAGAAAATGAACACTAACATGTTACGGCCAAATTTTGATATCCGAATATCATTATTTATAGACGTTCCTTACAGAGGAGCAGGAGGACATATTTTTTTCTTAGGTAAGATTTTGTGTAAGATCGAATATAAAAAACAAAAATCTTGAAAAAGAGGAACAATGCGACCGCTAAAAATTCGCAATTGTTTAAACAAATTTTCAAGGTTTATGTATTTCCGTATGTTCTACGGAGGTGAAATTTTTTTGTAGATAGGATTTGTAAAAAAACGAAATAGGGAATATAAAAATACTGATACTTTAATTTATTTGGCAGTTAAAAATTCTTAAAATTTAAACAAATAGATAACTGAATGAAAGTTAAAACTCCAGCCAAAAACAAGTGGTATTAGCCCGATGCATTTCGCCCACTAAGTGGGCATTTTCAAGGGCGACGTTCCTTCGACAGCGACCAAAGTCGACTGTCTGGAAATAGATAACTGTTTAGGTACTACGGGATGAGCTAGGAAGCTGAAATTTTAAAACTATTTACAGAGTAGTGCATTTGCACAAATAAACATTTCAATCTCTCCATATATTAATTTTGGCGGCAGTTAAAATTTTTAAAAATTTAACAATTAGAAAAAATATTATTTTACTTCTAGAAGTGCTACAACTTTAAAATTTGGCTGAAATGTGTAGCATTAGTACCTCATAATGGAGAAAGTGTAAAAATTTTAAAATTGCAATATTTGGGGATTGTTTTAAACTATTATTTTTACTTAAGGGAAAAACGAAAATCTATGCGGAGGTGAAATCTTTACAATTAAAAGAATATTTGAAATGATGAAATATCTCTCTGGAAACTGAATGTTTTTTCAAGGTGAGATGAAATGCTTGCAGTATGCAAGCACATTCTACTAGTATGTTATATCCTCCTCCTGCTCTGCAAGAAACGTCTATATATAATGATAACATATAACATATATATATATATATATATATATATATATATATATATATATATATATATATATATATCATCATCATCATCATAGGTAGTCTGTCCGTAGACAGGTCCGTGATTATTCATGGTTAAACCTGGTTCTCCATATACTCCTATTTTCCGCTGTCCTCTTCATATCTTGATAACTCTCTTTCCCTTTCAAATCGTCTATCAGCTGATACCTTTTCCTACCTCTTTCCCTTTTCCCATCTAGTTTTCCTTCTAACACATCTTTAATCATACTCTCTCTCCTCATGTAATGTCCAACCCAGTTAGCCTTCCTCTTTCTGATAGTCTGTATAATCATTCGCTTCTCTCCTATTCTTCGTAGCACTTCATCGTTTTTCATCCTATCTGTCCATTTTATCTTCAGCATTCTCCTCCAAGTCCACATTTCAAAGCTTTCCAAGTATTTGATGTCATTTTTCCTTAGCGTCCATGTTTCTGCCCCATACAATGCTATACTCCATACGTAGCATTTTATCAACTTCAACTTCTTGAAAATATTATATATTATTATATTATATATATATATATATATATATATATATATATATATATATATATATATATATATAGGAGTATACTAATGTTTACGCACTTTCAGAAGAGCTGGAGATTCGAAATTGTTTTCTTAGGTAGGATTTTGTGCAGAAACTACTAGAAAAAACGAAAATCTTGATAAAGTGCAACAATGCGGCCGCTATAAATTCGCAATTGTTTAAACAAATTTTCAAGCTTTATGTGTTTCCGAATGTGCTACGGAGCTAAAATTTTTTTTAGAGGTAGGATTTGTAAGGAAACGAAACACAAAATATAGAACTTTGGATATTTACATTTGTTTGGCAGTTAAAAATTCTTAAATTTTAAACAAATAGGTAAATGTTTAGATACTAAAAGGCAAGTTAGTTAGATAAAAATTTTAAGTTATTTAGAGTTTAGTCTATATAAAAGAATAAACATATCAGTGTATTCATTAAATTCTTCTTGCGGCCGTTAAAAATTATTTAAATTTTAACAATTAGATAAAAGTTATTTAACTTCTGAATGTGCTACAAATTTAAAATTTGGCGTAAATGTGTAGCATTAATAACCCAATTTGGAAAAAGTATAATATTCCTAAAATTTTAAAATTAGTGATTGTTTTACTCCATTATTGTTCCATAAGGAAAAAACGAAAATCGGTCCCGGGGAGAAATCTTCAGAATTAAAGAAATATTTACCATGATGAAATATCTCTCTGAAAAATGAATGTTTTTTCAAGTTGAGATGAGATGCTTGCAGTATGCAAGCACCTTCTACTAGTCATTCTATATAGACGTTTCTTACATAGGAGGAGGAGGAGGATATAACATACTAGTAGTTGGTGCTTGCATTCTGCAAGCATATCATCTCAACATAAAAAAACATTCCTTTTTCATATTTCATCATTACAAATATTTTTTTAATTCTAAATATTTCACCTCCGGAGCGATTTTCGTTTTTCCCTTATGTAAAAATAATAAATCAAAACAATCCCAAAACATTTCAATTTTAAGAATTTTATACTTTCTCCATTATAAGGTACTAATGCTACACATTTCTGCCAAATATTAAAGTAGTAGTACTTCTAGAAGTGAAATAATATTTTTCCAAATGTTTAAATTTTAAACATTTTTAACGGCCGCCGCAATATGTTTATGGAGAGATTGAAATGTTTATTTGTGCAAGTGCGCTGCTTTGTACATAGTTTGAAAATTTCAGCTTCGTAGCTCATCCCGTAATGCATAAACACTTATCTATTTGTTTAAATTTTAAGAATTTATTACTGCGAAACAAATTATGTTATCAAAATATCAGATGAGCTGGAGAATCGAATTTTTTTCTTTGGTAGGATTTTGTGCAAAATCGACGAGAAAAAAACGAAAATCTTGAAGATGTGCAACAATGCGGCCGCTAAAAATTCGCAATTGTTTAAACAAATTTTCAAGGTTTATGTATTTCCGCATGTGTTACGGAGTTGGAATTTTTTTATAAGTAGAATTCGTAAAATAAACGAAATAGGTATTATACGAATTTTGATAATTTAAGTAGTTTGGCAGTTGAAAATTCTTAAATTTTAAACAAATAGATAACTGTTTAAACATTACGGGATGAGCTAGGAAGCTGAAATTTTTAAGTTATGTACAGAGTAATGCATTTGCACAAATAAACATTTGAATCTTTCCATTGACATATTGCGGCTGCCGTTAAAAACGTTTAAAATTTAAACAATTGGTAAAATAATATTTCACTTCTAGAAGTACTACCCCTTTAATATTTGGCAGAAATGTGTAGCATTAGTACCTCATAATGGATACAGTGTAAAAATTTTAAAATTGCAATATTTGGAAATTGTTTTAAACTATTATTTTTACTTAAGGGAAAAACGAAACATTTAAAATTAAAAAAATATTTGTGATGATGAAATATGAAAAAGGAATGTTTTTTTATGTTGAGAATACATGCTTGCAGAATGCAAGCAGCAACTACTAGTCATTATATATCGACGACTCTTACAGAGGAGGATATAACATATAACATATAGGAGGATACTAATGTCCAGCCCAAACTAAAAGAGCTAGAGAGCTGAAAGTGTTAGGTTTTGTAGATATAATAAAGAAATTTTCAGATAAAATAAGAATTCTCACCTAAATGACATGAGTTCGACTCCAGAAATTCCGAAATTTGCGTTTTTTCCCATAAGAAAAGCATTGCCCCATTTTTGTAAATTAATTATGGGCACTTGCCGGAAAGCTAGGCAAATGAAATTTTCAGAGTTGCTAGAGGGCCGCAATATCTATTTGGAATTATTGTCACTTTTGCTTACAGTGTCTTGGGTTTAACTCCAGAGACCCCGAAATATCTCCCATAAGTTAGCATGGGAAAACGCAATCCAGTGTGTAGACCAATCTAATAAGTTTAGGAAGCTGAAATTTTGCAAGATTATAGAACTTTTCTCATAACCAACTATAAAAATCGAAAATTTTAAAATTGTAAATTTTAGGGGTTGTTTTAACCCCATTTGAACATTAAAGTTTAATAATTTTTTAGGTACTACGGGATGAGCTAGGAAGCAGCAATTTAAAATTATTTACAGAAGATTGCATTTGCACAAATAAACATTTCAATCTCTCCATATATATATATTGCTGCAACCGTTAAAAATGTTTACATTTTAAACAATTAGAAAAATATTATTTTACTTCTAGAGGTGCTACAACTTTAAAATTTGGCTCAAATGTGTAGTATTAGTACCCCATAATGGAAAAGTGTAAAATGTTTAAAATTGCGACATTTGGGGATTGTTTTAAACTATTATATTTACATGTGGGAAAAACGCAAATCTTTAGATTTAATAGAATATTTGTAATGATGAAATATCTGTCTGAAAAATTAATTTTTTTTCAAGGTGAGATGAAATGCTTGCAGTATGCAAGCACCTTCTACTAGTATGTTATATCCTCCTCCTCCTCCCCCTCTCTAAGAAACGTCGATATATAATGATAACATATATATAGGAGGATACTAATGTTTAGGCACTTCCAGATGAGCTGGAGATTCGAAATTTTTTTCTTAAGTGGGATTTTCTGCAAAACCGACTAGAAAAAACGAAAATCTTGAAAAAGTGCAACAATGCGGCCGCTAAAAATTCACAACTGTTTAAACAAATTTTCAAGGTTTATGTATTTTCGCATAAGCTGCGAAGTTAAAATTTTTTTATAAGTAGAATTCGTAAAAAAACGAAATAGAGATTTTACAAATTTTTATATTTTAATTTGTTTGGCAGTTAAAAATTCTAAAATTTTAACAAATTGATAACTGTTTAGACATTACGGGATGAGCTAGGAAGCTGAAATTTTCAAGTTATGTACAGGGTAGTGCATTTGCACAAATAAGCATTTGAATCTCTCCATAAACATATTGCGGCGGCCGTTAAATATGTTTAAAATTTAAACATTTGGAAAAATATTATTTCACTTCTAGAAGTACTACAACTTTAAAATTTGGCAAAAATGTCTAGCATTAGTACCCCATAATCGAGAAAGTATAAAATTCTTAAAATTGCAAAGTTTTGGGATTGTTTTGATTTATTATTTTTACATAAGGGAAAAACGATAATCGCTCCGGAGGTGAAATATTTAGGATTAAAAAAATATTTGTAATGATGAAATATGAAAAAGGAATGTTTTTTATGTTGAGATGATATTCTTGCAGAATGCAAGCACCAACTACTAGCATGTTATACCCTCCTCCTCCTCAGTAAGGAACGTCTATCATTATATATAGACGTTTCTTACAGAGGAGGAGGAGGAGGATATAACATACATATAGCATATAGGATGATACTAATATTTAGACACTTCTAGATGAGCTGGAGATTCGAATTATTTTTCATAGGTAGGATTTTGTGCAAAACTGATTAGAAAAAACGAAAATCATGAAAATGTGCAACAATGCGGCCGCTAACAATTCGCAATTGTTTAAACAAATTTTCAAGGTTTATGTATTACCGCATGTGCTACGGAGTTGAAATTATAAAGTATAAAATTCTTAAAATTGCAAAGTTTTGGTATTGTTTTAGTCTATTATGTTTACATTAGTGAAAAACGAAAATCGCTCGGGAGGTGAAATATTTAAAATTAAAAAAATATTTGTAATGATGAGATTTGAAAAATAATGTTTTTTATGTTGAGATGATATGCTTGCAGAATGCAAGCACCTACTACTAGTATATAATGATAACTTATAACATATAGGAGGATGCTAATGTTTAGGCACTTCCAGATGAGCTGGAAATTTGAAATTTTTTTCCTAGGTAGGATTTTTTGCAAAACCTTCTAGAAAAAACGAAAATCTTACAAAAGTGCAAAAATGCGGCCGGTAAAAATTCGCAATTGTTTAAACAAATTTTTGAGGTTAATGTATATCCGGATGAGCTACGGAGCTGAAATTTTTTTAAAGGTAGGATTTGTAAAAAAGCGAAATTAGGATTATAGAAATTTTGATATTTTAATTTGTTTGGCAGATAAAAATTCTTAAAGTTAAAAAATTAGATAACTGTTTAGGTACTACGGGATGAGCTAAGAAACTGTAATTTTCAAATTATTTACAGAGTAGAGCATTTGCACACATAAACATTTGAATCTCTCCATAAATATATTGCGACGGCTATTAAAAATGTTTAAAATTTAAACCATTAGAAAAATATTATTTCACTTCTAGAGGTGCTACAACTTTAAATTTTGGCACAAATGTTTAGAATTAGTACCCCATAATGAAGAAAGTATAATATTCTTAAAATTGCAAAGTTTGGGGATTGTTTTAATCTTTTATTTTTACATAAGGGAAAAACGGAAATCGCTGCGGAGGTGAAATCTTTAGAATTAAAAAAATATTTATAATGATGAAATATTCCTCTGAAAATTTAATATGTTCTTCAGGTTGAGAAGAGATGCTTGCAGAATGCAAGCAACAACTACTCGTAATCCATATCACTGGGACATTATCAGCGTTGTCCATGTGAATTGCCCAATTCCCGAAATTAGGCATAATTTGGAAACGATAAAAAATCTGTTATGAACTGGAATCGAACCCGGGTCTTCCACTTACTGGGCGGATTATCTACCATTGAACTACCATAGTAGATAATTTTACCCGATTCTGAATGCGGGTGTTTTCTTAGTTAGGTCCGGGCTAGCCAACCAAATCAACCAGTCCCAACGGATGCCCTCCAAGAGATACGTCGGAGAAAACCCCTCCCTCTGAAATCGTGAGATTGCCAAAGCTTGAAATTGGTGGAATGAAATGATCGTAAGATCCTAAGCAGAGAAGCATTAGCTGTAAATTTGGAAATAAACAAGTAAAAATTCTGCCATGACCTGGAATCTTCCACTTGCCGGTCGAATATTTTAACACTGAACTATCGTAGGCGGTTAATTCTACCGTTTCTGAATGCTTAGGGTCTTATTATCATTTCATTATATCAATGTCCGAAATAATTAATAAAATCCAAAATTTCGGGTCTTGGCAGGGCAATATTATTATTGGACTGACTGCGCTCGCCAGAGTTCGAAAACTCAATCTATTCGGGTCACCAAAGCCTGGAATTCCTGCGTTGGTTGCATCGTTTTTCGATGATTTTTAAAAAATCAACGTGGTTTCTTGATGGGGATTTGGAAGGAGGGTATCGAATGAACCGCAACCCGAAGACGACAGGCACAACTCAGGAATTCCAATTCACGTAGCATCATCGGTAGTATCTAAGAAATGTATTTGAAAAGCGACGCCCATTTCAAAGGAAACCTGAGACTGTTCTGGCGAATGTGACCACGTCATTCTGCCGAATACTTCGTCCGAGAAGTTCGACCGAATAGGGTGCAATTTGGACGAACGCCAATTCTGCCGAACCGGAGCCAAAGATACCAAAGCCTCTGGGATGAGACAAGAAACATATCTGCATTTCATTCCAAGGAAATTTACTTCTCGCTTCGAAATTTACGGTAAAGAATGCGACTATTCGCTAAAAGTGACATCCCACCGCCAAGAAAATTCAATTTCAGCGACTGAGGAAAATTTTCCACCGGTCACATTTGCAAAATAGGAATTCTTATAACTCTCTCTCTCTCTCTTGCATGGTAGATTGATGTACGGTGGGGACTTCGTGGGTCCCGTGACCGCTACGGTAGCCGAAAAGGCCTACCATGAAACTTGAAAACTGTTAACTCCGGAGGGTAATATGTTACACTGATCAGGGCCTATCACAGGGGGGCCAGGAGGGCCATTTGGCCCGGGTCTTACATTTAAGGAGGGCCTCAAATTTAGACTTTTGACGTTTTCTCCACATGAGGTTATACATACAGACACAGAGGTACACTGACAGGATTGAAAGAAGACGACGTTCACACAGGGCCGGCGTGAGGCGTGTGCAGTCGGTTCCCCCGAACAAGGCCCCGCGCTTAATTAGGGCACCCGCACAAGACTCAAGCCTCACAAATATAATTGACCCGGACCTCTCTCGACCTCTGAGTGGGCCTGACACTGATTAAGTACTTTTTAACTCAATGCCACGGATATTTCATAGTCACGTGTTTATTTTTCTTATTAGACATGGATGATTTTGTTTACATTATGTGTTCATTGGATACGAATTGCTTTAATATTTTTTGTTACGCATTATTGTGTGTGTATTGTGTGTGATAATGTTTTAATTATATTTTACTATTTCTTTGCCACCAGGCTTATGGCCTTCTTACAATGTTAGCTATATAAATTAATAAATACACAATTTTTAACGACTCGGACGTTCGCCGCTTGGAATTTTCCGCGCGATAAAATTGCTTTCGATCCGCCGATTTTTCGTTTTTTTTACTTGGCGGCGAGTTTCATTAACCCAGTGCCTTCCTCCGTCCCGGAGAGATCATGAAAAACCCTTTAAGCTCTTTGGGGCCTTGAGAGAGAGAGGCAGCCATGGATACGCAAATAAGGGGAGATCGAGGAGACCTCCGGGGGCAAGAAGTCAAAGTTTCCTCCTGTTGGAAGTTTAAGAGGCAAGGCGGAGGCCTCTTGCGGTGCCTACACCACGTAGAGGGGGAGAGAAGGGATGAAGAGGGGAGAGACATGAAGAGAGAGAAGGGGAAGACACCCGATCATTATCCGATCGTAAATGTCATTCCCCGGGCCGAGGGAAACCCTTTTGACACTCGAGGGATCAAACAAGTTGAGATCAATCAATCACGCTCAAAAGTCGCTCCTTTGTGCTACATCTTTAAAAAAACTGTTCTTTGAAGGATCGATCTCCATTCTAATAGGACGATTAACGAAAGAGGAGAATTTTTTTAGTGGAAACCCTTTGAATGTTAATTAATTTAATTTGCGCGTATGTCATGATTGCGTAATTTTTAAAGGAAAAAAACGGCCTCGTTAGGATTTCTGTGAATCGTGGCTTTGTGTGGATGACGGTTTCCACGAAACTCTCTTCAAATTCCACCGGATTCGGCCTTTTATTTGAATTGCTTTGTTTAAATGGAGAATCGCGCGATTTTCTCTTTAAGTCCTGCGTAGAGTACAAACCAAGTCTCGGGTGAATATGTTGCTGCGATGATTTTCGGCATGCAGTCATTGGAAAGGGAATGCATAGAACTCCTCAACAAGTTTTCGCATGTTTTGGCTTTTCACTTTTCAACTATTATAGAAATTCCGAACGCGTTCATGAAACTATGATTCAGCCCATTCCTGTGAAATTGATTTTAAAAGCTGATCTATTTGTTTGTCTGTATGGAATCTCCGGCTTATCAACTTCTTGGATTATTATAGCCATTACTCCTGAAGATCTTTATGATTCATTTTCGAAAAGCGAGTGTTGGAATCAATGCAAGCTTCTATTCACTTTAAAGTGCGCACGAAAATCAGCGCAGGTCAATTTAATTTATCGCTTTAAGTAGGTTATAATTAAACCGAAAAAGCCTGTTCGTCAAAATGACCGAAGAATACAATTTTATTTTTTTCCTTAGAGAATGCCAAAAATTGGTTTGGAATCCGAAAATACGTTTGTTTTCAATTCTTTAATAATAAATTATTTACTCGAATTGTTACAAGCACAATTAAGGAAGAGAATGAAGACACCCTGATGCGAGATCAATGTATCATCTGAGAAATAAAATTGTAATTGAAGAAAAATATTAGGCTAGTATATGATGATTTTTATTAGTAATGTATAAGGGAATCAGAAATAGAAGCAAGCCCTTTATCCACGAATATATCGGTTGATCAGACGCTGCTGACCTACTTTGAACATTAAAAAGACGGAATTTCCCTAATGAAGCTGCTTTTGCTTTAAGCATTGATAATAAGGCAAATATTAAGAGAAGGTTTTTCGGAAGCTTAACTTTTGTATAATAATAACTCCAAAATAAATTTTATAATTTGAGCTAAAAAGTCTTTAATCTAAATTCTTAATTAATCAGTCAATTAAACCTATGAATGTTTTATTCTCATTCGAATATACTCATTTCCTACTTTTTATTGCACAAATATTTTTCTATGTAAAATTAAGTTACGAATTCTCTCACATTTTATATACGGCATTATCGTTAGAATCTTATATAATTATTCAAATAATTATTTCACCAAATTAGTTATTCAATTTTTAGATATAAAATTAAATAAACCAAAATATTTTCAGGTAATATTTTTCAAGGTTTCATTTTAAATTGTATTTTTTGTAACTTAAAACTTAATAATTCGTCTGTGTCTCTTCGAATTGCATCACATATTCAACTAATTTGGTACCAACAACTTTTCCTTTTGCAGATCCCATAATTCCTTTTTTCTTCCATTTTCAATACCGTTAAATTCCTGCGCTGACAACTAACTTGTCTAGAATATGCTGTCCCTAATTTTCTTATAATACAAGAGCTACAGCGCTGCAGGTATAATATTTTCAGGCTGGTCAAATGATGGGTTGGGAATAGTTTTGAAACGAGAATAAAGTCTGCTATGACCGGGAATCGAACCCGGATATTCTACCACTGAACTATCATAGCAGATCAATTTTCTCGTTTCTGAACGCGAATGTTTTCTCGTTTCAAGATTATTCCCAACATTACAGCTTATGCCTGTCTGCATAGGATCATCAGATCGCTTTATTCCATCAAAATGATGGGTTGTCAATTTAATTCTAAAAAACAAAACCCAGCAAGGCAATCAAAGCAAGCTAATGTAAATTTTCTTTTTAAAAATGTCGGTTCTCCGCAATTGCTTCCATTATTCAAGTAGCTATGTCACAAACAGCGATAAAAATAATTCCGTTCCTCTTAACTGCCAGACGTTTTTGCAGCGTTATTTACCAGGTGGGTTCAATGTTATAATTTTAAAAGTAAATGCATAATATATAAAGTCACGAAATATTGGACCTTGAGAATTTGATCAGTAAACAATTTTTCTAATAAAATTTGAGATCCAATGGACCCAGCTGAAAGATTCAGGTCTAAAATAATGTTTGAGAACTAAAAATACTGTGATTGGGAATTTCATCTAGAATTATTCACGATGGATTATTTTTATAATTTTCAATTAAAACTTCCAAAAGGAATATTTTTCTGATTGCATTATAGCGAATTTTAATAAATATAAATGAGGATAAAATTCGGTAAATTATTATGCCCTGATTTAATAATTATTCTCGATAACAATTTTTTACCATTCGTTTATAAAAAAAGAATTTTACTGGGATGTGTAAATTTCACGAGTACATGGCTTTATTGGAGTAAATAGATATCATACAAGTTAGAAAAGTGTGAAATGTATCACAAACAGGTGCGTTTCGTGCTATGGAGTATTCGAAGCGCATACCTTGAACGAAGGCACAACGTAAAACAGTTATACACCACGAGTAGGGATGTGCACGGGTTTCCCGTGGTACATAAGTGCTTTTCGTCAAATTTGTCGTAGTGTAATCATATATTAATGTATTTGCTTTGAAATCAGAAAATTATTTATCCTTATATGGTGGTAGCCCTGTTTTATAGATACCCTCGAAATATGTTCATTTCATTTTTCATTCTATACTCTTCTTACAAGTGAAATTTCTTTTTGAAATCGGTACAGCTAAAAACTTCCAAAATCACAGTCACAGAAAAATTCTAACCTTGATATTGTGGTAGCCCTGTTTATTCGATCCGGTTAACATTTAATAATTTGGTTATTTATTTATATAAGATTATATACATCATATTTGGTTAAAATCCATGAAGTCAGTTCTCTGTAAATACGTGCAAAAGAAATATTATTTTACTTTTTACTGTGGCAGCCCTGGTCTTTATTTCCCTTCCAAATCCATTATTACTGAAAGAGTTTAATTTATAATTGTTGCACCCCTGTTTGGTTTAACCTGTCTAAATATGCTATTATGGTTTTTTATACGTATGTACATTATAAATATTAAATTTGGTTAAAATTGTTGTGGATAGTTCAACACAAATACTTGTAAAATGAAAGTTTTTTATTACTTTTATTGTGGTTGCTCTAATTTTTAAATATATAAACATCTTGATTTTGATTTTTTATGTTCCACACCTCCTTAATACAAAATTTCTTTGAAATCGGTTCAGCCAATTCCTTCCAAATTCATAGTTAGCGAAAAGTTGAACTTTGCAATCGTGGTACCCCTGTTAAATCGATCCAGTGCAAATATGTCATTTTGGTCATTAATTTCTGTGAATATTGTGTGTGCCAAATTTGGTTGAAATCGGTTCTGCCAGTTCTTCCTGATATATGCGTACGGACGGGCGGACGGACGGATGGACATCACGAAGATAATAGTGCTTTTCAGCAATGACAAAAAGCACTAAAAACGTCCGATTCCTGATTCCTGGGTTCCTGGTTCTTGGAATGTACTTAAAACGCGAATAACTCGATCAAATACGCAGATATGAAGTTGGCAGAGATAATCTATCCAGATATAACAAGATTGGAAAGGTGTACTCCATGTCGGAGTACACAGTTTTCAAATGCGTTCCTTGAGATTTCACAATGTTCTCAATAGTTTCGCTCAGATGTGTATTTAACGAGAAGCTAGCAAGGTACGTTGTAAAATACATGTAGGTCTTTATGTAAACTAGTCGTAACGATTGTCCGATTTTGACCAAAATTGGAATCGATCTACCAATTATAGCAAAACTCCCTAATACAGAATTTCATCAAAAGAAGTCCAGCGGTTCCCGAGTTGAATCAAAAGAACATTGTAAATTACATGTAGGTTGTCATGTAAATTGGCGTTATTATTGCCTGATTTTAACCAGAATTAGGATCGGTCCACCAATTTTAGTAAAACTTCCCAATACGAAATTTTATCAAAATACGTCTAGCGGTTTCCGTGTTGAAACAGGAACATATTAAATTACATGTAGGTCTTCATGTAAAGTGATCTTAATTGTTGTCCGATTTTAACCAGAATTGTAATCGGTTGACCAATTTTAGCAAAACTCTCCAATACCAAATTTCATCCAAGTACGAGTTTTTTCATGCCGACGGACGGAAACGACCTCCCTTCACTTCGTGCAAAGAAAGCATAACAATGCTATGACGAAGGAAAATTGACGAAAAACGTCCAGGGTTCAACTCCAGGGAATGATTTGCATTCCCCTTAAGATAGCACGTAAATCTAGAATTTTTGAACTGCAGGCTTTTCTTCTTTTTGAGATTAAAATTAGAAAACATGGATTCACAATCTAAAGATCTAGACCGTTTTAAAGGGAAAATTGCAAGGTTTCTTATTCTGTTCATCGTTTTTTGCCTACAGTTCTCATGTTAAACGTTAACTCACATATTTGGGGAAAATCTTGCCATTTTAACGGAATGTTGACTGGCCTACCAATTACATTGTTAACCCTCGAAATCATATTGTTATTTCAATCCTTATGGGTTTAAGCGTGCTTTGAAGGCTTTTAATACGGGAAGGAGAGAACAACGGAAGGAGAGGGAAATGATTTTCATTGTTCGTTGCGTTATTTACGAGAAGGAATACCTAAAGCGGGATGGGACAACTTGCCGCCGCCAATTCGCCGCGACCGATTCGCCTAAAGAGCTGAAATACGCTATGTTGTCCGTTCGTTGGTCTGAGCGTAAAGTTATTAAATCGCAAATAACTCGATCAAGGATGCAGATAGAAAATTGAAATTTGGCAAAAATTTATATAATGAATTAATCAGAATTTGTTTATATGTGGTTGACATGGCAATTAAAGAAATAATGTCCGTTTATGGCCTTATTTTGAGAGAGGATATATTGCACCTCCTTTGAATAAAACTAATAAATTTTAATTTAATGAAACAATATTTTATGTGGACTGAAAATTAAAAAAATATATAATTCACATTATAGTATGTTCCAGAGAGTTGAATTTTATTCTTGGTCTCATATTCATCTATATACATTTATATTAAGATACATTTATATTAAAATAGATCAGTTTTACCAATATAGGCCATTTAAATTTTATCACCTAAATTCCATCTCGGCTTATATCAAACGAATTTTCATGACATTGGCGATTATCATGTCCTATGATATATAATGATAGGAATGTTTATATTCGTGAAATTTTTGTTTGAAAAATCATTTCACGTGTAGACGCAATAAAAACTAATGTTTTATTCTGCTTATTTCAGAAAGCAACCTTAGCCTCTTGAATGTATTTTTATAACTATGCTATAACTCAATACTTGCTTCGGTAAAATAACCAATTTAACAGCGGCAGAGGCTCCGGATTTATCATCACAAATGATTACTTAACAAATGTTGAACAACAATAGCCGTAAATAGTAACTTATTATTTACCGTCCCGGGATCTAAAAAGGTTATATGTTATAATTAATAGGTATTTTACGATACATAAATAGAAGTTCATTTTTGTCACCAGTGAAGTGGCACGCCCGATTAGGCTACTTGAAACATTTATATTTTTTTCTTTGCCCTTGCGTTCTAAATACTAAATTTCGTTGACATCCGCCCAGTAGTTTTGGAGATGAGATATGCGGACGGGCAGACGGACGGACACGACCTGGCCATAAGACGTTCTTTTTTACCTTTTGTAGAGAACGCTTAATTAATACATAGGATGGTCCACAGACGATAAGCCATAGGATAATAATAAAATCCATAAAATAATAAGTTTAACGTTATTTCAATGTAAGGTTTGTTTAGATTAAAAATCTACGTTTAGTTTAGTATGTGGAAGTTTTTAGATTGATATCCATGATTAGAGCTCTGGAAAACTCATTTTTACAACTTTGCATTTGATTTGAAGGACTTTGTTTCGGCGTTTCCATATCATCTCACAAACCGTTCATCCTATTCTACTACCTGCACCAAAAGGTCAAGAGGATATTTGAGTTTATGGAGTCTGTTTGGGATTCTCATTTCATCGTTTCATTGGTTCTGATGTAGTTGAAATTGCTTTCCCAACACAATTAGGAAGAATATAAAACGGGGCGTATGACTTTTCTATTATATAAACGACAGACACATTTTAGGGGTATTCTTCTTATTTTGTCCTATTGACCTGTTTATCAAATGACGATTTTCTTGAGCTATGATTCATGAAATATATGGAAAATCTGCTTGCTATGTTGAAAAGAAATCGAAAATTGGAATATTTTAAAAAATCATTAGAATTGTTCGTACATTCTCGGGCCTCGGAAATAAATGCATTGGCTCTCATTTTCGTCAAATAAATTTTGTAAAATATCTCCATTTAAAATCAATAGCAAAGGCAACGAAGCTCTGTAACATAAAACGTCGAGTAAAGCTTAATATTTATCACAGCAGGGTTTTTAGCCTACCTTACAGAATGGAAATCTCTACTATAAATATTTTGAAGAATTTGTTTGTTTGTTTGTGTATTTATAACGGAACAACTACGGAACGTAGAAGCAAGATGAAGGTGCCATTTTAACCGCAGTTAAATGTTAAGCAAAATGGGAGGGTTTTAAAAGCTATTTGAGCTACATTTTTTGTAGGGAAGAAAGAAACTCGATGGTTATCCAAAGATGGACAATCACCAAAAAAAATATAAATCTGGTTATTTATTTCAAAAGCTAAGTGGAAGACAGTTTTAATATGCAATTTAAGTGCTTTCGTTCTCTAAAACTTTTTATGTATTCTACATATTCTCTATACTTACAATTAGTAGACAGAGAAATATGTTTTTCATTAACATTGATAATGAAGAAAGTGAAACATATCTCAGAAGGTAAAATAAGAAAACTTTTATAATAATTCTTTAATGTAGACCAAAATTTATAATCGTTAACTCTTCCTCCCTTGAACATCTATATGTACATTTTGCTTTCCTTTCGACTGAACGTTTGTGTGCATCAGTAAAGTCAGTTATACTTGGTAGATTATAACAACACTTTTAATGCCCTACTAACATACTTTTTATCGCCAAAATGGATTTCAAAGTCCGGGAACTTTATTTGTTTCATAGGTCGGACTTTAAAATATTCACGTGACAAATTAGACCCACAAAATCAGCATTTGTATGAGATAACGTGTGGGTAAGATAAATTTCAATATATCTTCAAATGTGTTTCCACCGGTTGCGTCCCTAGAGCTTATAATTTTTTGCCCAATTTTTTAATGTTTTTGAGATTCAGGACCACATAATACCATGCGGTTTCTTTCACTGAAACTTAATTTGAGTGAAATAGCTACATTTTAAAATTATTCCATTGATTGTTTATTATGATTATTTGATAAAAATACAGTCGCCAAATTCATCGATAAGGGATGCAGGAAAATTTATCTATTTGGGCACATGATGGGAAGACAAGAAATATTGCATACCAATAAGCATTACAATAAAAATTAAACTGATTTCATTTCTTGATTTTATTCTCAAATCTTACTCAATATTTTTTGTTTTGAGTTAAAAACCTGAGCAACGCCGGGTAATTTCAGGTAGAGGACTTATGGTTTCGTCGTGTCTGTCTGTCTTTTCGTCCCCCCTATTAACTTTTGAACCAATAGACCGATTTTCATGAAACGTGGTGATAAAACTTTTGCTGATGAAGTCGAGCTCCCGAGTATAGTTTTTGTTGCCAAGATTGAAGTCCCGGGTCCGATTCTAGAGACTATCCTTCCCATTTAATTTACATAGGAAATCTGAAATCCATCGTGCAGGGTAATTTTCTCTTGCACATTAAAATATCTTAGAATTGTAATATCGGAGTAAGTTTTATTCTATTCTCTGAGGATAAGAATGAAGATTCTAATTTTTATCGTATAATTTTTCTTATCGATTGTATTTGAATTTCGCCTAAATACTGGCGTTCTTGCAGTTTTATCACATATTACGAGAGTGTTATCATAGCAACAACTATTGTTGGACTCGGATTCGGTATAGTCTAATACATGGGTCACCAAACCTTTTACTGAAAGAGCCACATGAGGCTTTATGATCCACTGTGCGTGCCACATACGGCATTTCAAATTACTGATCAGACCGTGTGAACATTTCGAAGAGCAAGTTTTCAGAATTTTTTTCGATTCTGTAATATGAAATTTGCTTATATTAAAAGTTGATTTCACCCAAACACTCGGAAAATGTCAGTTAGATATCATAAATGATATCTAATGAATGCTCTAGCTGATTAGGCGGGCCGGATCAAATCACTGCGCGGGCCGGATGTGGTCCGCGGGCCGTAGTTTGGGGTCTAATAGATAGTACACACGTCTACATATCCGCGGTGATTTTAAAGCTATTAAAGGCAAAATAAGTAATAAATAAATTATTAAATATTAAGCAGACATCATAAGTCCCCTTTGGACCATCTTGTTTTAAAACAATATTAACTTTTTTGTTAGTTCCGTAGAGCGACTAATAGCATAAAAATATTTTTCCACATTCACGCACTTTTTCTATCGATAAATAAATATTGCAAGAATTTTTCATGTGTAAAATTGCGGTAACGGGAACTGTTTTCAAATTATTAAATTTAGTGTCAATCACGTACTCAATTTTATGGAGACCGCATAAAGGATTTTTTCGAAAATCGATCGTAAATGAGAATTTAATTCTTGACTGTGTATATGCTGTATCTGCACGCTGAACTATTCCAAAATATTAAATCCAATCGATTACTTCAAATGGAAGCGTGCGGCACATTCAATAACTCCGGAAACTTGTCCACTTATTCATCAAATTCAAGAGGAAGAGTAAAATAAACAGCGGATTTTATTCAGAAAACTCAACATAGAAGGTTTACATAGGAACACGCAATTACAAGGTTAACGTTTTGGAAGGTGAATTATTTCCTCCTGCCCGCTTCTCAAAATAAACGAGCTCTTTGGGTTCGCTGTTGGAATCCGTGCCAAACTGTGACTGCTGTCGCTCACTCTCTGTGCGTGGTGGGCGAACGGACGCAATTTACACTCGTCTTTACTGCTGAATAGGATTTGGAGCATCGAAGGGTATAATGAAAATTAGAATTCCCCGAGGCCGAAACGTCATCCATATGCACACACATTTGATCGAGATGCAATCGGCACCTCGAGCAAATGAGGTCATTAAAAATATGATAAATCCATTTGACGCGATACCGCCTCAATTTTTCAGTATGTATAAACAGATGATTAAGAATCTGAATAATGCGTTGGGAATATTAGGGTGAAAAAATCTTATATTATTACTATTAGCCGCTCGACGAAATTAATTTTTTTAAATCTGATATTAAAAAAAACCCGCTGCTGTTGTAAAGATTTAGCTTCACTCGACGTTATAATATTGTCACTTTTAAATATGAATGTTTTTCAACATTTATTTGACGAAACCAATAGCTTTTATATTTATTTTAGAGACCCGAGAATTGAAGAACAAGTGTAATGATTTTTGAAGTGTTCCGATTTTCGATTTCTTTTTGATACAGGTAACAGAGTTGCCGTATATTTTGTGAATCATTACGCAAGAGAATTGTCATTCGATAAACAGACCAAAAGGAGAAAATAATAAGATTACCTTTAAGATTTATCTGTTGCAATTAAATTTTAAAAAATAATGCGTTACGTTTTATATTATTGGTTGTTGTTGTTGGGAAGGCAATATCAATTTCGTCAGAACTAATGAAATGAGAAGTCGAGGCGTAGATTCCATGGACTCAAATATCCTCTTGACCTTTGCGCGTATGGAGTAGGATAGGATTACTTTATGAGAGATAATTCCCTATTGTTCACAGCTATTCATTTCTCATATTGGCTCCGCGGATTCATTAACCGGACCAACAACTAAGTCATATATCCATTTTAATTGTAATTCCATTTAATGTTTTAAGTGTATTCGCTCTTTTTGGTTCAATCGCATCGTTCAATCAAAGAGTTTTCTCCGTAGCCGTTAAATTCACCGGATCCGAAAAAAGAACTTGTGCGATAAATCGAGCAAAGTTACGTATTTTCGTTTCTGCGAGATAAATTCCGCAGAACTTCGGACGAACCTTTTTTGGCGCCCGACGGCTCTTTATGTGGAATCACAGATCATTCAAAAACTTTTTCTCGGAGAAACCGTCGAGTTAAAACGGTCATGGGAGTGCTATGAGGACAAACTCAAGTGGACGTGATCTAGGACAGAGGAAATATTAAAGTGAGGCGAGGAGGGGCGTGGGGGAGAGAAAGTGGAGGAGAAGATGGAATGCGGAGGAAAGGAGGCAAGTAGCCGGGTCAATTGTGTTTCTACATTGAGAGAGAGAGAGCGCCTTTTGGAGACTAAGCGGAAATATGGAGAGGAGACGACGTGAGAGGAAGGAAAACATGGAAAGAGAAAGGGGTTTCCTTTTCTCCTCCGACACGACGCATGCTCAAGCGGTCGTCTTCGAAACCTCTCTCGCGCAAAGCGCTCCCCGGGAGAATAATTGGAAGGGCAAACGGCGTTTTCGGGTTTCTTTTAAGAATCGCGAAGGACGATTTTAAACAAATTGTGACTATTCTGCGGCTCATGACTTTCTCCGTTCTCTTTACAATTTAGAAATTTTTACCTCGAAATTGGAAAAGTTTTTAGAAGGAAAAAATTGATCTGTTAAACTTGGTTGAACTTGAGACCAGTATGCAATGTTTCTTTTAAACATTGGTTCTCAACCTGGGTGCCGCGGCATACTGGGGCGCCGCAGCTGATTTTTAAGGGTGCCGCGATAAAATTAGTTTTGTAAATAAATGAACGATTTGGATGTGTTTACAGGTAACCAAGGCATTAATGTTTTCTCTAATGAATTGATTATAGTCTGGTACCAACAAATGGATATGTCCAAGGTTTTAATACTCGCTTGTGAAAATATAGAAACCTTGTTTGAAGGCTGGGATGCCGCGAAGTCGTGTTTATCTTTGAAAGGGTGCCGCGCCTACAAAAAGGTTGGAAACCACTGCTTTAGAAAATGAGAAATTACATACATTTTGAGAATTTGTGTATGCTGAAATGACAGTAAATTGGTAAGTCTCTCGTATTGTCACGCTTAAATCCGAGAGTAGACATTCAAGAATTTCAGGTTAATTAAATTTTAATTGGGGATTTTTGAAAGAAGAGGAGTAATGACAAATTCCTGAAGATCCCAACAATGCCGAAACTTATTTTCTCCATGCACCCGATTTGGCGCCCAAGAAGTTTTTCTTCCTTTATCACATTATACATTCTATCAAGGATTTTCGCACAAATTCCTTGTTTTGGAAAGATAATGTATGTTTTACTTTGCTTGAAAAATAACTCCTATCTCTCAGTCTGAGATTTAATGTTTGAAGAAAAATTCTTGAGTAATTGGAAAATCATCCACACGCTTGTAAGGTGCTCTTTACCAGCGAAGCGCCTTATGAGCACGTCTCGTCCGTACGTCTGTCGTGACTTTTATCTTCTAAACGAGCGATCCTTATTAAAATTTATCACCCATTTGTGATTTTTAACTGAATCCGTCAATTAGAATTTCCCATTTACATAGTTACATTATCAAATGTATACTCTTATCTCGTTAAATGGCATCCTTCAAGCAAAAATTGAATATCATAAATTTCTTTCCCAAACTCTTATATGATTGTAAGGTATAGATTAAAATCATTATTCGGATAGAGAACAACATTTACTACAAGAAAGTCTGCAAGATCACATAATTACGAGTTATAGTTTCGGAGATAAAAATTCGAGAAAATCCCAAGCGTAACATCACATATTTTGTTTACGTCGGTTAGTGCGACAATTATATTGGTAAACAATAATTACAAAATCCATATTTTTCTCTTCCTTGCTCTTATAAGATCTCTGAGGTATAGGTTAAAACATTTATTCTGATAGAGGACAACATTTACCACAAAAAAGTCTGCGGGACCACATAATTACGACTTATAGTTTCGGAGATAAAAATTCAAGAAAGCCTTTGAAATCTCTATGTATTCCATTTATGGAGTATACTTTTCCATCTTGTTTTCTATTAGGCACATACACGCTCTGTTCGTGCAGGTCAAATGCGGCACGGATGTTTCAATAGCATGCAGCTAACTGTTCTCTGAAAACGGTAAAGTGAAAATAATTTGGATGAACAAAACTAAAAGCTAAAATAAAATTTATATGATAGATGATTAGTCAAAAATTACGCCACACAATTTTTATAAGTCAAAAATTATTTTACTTCCTGAAACCTTGTCATGTGAGTTTTGAAGTTTTGTGTTTATCTTTTTACTTGTTAGCGCGTATAAAGTATGGGTTCGTTTAAAAATACAAATTTTATTTGTTTTTGTCAAAGATTGATAATTGAATTCTTATTTATTTTTGTTCCGTCGTATCATTACCAAAGTGTTGTTTTAACTTCAAAATCGCTTCATCTTTTTTAAGTTCTGATTAAAAATTCCATTTTTTACATATCTTAGCGCACAAATTAATATCGTTATTGCTGAAGATTAATTTATATTATTTATGTTTGGGGTATGACCACCCCTCATCTCCACACGCTCTTGGGGATAGACGGGAGGAGGAAAGTCGGGGAGGAGGGAGTAGAAGGAGTGGGAATAAGAGGGGGAGGGGGGGAGAGCCAACGCCCTACGGAAGGAACAACGAAAACGAAATCGGAGTGCACCACTGGTAGGTGCGTTTCGCACGTTTATCCAGAATTGGCGCTCAGTTCTCCCTCCCCCACCCCCTCCACTCCCTCTCAGCCCGTGGTGCGTGTTGACAGAGAACGCGATATGCATTCGCAATGCGCGGCTTGCGTTAAAATGAACGTGCAAAAAAAGAACGGCGGCCGATCGCTAATTCAAAAAGGACAACCGTCTGACGCGGAAGTAGCCTCCTTTAGAAAGTCGATGGCCAATTTGCCCTAATCGCCAAGGTGAGTCTCCTCTACCTATATTACGGATAGCAACACCGTTAATAATGTAAAACCCTTTCATTGGTAAAAACGACCCAAAAGTGTGTCGTGTGAATGGACCACGCGGTCGTCTTCCGGTGGTCTTCCCATGATCCTCTTCTCGAGATGAGGTCGTCTTCGGACCAATGAAAAGTGGGCGGTGATTTCTGGACTCGTTATCCCTCGCGGTCGTCCTTCGACGTCATTTTCACGCCATTTAGAGAGATAGAAAGCATTGTCATCGTCCGGCCGATTAAGAGATCTTCCTTTCACCCTCTCTCACTCTCTATCTCTCTCTCTCACGGGTGTGGTGAAGTTTATATGGCGCGCCCTGGCGACACTTCCTCTCGCCACGGCGAGGCTGAGAGTTGATTGGAAGGGAGGGGGGAATTAGAGGGAGGAAAGGGCAGGGAAAGGGACGAAGAGAGTGGGAGAAACATGGGGAAGGAGGAGGGGAAGGGGAGTAGGCGAGAGGAATTGGAAAGGGAGGAGGAGGTTGGAGAATACTAAGTGAAAGGAGTGAAAGAGAGGGGGTGATGAAGGAGAGAGGAGGCAGAGAGGTAGAGAGAGAGGGGTGGGAGAATGGTTGGTTAGACCGCAGAGAGTGAGTGAGAGGAGAAGGGGAGGTGTGAGTATTCGATAGTTCCGCTGAATCAAAGCGGAGTGTGATCGAGCGGCTTTAAAGCGTCGCAAAGGGTGACACTTAACCTAGCTGAGGTCGACTAACAAGGGCAGTGGCCTTTTCTGCCCATTTCATTGGTTCGCTTCCAATTGCGCGCTTTCGTGCAATCGACGAGGACGTCGACGCCTCGAATGGAGCCATAAAAATGGGTGTCGTTTTCTGTGGAAATTCCGCTCGACGGAAAACGAACAGGCGCTGCTATTCTTTCTTAATGCGCAAGTTAATTAGCGCAGTTAACAAAGCATTTAAAGGAAATGAACACAAGGAGTATAATATGAAGTGACAACACTTTTTAATTTTCCTCTACAGTGGGAAATTACAAAGTATTGTCTTTCATATTATGGAATTATTCTACAAGAATCCGACATCAGCAGTTTAGGTGGTTGAGACACCGAGTGTATGTACATATATTACCAGGCGGGCAGGTCCTTCATTATACAGGGTATCCGAGAAAGTGTGGACACATTTCAAACATTTTTATTGGAGTAGAGTTTTCACCACATGAAACAGAAACTTGATAAGTTTTTTCTCCACTTTTTCCCATTTTAATGTGCCTCAACCTGAGCCCCCATTTGTCTCGCGCAACGTCCTTTCGGTATTCAAATGCCCGGGAAGCTTTGTCACACATATCAGGTGGGATTCCTTACACACCATGGACGATGCGGCCTTTCAAATCTTGTAAAGAAGTGACTCGTGTGCGGTATACACCTGGTCCTTTAAGTACCCCCAGAGGAAGAAGTCCGGCGATCTTGGAGGCCATGCAACGGGCCCGCCTCTTCCGATCCATCTTCCAGGAAAAGTTGTGCGTTTATGCGCACATCCATTCGCGCTCGATAGAACAGGTGGCGTATGTAAAACGTTCAGAGTTCCGCTTTTATGTGGTGGAAACCGTATTCTTGTAGCTTTATTCATTTTCTCACTAAAAGTTTTTCTCGCCCACCCTGTATTTTAAACAGAGTTCTCCACGCTCTCCACAGCAGCCTTCTTCACATCTTGGTTTGATTTATAATTAGCGATAAAACTCCTAATAATTGCCAGTGATAACTGTCTAAAGATTTTTTTGCACATAAATTCATTCATTCTTATTGAATATCTAGAATACTTTGATGTGAATAGCCACATAAATAACTAAAAATGTATTATTACTTAAAAATGCACATATATATTGTGCTATCACGGACTACTCCAGTCCATTTCACCATGAAATGCTTTCTTAATTCTTCCTTATATTTCTAAGATATATCGGAAAATTTAGGTATTAATTAATGAAGCTTAGCGTAATTTCAGTTTTTAGTGTTATATTTAATCCCACTGCTCATTTGTGGAACAATGCCTAGTAAAATTACAAATCAAACGTGTTCAATTTACGTGCATAAAAATATGTTTATACTTAATTTACAACAAGACAAATTTATTGTAATCCTTAGCTGTGATTATTTTAAAAATTGTTGTGGGTGACTTTTCCGTGAAATTCAATTGAAACAAAAATAATATTACTCAAAATAAAAGCTTCTTGAAAACTAGATATTTATAGTTAGTTACATAATCGTGTTTACTCAAAAGCTAGGGCTTCTCCTTGTCAAGCTGAGGATTTATTTGAGTGTGCGGACGCCTGAACAGGATCTTTTTATCAGCACATCCAGTAATTGAGGCATTAAAATATAATATATACCGCCACCAGTTCCGGTTCGCTGACACCGAAAATCAGCTCATTTATAATTTTCGATTGTGTTTTGCTTTGCTCAGCTGTTCACTGTATCGAGCAATGTGACTCGTAAACAAAAACAAACTTTATTTATAAGTATACTCGGAAATAGAAATAACCTCAAAAATAATAACTTTTTTACATTTGGAACATTTCCAATATTAGTGGAATATAATGCTTTTGTATATGAGAGCATGGCCTGTCCAACCCATATTATTGAAAGATTAGAAAAGTGGTTTAGACGAACCTCTGTGAAGTTCTTAACACTTTGCATAAAATCTTTTAGGCCGTCTCTCTACAAAGATAAATATATAAGCCGACATCTCAATTGCTGTGGAACGATTTTCTCTTGCAGATAGCTAAACTTCCGTACATTACCTAGAAATTTTATTCTATAAAATATTTACGATTTGCGTAGCACGGAAATTTGAATTCTTAATATATGCAAAAGATGGAGATCCTCGTTTAGATATTTTAATTAAATTTAAAGTTATCTGTAGAAAACTTTTATTGAAATCAAAATATTTCATACAATTAAGATATTTTTATGAAAAAATAGATATTAGTAAAACGAGCCATATTGAAAAAATAAAATTGAATAAAGTACTTAGAAGCAGAGTTTTCGTAAGTCATTCTTATAACGAAGATTTTTCCTTTTGTCATATTATCACCATAATAAGTTGAATATATTTTATTCAACATGTTAAAAGGTCTTCGGCATATTTCGCGTAACTTTAGGTGTGTTTCGTTAATTTTTTGCTTTGACTGACTTTTTAATGCCAATCTTAGACGGGTTTCTATATTTTATTGGGAAAATGCAAACTTATAAATTCATGGTGCAATACTAGAGGATTAAACTTTAATAGACTTGATTAGTTATTTACCGTTTCCACGTATTTCGTCGTGACCGTTTATACAGAAACAAATCATGCAGGTATAGTAAAACTGGTGAAAAATTTTTTATCTAAAAAATATAATTTGGAGTATTACCAAGGAATACGAAACTTTGCAATTATTATTCATATTAAAATCTTTTTTCTAGTGGAAATTTTGAAGTTTTCGTTAATTTCGATTTGTAAATTTTAATTTATGCGCTTAAAACGTTTTAATCGAATGACATTCACACGGTGCGTGGAGTAATGTAATGTCTCGCGTCGTCGAATCCTTTTTGCCACGGGACTTGTTTTCGTGCCAGCGGTTCGCTTAACCGACAGCCTTATCAATTTCTCCGTCGCTCGGTGTATCGTCGCATGTGGAGGGCTCCTACCCCTTGGGGTTACTTTACCCGTTGCTCACCGCGACTCCTCTTTCGCCTGTCTCGTCCCATAAGACGACGTCGTAGCAACGGGAGCACCCAATCGAACATTTCGCCGCCGCTTCCAGTCTCACAAAGAGGGTTCATCCATCGGGTGAGGGTCGCTTCACCCGACGACCTCGCCCTTTACGCTTACATCGCCTGTCACACACATGACCTCACACCAACGCACCAGCGCAGGGTCACCACTCTTTAATTGGCCGAACGCCACGCCGATCCAGCTCGCAAGTGTGACGAGAACGCTTTTTGCTATGCGCCTCTCTTAAAATCGCGTGTTCACGCGTCGCGAAATATTGGGTCGAGGCAACCATTGGCCACGGAACTAAATGATCATAAGATACTTCGCAGACACTCATTAGCTGTAAAGTTGGGAATAATTTTGATATGAGAAAAAATTCTGCTATGACCGGCAACCGAACCCGGGTCTTCCACTTGCCGGGCAGATATTCTACCACTGAAATAACGTAGCAGATAATTTTTTCCGTTTTTGAATACGGGTGTTTTCCTTAGTTGGGTCCGGGATAGCCAAGCTAGTATCAACCAGCCCCAACGGACGTCCTCCAAGAGATACGCCGAAGAAAACCCCCCCTCTCAAATGGTGCGATTGCCAAGCTAGAAATTGATGGAATGAAATGATCGTAAGATCCTAAACATACAGGCATTAGCTGTAAAGTTGGGAATAATTTTGATACGAGATAGTTCAGTAGTAGAATATCCGCCCGGCAGGTGGAAGACCCAGCTTCGATTCTCAGTCATAGAAGAATGAATTTTTTCTCGTTTCAATATTGTTCCCAACCATAGGCTATGCAAATTGCGTTCAAAAAAGTGCTTTCAGAATTTTTATTTCCAAGATAAAAATCAAATGACCTTATTTATCTTGATCTCCATGGCGTATAAAGGAATACTGACAGTAATTTTGTTAAATTTCGAAGACATAATTAGAATGGTCTAACGCAATTGCTCGCCCGAAGAAATTTGGATCCTATTTGCTTCTCTGCTGATTTTAATGTGGTTAGGTCATTCGTTATTATAGCAGCGTCGCACTTGGCGAGACAATTCGAGTGAAGCCGTCCGTCGCATTTGGCAAGTCACATTCTCACTGATAAGTATAAAACATGATTATACTTGTCCATGACGTAGTATGTGGCCGACCAGACTGTGCGCCTCTTAAGTCTTAAGATACTACAAAATTATATTAATAATTACTTGCGATATTCTCATCGTTCACGTTTCGTGTCCGATTTTAAGTTGTTTCAATTCCAAATCTCAAATTTCAAATTCAATTTAATATCAATTTTAATAATATTTGTCTTCAGATTTGGCTCATGAATACTTAAGCAGATAAAGTAGTTTGCTCTGACTTCTTCAGAAATGCACCTATTGTGTCACAATTACAGTTACTCGAAATCGCAAAATTAAGAGATAAGAATAAGAAATGAGTAAATACATTGCTTTTGTTTGAATGTCATACGCTAGCCGAATTGGAGAACGTGTCCACCGAGACCTATCACAATCACCTCACCGTATTTGATCGATGCTCTACGCGCCATTGCTGTTTGGAAAGCGTTTCTTTCTTACAGAATTACGATAGAGGGACTCAATGTTGCTATTTCGGAGTGGCAACGGAACTCTAGGTAATACATAAGTGACAAATTAATTGTTTTTATTTTATTACGTTCATCTTCCAAAATAAAGAGGTTCTTTTTAATCGTATACGTGCATCTGAAAACATCACATTACAAGTCTGTAATTTTTCATAACCGAACGTATCTCAAATAAAATGATGTAATCACGGCTGGTGTAATCTTGGTTTAAATTGGATTTTTTAATTGTATAATTATATCTTATGACTACTCATATTTTAAAAGTAAAATTTATTTTATTGCCCTCATATGCTGCGACTTGCATCATATCAACTCTCAAGAATTAAATTTAATATTCTTGTTCTCCGATTGCATTTATATTCGTCTTAAACATTAATGCAAAAGTGTTTTTAGTTGCGAATCTTAAAAAGCTTGATAATCTTTATTTATTCTAAAGGTGCTATTATTATCTTGAACTTATCAAAATCGTAAGTTAGCACGAATAAGAATTGCCAATGATTGATTGCTTGCTTATGCTTATGCTTTTAAAATATATACTTGTTAATATGAAATTTCCTTGCAATCGGCCTCACCAGTCATGTTCTCCAACGGAAAACAAATTATTTAACCACAGTCAACCCGACACACAACGTCAATAATTCTGCAGAGGATCGCGAGTGGGAACAATGACGCCAGTCGTTTGCCTGCCAAGACCTTAGGATGAAGATGACTCCTCTTTCAAATTACGTCACACCCGCAACCTTTGTTAACACGTACAGCTCACCCTTTAACATCCAACGCAACCGCACGCGAAGGAAATAAAAATTTCCTTTCATCGAAACCCAGATTCTTAGGCACGCCCAGAGCCCTTTCTTTTCTAATCGAAGATCCTCTATAAATCCTTTCCCTCCATTTCTCCACTTCTGAGCTCTCCCCCTCCCTCCTCCCCCTATCCAAACTATCCTACTCTCAGGAAATACATCCCGTGCCCAGAAAAAGAAGTCTCCAAACCTTCAACTCCAGACCAAACTCCCCCCCCCCCCCCCGCCTCTTTTGATATTTCGCTTATTATTCCTACACCTCCCCCAATACTCTCTCTCCCCCTACTCTCTCTTCCCCTATTCTCTCCCCTACTCTATCCCCTACTCTCTCTCTCCCTACTCTCTCACCCCTACTCTCTCACCCCTACTCTCTCACCCCTACTCTCTCACCCCTACTCTCTCACCCCTACTCTCTCCTCCTACTCTCTCCTCTACTCTATCCCCTACTCTCTCTCCCTAATCTCTCCCCTACTCTCTCCCTACTCTCTTCTCCTACTCTCACCCCTACTCTCTCCCCCTACTCTCTTCCCCTACTCTTTCTCCTACTCTCTCCTCTCCTGAAAACCTCCCCCTTTCCTTCGACCTCTCTCCAGTACCCTTTCATTTCCACGGGGCCCTTGAAGAGGCCAAGCAATTTACTCGCCCCACACAGAGAGCTATTCTTCGCCACCCCCTACCCCCCCCCCCCCCAACTCCCCTTTTGCCATTCTCCCTGCACCACCTCTTCTCTCTCATTCTGCGTTTTCTCTCTGTTCTTATTTTCTCTCCTCCCCCACTTCTCCACTCCTGTCTTTCATATCTCCTTCTCCATTTCGGCCTTAATGTTTCCTGTCTCCATATCTGTCTCCCCTCCTCCCGCTCCTCTTTTATTTTTTATCCAACTCGTTCTTCGTAGACTCTTTATGCCTTCCTCATTTGCTCGTTTTTTCCTCCTGCTGATACTTCTCTTCAACTCCGTCTCGCCATTTTAAGATCGAACCCAAGCACAACCCACGCACGTTTCATTGGACGGTCGATCACAGACCGATCTCCCGTGTTCTCTCGTAGTGTATTATTTTTTACTCCCTGCTGATTCACCTCTTGCCTACGCGCAATGGGTATCTAAGAGGTAGTGCAATAAATAGGTGGTTGCAAGGGAGGAGAAAAACCTGGTGACGCCCTTTTGCCAGTTCTTAACGAAGAGCACCAAGGGGACCAACGGCTTAACGTCCCTTCCGAAGGATGGAGTGTTGATTTGTGCGAGGTTCTCATTTCTCTCTTTCTCATTGGCTCGTCCTCGTCTCCTTAGTTCTCACGTAGTGAGTTTAATCCTGTGATGACCAAGCCTCATTACTCATAGGTTTCTTTTGAAAATTTGTATTACTTTATTTTTAATGCTTGAATGTTCAAATATTCAGCTGCAAAACTGAATTAATTTTTTACTTCTGCAAGATTTTAATGTTCCAATGCCAAGCCGAATTTGTTTATTAAATGACGAAAAGTTAAATGTGAGGATGGAATGCCGAGACCAAGTTTCACAGGAATGAAGGCGTCTGTCTGTCTTCGTTCCGCGGGAACTATGTGATCAATTGCGACCTATTCTCAGGCACGTGAGGAAATATGGACGTGCCCGGATATCATATTCGAGGCGCCGCGAATATTGCGTTCGTCAGATATTTGTTCTCATCGCATTCCTCAGTTCATCCGTTACTCCACTGCTCAATATTCTGTCACCTTTTGCTCTTCCTTGTCCACTCCCGCTCCCTCGCTTCCCTCCCCCCTCCCTCACCTCCTCCCCCTCCCACGCCTCCAACCCCTCCCCCGTCCCTCGCCTCCTCCCTCGTCACTCGACTCCTCCCCCTCCTCCCCCCCTTGCATTATCTCACCTCCCCTGCATCCATCCCCTCCCTTACCTCCCCCTCCCTCGCCTCCTCCCCCTCCCTCACCGCCTCCCCCTCCCTCACCTCCTTCCCCCTCCCTCGCCTCCTTCCCCCTCCCTCGCCTCCTCCCCCCTTCCTCGCCTCCTACCCCCTCCCTCACCTCCTCCTCCTCCCCCTCCCTCGCCTCCTCCCTCGTCTTTCACCTCCTCCCCCCCTCACCTCCTCCCCCCTCACCTCCTCCCCCCTCACCTCCTCCCCCCTCACCTCCTCCCCCCTCACCTCCTCCCCCCTTACCTCCTCCCCCCTCACCTACTCCCCTCTCACCTACTCCCCCCTCACCTCCTCCCTCTTTACCTGCACCCCTATCTCTCTCTCTCTCTCCTCTAATCCCAAGGGGTCCTCCCTCTCCATTGACGAGACCTCTTCTTTGCCGGATGATTATTCCTCTTCTGATGTCTATCTCGCTCCATTGCTCTCCTGCATGAATAGACGGGACTCTGCAGTCCTACCCTCCTGACAAAAATAAATGCGTTTTCATTTTTTCTCTTTCAACTTTTTCTCGGCTGAACTACTACGAACATCCTGGTTCTAAGAATTAGTTTTTCCGGCCTACCTGATATGCCCTTCATTGTATGCTCTTAGCGTGGCTGATACCGATTAGCGTTCTGCTAATATCCTTGTGAAAATATTTCGATCGTATATTATTCCATCGTTTCTTCAAGAATAATTCCATGTTATAACAAGATTCCTCATTCAATAGGTTTTGGATTGCAGTTCATGATTTTGATTGTGTAATTCGGAGCTCGGATTGTTCCGGGACTGAATCTTTTTACTTTCTCATATACGTAGTATATTAAGAAAATATTGTATTCGGGAAAAAATTCGACTTCGAGATTTTGATGGAAATACACGTTTTAGATGTCCCCGAGTCCAAAAAAGTGGTTTTCGCCATGCCGTCTGTCTGTCTCTTCGCTGTTCTAGGGCCCAAACGCGTAAATTAAATCGAACGATATCTGGTATTTATGCAATATATCATCTTTTGCATACCCTTTTTTCGTAAATTGAAAATTTTGATTAACTCAAAAATGGCTACAAAGAATTTGATTAAAATCAATCCAGTTGTAGAACCTGATGTTAAAAATAATACTGCGTAAGCCATATTTCTAAAAAAAATTACCATATGGCGTCCAGTGACATTGAAATGTACGCTACGCCACCTTACCTAACCCCTATTACGTCACGCCTCCGCCACGATTTTGATTTTGATAAAAATCCATCCAATCGTAGAGCCCGATGTCACAAATAGTACAAACTAAGCCATATATATCCCAAAAAATTACTAAATATCTATCAGTGGCACTAAAATATACACTAAACTACGGTTAACTTTGAATTACAAGCGTATTTCTTTTACAAGCGTACACAGTGAACCAAACATATATACGTATATGAGAAAGTTTGTGCAATGTATATTGCGCCGTTTATTTCCAATCTAATAGCACGATGGTCTTTCAAAAAGTTATTTTTAAATTTAATAATAATATACTCTGGAATGTTATAAACATAAACAACTCGTATTATCTTAGAATTTCCTTAGTGAGTATTCAAAATCGCCAGTTTAGGGTTACATTAAGTTGACCTCCAAATATTTCGACAGCCAGAAATAGGATACCTATGGCGGATTAGATTTCTTTAATTAAGAGAAAACAAGCGACAAGGAAGTGCCGTATTTATTAATATTAAGAACAAGGTCCGTATCCGTGAACTCGAGTCGGATAGTTTAAAATTTGATTCCAAATGAAAGAGAACGGTAACGAAAGTGAAGTTAGCTAACGGAGAAGCTATCCGTATTCCACCCAAAATGGAATGTTGAACCAATAAATGCGCAATATCTCTATGGAAAAGTGAGGAAATGTTATATTCGAGGTATTGTAAAGATACAAGTTAAATAAAATATGATACCAAGCTTAGTTTTATAAAATATAAAATGAATGGAAACGTAACAAATCACGAGATATCTTTTTAGTAAATTAACTAATGAAAATAAATTTTACGAAGGAATCATTTGAAATTATAAAAATAAATACATATTCCGCTCTAGAAACGGGTATAGATAATATACCTTATTTATTTGTTTTAAACATTCTACTATATTCTTCTAAGTCACAAAAAATAAATAAGAAAATGATAAAAAAAATTCCACTCAAGAAATATAAGAACCGATCTTTATAAAATTCGTAAACGAAACGAAATGACATTATATATATATATATATATATATATATATATATATATATATATATATATATATATATATATACATACAGTAGTGTAGCCAAGGGGGCTGTTTACCTGTTTGAATACCCCCTTCAGGTAAGAATATTTAAATACCTAATATTAAGATTATCACTGAAATCAAATGGAAAATCAATTCCCACTGAAAGGAATCGGAGTCGTTGCTATGGAACTTAATATTTTTCATTGTTGAAGACCAAAAAGAATTTCATAATTTCAGCATGAATTTGAATTGTCTTCAAGAAAAATAAACTTCATTCTTTTTGCACAGTATGGTACATGTTCCAAGATTGTTCGTAATTTTAAATAATTTAATAAAGCAATTTTATATAGCCCTGCATAGTTTTTAATGCCTTTAAAATGGGTGTTTAAAATTGGACTTTGTTGTCAATAACATTCCTTAAATGTAACATTTTCTGGAATTTCGATTTTTTCCTGAGGTTGTACTCAATGACTTATCTTCATGCCAAATTTGAGCTCTGTAGCACGTCTAGAAGTAGTTTATTTGGTCCAGAGATCAAGATAAACAGAGATATAGGACAAGTCAAACAGGAGAAATTAGTAAAACAAAAAATTAAACATTAAATTTAGAATCATAAGCAGTGGCGGCTCGTGTATAGGCACTGCGGAACTGCAGCACCCCCTATTTCCACTTGATATTATCGATAACATTTAACATAATGAGTCCTTTTTTCTTTAATTCTTTCTTTATTTTTGTAGTACAATATATATTCCTTAAGCTTAATGTCAGTACTTCAGTAGCCATCCCCCACTTTATGGAAAAGATACAAAAATCTTTGTATGGAACTGTGCGCTTCACAGTGCCAGCGACGTGGTGTCTGACTGTTGTGCGCATGCGCACATAGGAGGGGGGGGTGGGGAGGAAGGCGGGACTGCCAGGTAGAGAGAGCACTGTTGCTCTCGCAGTGCCGGCTCTGGCGTGATGGTGGAAGGAATTTTTTTTACTCAGCGTGTGTTGTGCTTAAAAACCGTGCACCATATTCTTGAATGTGATAAAGTGTAGAAGAGTGTAGAATTAGATTATTATTCTGCTTCCAGCTATTCTATTTGATTCATTTTTTTCGGTTCTTTTATTTAACAGAAAACTTTAACCATGGCCTTGCATCCCCAAGAAATAAGTTCTGTGACTGTAAGTGAACTTCAACAGCTTAAGTTTTCACAGCTATCTCTCCATGAGATAGTTACAGTTAAGAAAAGAGGTCGTTCAACACCTGATATTCTAATATCTCAGCCAGGCAAAAGCAACAACAAGAAATATATTCGTAGCTTTAATTCTGAATGGTACCAACGGAAAAGTTGGCTTTGCGGCTGTGAAGTAAAAAATGCACTGTTTTGCTTCCCGTGTTTGCTGTTTGGAGGTGATGTACCGTGGACAAAAGATGGTTTTAGAAATATAAACAAAATGAAAGAAAAAACTGAAAAGCATGAGAAGTCAAAGAAGCACGTTGATATTGTTGTTTCACTGTCACTTTTAGGAACCGTAAGTATTAAGGAGAAACTTAGTGAGGCATACAGACTTTCAATCAATGAGCATAATATAAAAGTTAAAAAGAACCGTGAAATTTTGTCCAAAATAATAGACTGCATTTACTTTTGTGTAAACTTTGAAACTCTCTTACGTGGACATGATGAAAAAGACGATTCAGTAAATCCAGGGGTATTTAGAGGATTAGTAAATTTTGCATCTAAATTAGATTCAGATTTGAAGAATCACTTAGAAACCAGTGCAGTCTTCAAAGGTGTTTCTAAGACCATTCAGAATGAGATACTTGACTGCCTGCTACAAATATACCATGAGGAGATAAGGACGGAAATTAGAAAAGCTTCCTTTGTAGCTGTCATGGCTGATGACACAACAGATGTTTCGGAACACACTCAAATGGTCCTTGTTCTACGGTACGTATTGAATGAAGAAATATTTGAGCGTTTTTGGGGATTCTTTATTCCAGAAAATCAAACTGCAGATGGCATATCAAAACGTATTTTAGAACAATTGGACATAATCCTTCAAGGAAATGGACAAAAACTGATAGCTCAGACATTTGATGGTGCAAATGTCATGAAAGGCAAAAAAGCAGGAGTTCAAGCAAAAATAAAAGCAGTTTATAGTAATGCACATTTCATTCACTGTTATGCACATCAACTTAATTTAATAATGAGAAATGCAGCAAGTATTACACGAAACGCAAGAATATTTTTCTCTAACATTCTGGCTATTCCAACATTCTTCTCAAGATCACCACAACGTGTGTCCATTCTCAAGAAACATATGGACGTCAGCATTCCACGTCCATCCTCTACAAGGTGGAATTTCAACATACGGACCATAAACAGAGTTCATGAAAATTTGCAACCTTTAAAAAACTGCCTTACTGAAATTCAGTCAACATCAAATGCAGATCAAACCATTGCAGAAGCAACAGGAATTTTAAAATACCTGAATGATGATAATTTCAAGTTTTGGCTAGAGCTTTTTCATCAGATTATGCCTCATGTTGAAATAATTTACAACCAAATGCAATCTCGAGAAATTAGTGTGTTTAAAGTTAATGAATATATAACAAATTTCAAAACTGCTATTTTAGAATTGAGAAACTCAAAGTACTGTGAGAATCCTTCAAAGACACTCATGGCAGAAGCTAAGAAATTGTGTGACTATATATGTGTTGATATAATGGACAGATATTCTTCCACTAAACACTTAGTAGCTGCTAAATTGTTCAACAAGAAATGCTTCACTAGATTTAAGAATGAACATCCCACAAAAGAGATAGTACTGACCACTGAAGTTTATCCCATGATTGACAAAGAAAAGCTTGAAACTGAACTAAAAGTATTCTATTGTAGGACTGATATTCATGAATATTGCAAATTAATTGAGCTGCTGAAATTTATCTTGGAAAATAATCTAGATGATGTTTTTAGTGAAATTACGAAACTGATAAAAATCCTCTTGACAATTCCCATGACTACATCAGAGGCAGAGCGCTACTTTTCAACATTGAAAAGAATAAAAACTTTTTTAAGAAGCACTATGAATTCGGAAAGACTAAATGCGCTTGCAGTGCTTTCAATGGAGAAAAATTTCCTCAATTGTCATCCAGAGATCAAGGAGAAAATTATTGAACTTTTTGCGCAAATTAAAACAAGAAGAATGGATTTCATTTTTAAATGAATAGATCAAGCTTGAACTGTAACAATTTAACACATGTCACAGCGCACTACACTGAATGCTAGCTTAGGTTCTACTGACATGCTGCCTACGAGCTTGCAAATTACGTCCACGCCTGTTTAAACAATGCCTTTTTCAGCCATTAAGTTGTACAAATCAAAGTACGAGATAATTTCAATTGCCCGTAGCACTGTAACAAATTAGAATCTGACCTATGTTCATATGACATTTTTTACTCAAAATCACTTAAGAAATAAGATCCCGAAGTTATTACATAAAGTCGCAGGACACCCTGTATATTAGCCAATGGATCAGGGTGTGATTGAAACATTTAAACGTCAATATAGGAAGCAACTCCTTCGAAAAATTTTATTGGCCGATGACACTCACAAAGAAGGAATTGTAAGCGTTTTAAAAAATCATTATATCAGAGAATTCCAAGAATCTGCCATCATGTAACAGCACGATGGCATATTTTTGGAATTCTTTAAAAAAAACCTCTTTTCAAAAAGCATGGACCAGGAGGAAATTGTCAATGCCACAATATTCGCAATAAAAGAAATTCCTGGGTGCTTGGAATGTGATTTAGAAGATAACAGGGAGTGGATAAGCTGTGGCGCTAATGACCCAGGTTTTCAACAATTATCAGAAGAGGAGATAGTCAAAACAGTACAAGAAGAGAAGGGGGCTCGGGAAGAAAATAAAGCAGATGATGATAAAGGTTATGAGGGCTCTTCCCATGCAGTAGCCTTCAAATGCCTGTAAACAGCAGTGTCAATGGTTGGGGAGGGCGGGGGGGGGGGGGGGGGGGGGGAGCAGGAAGAGTGTGATTAAGTCCAACTGCTTTATTTTAAAAAATTGCGAGATTTAGAAGCAATAAAGGAAGTCTACCGCAAAACAGCTATCAATCACTCAATTCTTGTCTTAAATAAATTACATTTTATGTCCAAACTTTGTATTTTACGTACATTAATGTAGTATTTTTGCAGATCACTGAATTGATATTATAATATTTTTATTGAATAATGCATTAAAATGTGTTTTTTAAAATAAGTGTTCAAAATATATTAATCTCGTTTACTGTATACACATTTTTTTATTCTGCCCAATTATCCGAATTTTCGACTATCCGAACCATCCTTGGTCCCAATTAGTTCGGATAATCGGAGTTCTACTGTATATACTATTGTTTTTGCTGAAAACGGTACTTTTAATTTGCGGCACCTCTTTATCAATAATACTCCCAATGAAGATATTTTATCACAAAAAGAGTAAAAATTTCGAAAAACATTTCACTAAAAATAAAATGACAACATGATACAAATTTGTAACGGGATTTTCAGTTTTGGCGTGTTTATTTTAATTGTATTATATACTATTGTCGCTTTCTCGAATGAAATGTTAAAAACCAATCCATAATTAGTAAATTCGGAATTTTAAAGTTAAAGCTTCTCTCTTCCGTCAAATAGAGTACTAAAATAATGCGTGGATGCCATGGAAATTAAAGCGTTTTCACTTTTAAAGCGTTGAAAGTATCTGTTTATTTTACGAATTTTAAATATATTTAAGAAAATACGGAAATGTTTTGTTTACTTTGTTATTTTTGACGCCATTATATTTAAGTCCCAGGATAGTATCTCGGTTCTAACTAAATTTAAAATGCGGAAACGCGTAAAGCAAGTGGGTCAAGTAAACGCTCCTGGATTCGAACCCACGCTGTTATAATGGACGATGACCCGTTTAAAATCTACAAGGATCCGCGCTGAATATCTGCGAAGGAATTTGTCGAAGTTGTAATCACCGTCGTTAAGCAATTCACATCAATTCCTCAAATCATACAGAATGAGACTAAATATATATTTGATTTTTCGGAAGGACTACCGAAAAATGATGTACGTATTTATTAGATTTTAAGATAAGTTCTATTCATGTAATTAAACATTTGCCAAAACAGAAAAAAAATTTGAATATTTTAGGAAAGTCAATTTTTTTATACCAAAAAATGTAGTAAAAGTCGCAATTTAAAATGGCAACTTATAAACACTTCGGTATATTGTATAGCTCCACTTCTATTCGACTTTAAAATTATACAAATTATCTTAAACATTTTAGTATCCAATAAGAGTTAATTCTAAATATTTTGCTGATTAGTCATTTATTATCTTAACTGATTATGAGTTTTCCAGTCAAGGCTTTAAGATGTCTAATAATAATTAATAATATAGTTTACGTACTAGCACCGTAGCGGTGCGGCGCCAGAAATGCAACTACAACGTTAGTAAAATCATGAATCCACATAAGAGTTAAAGTAAGAAATAAGAGCCATCTGGTGAAAAAACTTTTGTTGGGGGCTATATCCGATACCGCGCTATAACAAGTCGCGTTATAACCAGACTGCACTGTAATAGTAAATCTAACTAACTAGACATGGCTGCGCAGAGAACTACGGATGCTCAAGACTTGATGCCGCGTTTAACAAAACCAAGTCAAATTTTTTCAACCGCTGATACTCAAAACCGCGGTTGGCAAGGTACTAATGTATTGGCTTCCCCCTTTCCTCACCTATGTTTCTTTGTCGATCAATCTGCCATATTCATCTGATTTCGCACCGTTCTCTTTTTATCGGAATAGGAATGGCAATAAGGAAATACGTTGGAGGCAATGGACTCTGGCTTGCTTGATGACGAACAAGGGTCGCCCTTGAACTGACCGCACTCGGACGAAAATGCGATCAATGCTTTCTTTTAAAATTAATTTCATCCTTTTCTCGCTGCGAAGCTCCCTACTACAATGGGTTGCTCAAATTATTCGTATAACGCGAAGGAATCGATACTATTGAACAATAACGAGGATTTGAGCGAAACATGAATACTATCCGGAAACCTAACAACACTAAATTAATTATAGGGTCACTACAAATAGTTTTAAAAAGATCGTCCATAAAATAATTTTCAAAAATCGTTTGCTGAAAAATTCCTATAGTTTTTCCATCGTTTTTAACTATAGTATAAATATAAACAGCCTTTTGTTTCACTTTTATAAGTTCAAGAGTTTGCTTCTTTGAACAAATAATAATAAGTTAGGTTCCTTTCGTAGCAATCGCAAGGAGTATTTCAAATGTTTTGCTAAAGATATTTCACAACGCTTTCACCGAAAACCCATCTGGTGGTTACATTATGTGACTTATGCGAACTCTAAAAATTAAAAATATTGACGATTTTTCCAATTAAATGAGCCAAAAAGTAAAATATGTTTATTTTTAATTTATCAAAAAAAATTGTGAAAACATTAGACAGTATTCTTTACTTAAAACTCAGAATTCACGCTACTAATTATTCAGTTCTTAAGTAGAACTCTATAACAAGGCAGTAGTATTAAGTCATACTTATTAGCGTTTTTTGCATTTTTCGATATATATAATTTTCATAAGATGTAAACGTATAGGTAAGCCTCTTTATTTCTCGTTCTAAATACATCTAGAGCTATTTTTAGAACTCGTCGACCATCTTAAATTGAATGGGTTGTGAGTAATGGGATCATATCAGGTCGCAGTGGGTCAGATCACTCTGAGTTCTATTTTTAGGATGTCGTCTTCTAAAGGTTGGAGTGGATGATATATAGCATCTAGTGAATTTAGGATTTTAAATTATGCTAGGCAACAAACGCTCAATCTACTTTGTTTCTCTAGTATTTTCACAATATGACTGTTTACGTTATTTTTAAAACAAAAACTTAAAAATATTTAACACTTTATCTTGGCATTGAAACTTCATTATTTGTTTGTTTTTAAGTCACGATTAATGCGGGTAAAATTTTCAATGGTACAGAATACGTTGCATAAGGAATGTTTTATGCAAAGATTCTTGCGAATATCTCAGATTCTCGATAATTTTTAAATATATTTCCAAACAAAATATTTTTGCAATATTAATGTGCCCTCAATACAATATAAAAATGACATGTCGGGATATTATCACTCAACCAGGACAGCCAATTTTTATTTATGTTAAAATATGGGATGAAAACAGCATACTCGAACCATATCAAACTACTGGGGCTGCCTTATTAATAAAATTTGAAATTCAATTTCCTTAAACCTAATAATAGAACTGTATTAAAATGGCACTTATAAAATTTGCAAAATACATTTAGGTGATAACGGATTGAATCTCATTGCCCTATCAGTGCTTTCGCATTGTTAGAAACAGAAATATAAAATTCAATTCAGAAATGTTTCGAGAAAAACTCGCTTTAATTATGTTACGCTTCTTTCGTCCCTTACCTCCACTTGATTATTACGGAAGCTGACTTTTCACTTCTTTTTGTTGAATATATTTCCCAAATATGTAATTTTAAGCCTTTAAATTACTATCCGCCTCGCTAAATAATCATATTGAATAATCTCTAATCTCTCTCAGAGAATGACGCGCTTGGCGAATTTACATCTACCTCTTTAGCGCTCAATTGTGTAACGCCATTGACGACCAATAACAGAAATATTCCTACGGTAGACTTCAAATAAATTCCTCAAACGCTATTTCCGACTTGAATCCAGCGATCAAGTACACATATTTCATGAAAATTCTTAGCTTTGCGGTTTAAAGAGTAACAGCGACAGATACTCGATCTGCTCTCTCGCAAAAAAATATGAATAGCATTTATTGCCGATATATATGCGTGCATCCGTATATAATATATCACTAAATACTACCGTCTGTATTGTATTCGAATATTAATGTAAATAAGAATAAAATATTTCGATAATTGCGTATATATTACATTTATCACAGTTAAAAGATAATGGATTTTTATTCGCTGATGAGGTGGAACGGGTTTTGACGAAAAATCGATTGGTTCTTGCCAATTTTGATATGAAAAAATGCAATATGGGTGTGTATGCGTGTTCTTTCTCTCATTATGGGTTCTATTTTTGTACATATATTAAAAGACTAACCAAGACTATTATTCTTTATGTTCAAAATATACGAGAGAAAGATCGCGCTAAATTAAAACAAAAAAGTGTAAAATTCTCGTTCGGAAAACTAAAAACATAAATCAAATAACACGTTTTCCAAAAAAAATCGTTTCTTGCACATGCTTCCAATGGAGAATATTCAAATAGAAAATTTCACTATTTGCTTCTATTTCTCGTATTTAACTGTTTTTTATATTCGTTAAATGCTTGCAGACTCCACAGAAATTAACTACAATTTATACTATAATAACGTTAGATTAACTAAAATTAAAACGTAATATTTAGTTTTTCCTTTCTTTTCGACCAAATTTGCTTATTAAGCATATGGAACTAGCCTAAGCAATATCCAATTTACAAGACTTCATTGACCTTATTTAGTATTGAAGTAATTTCCCACATACTCAATAATACAGAACTAAGTAATACGTGTATGAAGTGTATCGTAATTGTATGTTATAAGCAACATGAACAATATTATTCCGGCTCCGCATAGATAACATTTTATTTTATTTATTTATTGAAGCCATTTCAATAATTAGTTATGATAAATATAATTTAAATACTTATTATTGACTGTATAAAATAAATCGACCATTCGTCTCAAATCAGACGTATCCGAGTCTGGAGAACGCGATTAAACGATCGTTTTCGATTTTTTCGAAAATTTCTGATGGATACGCAGATTTCGGGAATTTTATCTTCCTACGTTTAAGTTGGAACCAAAGATGTCATGGTTTATTTTTCTTCTCAATATTAGTAGGATCGAAGGAAAATAAATACGTTAAAAGTTTGGTTATGAGGTGTTTTGTTTAGAAAAAGTGGCTCGACGTAATACTTGATAATTTGCCTTTATTTCATAAAATTTCACCTGAGATTCATATTTATCGGTAACTCTTGGTCCCGTCACTAAAGCGCATGATTCATCCAGTCATTAATGAACTGGGTTCAAAATAATAAAAAACGCAATTCATGCTTAATGATTTTTATTTAAAGAGGCATGCTTTCATAACATGTGCAGTAAACAAATTTGCATTTTAAGTGAGAATTTGACGGTTCTCCTCGTTTCAGTCGGGTGAACACATTTTGAGGTCCGATGCAAACTTTGTCCTCCATCTAATCCCTAGTGGGTCGTATATGTTTGTTAGGTATACTGCAGTGTCGACGCGGTTGACATGCTGTTAATTCTACAAGGAACGAAAATCAACTTTTCAAAACAAAGGTGGATTCAGGTCTTTTACCGTTTTCCTCCCTCTTTCTGATCAATGCTTCGAAGTGGTCCGCTGCGAAGCGGCAGATGAGTTCATCCGGGGGCTGTGATCGTAAAACTTCCCTGGCCAAGCTCTCCAAGGCAGCCTCCAGACCAAGGGGCAGAGCCACCTTGGATGGCATTGCTCGTGATAACATGTGAAATATTCCTAGGTTTCCAGGAACGGCTACAAATTCTCTTTCCGTCCGCTTCACTTTGACTGTTATTCAAAGCACAATCCTTACCTTCCTGCAAATGACATATTAATGTCGACAATTAATCCGATCAATAGTGCAATTCTTGCAGGTGTGTCTGCGTGACACACGATTATTACCTATTTGAATACGCGCGGGTTATTTTCAAAAGCACTTTTGATCTATAATAAGTAAACATTTTGCTGTTATATTTAAATAATTCTTCCAAACTAAGGTTAATTTTACCTTTGAATTAGAATGTCGCAACACTTTCGATTTATACCGAGGCAAAGACAGCCTGCAGCACCGAAAAACATCGTCGGTCAGCGATTCTGAAACTTATACATTAAGGAATGCGGTCTTTCCAGCTGGAGCGCCTGCGCGAATGCAATTTTATTATTATTATTATTTCACCCAATTGCATTGTTCTGGCCAGACTGCTTGCAACTTTAATCAGATTTGATGGTTACGAGCTATATCGCTGTATGTGGCAACGCTTATGGTTTCAGTTATTGATCAAACAACACATCAACAACTTTTTTCCTAGGTGGTATAAGAATATCGAATGGGAATGTTTACTTAAAAATCAATATCTTCTTAATTATATGTAAGCCAACATACATAATCCGATTATTTGGTGAAAATGTTTTATTTGAATGATTTTTTAAAAATTAACAGATTAATAAGCGAATAAGCCAAGATTGAATTTGATAAAAATATTCTGCTTGTTTGATGAGATGGAAAATTAAATATTTCCAGGCCAATAAAGGGAAGGCGATCGGTACATATGAGTTTTCATGCGATATATTTCATTAAAAATTAAGAATACCTGAAATGAATATCGTTGTTGCATTGTTTTTATTTGCGTATTAGTTCCAACGAATATACAAAGCTGTCGCTTCAATCCGTCAATCGATCTACCGGTTGTCTGCTGAGATATTTGTAACAAATGTCAAGTAATATAAATTATATTCTGTTTATCTATACCTGAAATGGAGGTTAAAGTGCAGGTGAAATTAAAAATACATAACTAAAATAATCTTATTCTTTTATCAGAGATATCGAAGGAGTTTTGCTGATTTATCATTCTAAATTTAATATTTAAAGCTACCCTTTGGGCCTCCTCCTGTACTACCAGATGTTAAGAAGGAGTTGCAAGAATATTTACTGTGCCCTGATAAATTGCCGATCCATGACTACCAATTGTCTCAGAGATTTTGGAAAAGAGTTCCAAATCCTAGCTCATTATATGATCTTGATCTTGCGCCTCTTGGAACCACCATAAAGGCAAGTCAACGTGAAGTAAATGCTCGATTTCAATATATTATTATTTAAACGTAATGAAGTCACTAGCTTCAAACATGTAAGTCCATGTATTTTATTCGTACACCTAAGCATTAGGCTTATTTTCGGATTATTTTTGAGATGGTGGATTGGTTTTAGTCCGAAATAATTTTCAGGAAAATATGAATTTTTCTTTTTAAGGTTGAGCGAGATCCGACTACAGGTGAACTTCTTGGTTTAAGAGAGGTTGCCGTCCGCGATGTTGGTGCCAACGCACGAAATTCGGCATCCCTCTCTCGGGCACCAGGGCCTCCCTCAGAAGCCGTCCGAGGAAGTGTTTCCAACGTTCCATTTTGGCCAGCAGGCATTCCCAAACCTCCCTCAAGGCAAGAGATGCAAGTTAAAAAAGCAGAAGATGGTGGTATAGACTTTGAGAATGGTAACTTTATTTTTATGAATGGTACATCCTTGTTAACATTATTAGAGTTTTCAATATTTTATAAATTTATTTAAAGTTAGATGAGAACTTTATAAAATAAAAATCTACTTTCATGTAGACATATGTTAAACATACACAACCATTTTCAAGTTATGCCAAAGTGACTATGAATGGAAAAGTACTCCCTAGAACTACATGGTATATTATCTCTTCTTTCTCTAACAATTTCTTCTCTTGACATTTTAAATAGTTGTTAACTAATTTTTTTAATTATAAGATTTTTAACAGTCAAGCTTGAAAAGATATATTTTATATGTGGGGTTTCTGCACTGATAGTATAGTGTTCAGCATATTGGCTTACTATTACAAGGTTCTAGGATTTAATTCTGAGAATGAAAATTTTTCAAAAAAACATCATCTGTACTTGGTAGTAGGCATAGGGTTGTCAGATTTTTGAAATCACAAATCGAAGCACGTTTTTGAAATATTGTCAGGACATTTATATGAAATTAAACTCAAGACAAAATTATACCAAAACCATTTAATTTTGATGTAATTAATTGGAGCGATTTATTCAAAGTAATTTAAATGAAAAAAGAAACTTGTCAATTTCCACTAAAAAGTTTAATAACTGACTGGTTTCGCCTGTTAGAGCATCATCAGGTGATCACCTTATTTATATGAAATTAAACTCATGACAAAATTTTACCAAAACTATTTAATTTTGATATAATTAATTGGAGTGATTTATTCAAACTAATTTAAATGAAACAACAAATAAACAGGCAAAACCGGTCGGTTTTTAAACTTTTTAGTGGAAATTTACAAGTTTTTTTCGTTTAAATGGAATCTTACCACAAAGTAGAGCCTTCCCAAGTGGACTTGGTTATTCAAACTTAATGTATACAATGACGGTACCTTTAAGGCAGTGGTTCCCAAACTTGTTTGAGCCGTGACACACTTTTAAAGATAAAGAAGATTATGCAGCATCCCAGCCTTGTAAGAAGCTTTATATATTTTTAGATATGGGTATTACAACCCTTGTACACATCCATTTGTTAATACTATTATGTAATCAATTTATTAGAAGAAAAATTATTGCCATAATTACCCATCAACACATGCAAATTGTTTATTTATTTGTTAAACAAAGTCTTTTGGTGCACCTCTAAATATCTACTGTGGCACACCAGAGTGCAGTGGCACACGGTTTGGGAACCACTGCTTTAAGGTATGTAACCTTACATAGAATCAGCACATCACGCTATTACATACAGTAAAACCAATTTCGAGCAGTGTGTGATATGCGCACAAGATAGAAAGAAATGGCATTAGGAGCAAACGAGTTAGACATGTAGTGGGCAGCCGCTCACCAGGCCAAACACATGTAGTACACTCTGAGCAGAAAGTATTGTTTATGACAGAGGTTCTCAACTTTGCATCATGCGTCCCGCCAACCATTTTGTCAAAAAAATAACCCTCGTCCCAACATGATAAAAATGAAGCCTCATATTTTTATTAATGGATATTTACTTCAAATTCATTTTGGTATTATATTAGTCATTGATAGACAATTTCAAGGACCTTAAATATTGCAGTATTTTGTTGAGAAAAGCTTTTTTAATATTTATTTTCAAAATTTTGTGTCTAACCTAGACAGTCTTCGAGAAGTCCTTAATATAAAATTTTATGCTCACACTGGAATTGAAATGCACCTAAAAACATCTTTTGTTTATCTGAGGTTTGTGTTTCAGATTAATTATTAATGTAGCTATTTCTCAATTAAATTTTATTCATTTATCTTGCATATTTTATTTTGTTGCAGATCTGATTACCTGTCCTCCTGGTATGTCGAGGGGTTATGAATTTGAACCAAAAGAAGCTGTCCCCAAAGAGGAAGTGGCAGAGGAGAAACCAGAGCCAGCTCCTGCCGTAAAAGAAGAAGAAGAAGAGGAGGAAGTTACGGAGAAAGAGGAAAATGTGGTGAACCTTGCTGCTGTGCTTCAGCAAGAGCAGGATGTGTGGAGCAACTGGAACAAAGAAAACCAGAGGGAAAATGAGGAGAATAAGGAGAATAGGCCCAACCAGCTCAACATCATGCAACAGAGGAATAAAGAAGACCTAGAGAGAGTCATTCCTCAGGCAAGAATCAAACTTTCAAACCTAACTAAAACTGCTAAACATGATGCAAACATGACTGAAGTCAGACCTTATCAGAAATGACAGGAATGTTTTGTATTTGCCCTTTTTCCTCATGTTTCCAAGTGTAATTTTAGAATAATACTTCACCATTTTATCATCCATCATAAATAATAATTTTCAAAAAGTAATACCAAAACTCAAATAATTGCAATAAAGGGGACAAATTATATAGTAAGTGTTTGCTGAAAATATGATTTGATATAAATTGGCCCTGATATTGTGTATTAAATTTTTATGTATCATTGAAATTATTAAAAATTAATGTCAAAATGTATGTTGGATATATCCTGTAATTTGAGAATATGTGAATTCTACTTTCTCAGGAGCAAAACATTCCAATTCTCAAAATAAGCAAACCAAGCAAACCTGTGAAGCAATCATCCACCAAGTGGGCAGAGGCTGTGGATATGACACAGCCCGTTCTCGATTTCAAACAGCGGCTCCCAGTCATGGCTCATGAATGGCATTTTGAGCTGGATACATTTCAGAAACAGGTATTTTCTGATCTTCAGTGATTCTTATTATATACTAGTGTATTGCCCGTCATATGATGGATAAATAATAATATTCCTTCCCTTCCTCTTGCCGTCCTTCTATCTCCCTCCCTCTGTCTCCCTCCCTCTGTCTCCCTCCTTCTGTCTCCCTCCCTCTGACTTCCTTCCTCTTTCACTCTCTCTTTCTCTCCCTTCCTCTTTCACTCCCTTCCTCTTTCCCTCCCTCTTTCCCTCCCTTCCTCTTTCCCTCCCTTCCTCTTTCCCTCCCTTCCTCTTTCCCTCCCTTCCTCTCTCCCTCCCTTCCTCTCTCCCTCCCTTCCTCTCTCCCTCCCTTCCTCTCTCCCTCCCTTCCTCTCTCCCTCCCTTCCTCTCTCCCTCCCTTCCTCTCTCCCTCCCTTCCTCTCTCCCTCCCTTCCTCTCTCCCTCCCTTCCTCTCTCCCTCCCTTCCTCTCTCCCTCCCTTCCTCTCTCCCTCCCTTCCTCTCTCCCTCCCTTCCTCTCTCCCTCCCTTCCTCTCTCCCTCCCTTCCTCTCTCCCTCCCTTCCTCTCTCCCTCCCTTCCTCTCTCCCTCCCTTCCTCTCTCCCTCCCTTCCTCTCTCCCTCCCTTCCTCTCTCCCTCCCTTCCTCTCTCCCTCCCTTCCTCTCTCCCTTCCTCTCTCTCTCTCTCTCCCTCTCTCTCTCCCTCCCTCTCTCTCTCCCTCCCTCTCTCTCTCTCTCTCTCCCTCCCTCTCTCTCTCTCCCTCGCCAATAAAGGGTCCAATCAATCAATCAATCAATCTCTCTCCCTCCCTCCCTCTCTCTCTCTCTCTCCCTCCCTCTCTCTCTCCCTCCCTCTCTCTCTCCCTGCTTCTCTTTTCTCCCACCTCCCCCTCTCAACCCTCCTATCACAATCCATTGCTCCTCCTCTTTTTCTCTGTTCCCTTCTTTAACTTTTCCTCCCTTCCTTTTCTAAATCTGTACCTTCCTTACTCTCTATGTACCTTCCATTCTATATCCCTTCCATCCTGTTTCCCTCCCCACATCCCCTCTCTCTTACTCTATTTCTATAGAGTCGTTTATATAAGCAAAAGAATCCAAACTGAATCCCAGTCCCATTAGGATTACTAATTTCGCAAAAAATAGTACAATAATTTAAGGCAATCTATGCACTCGTATATTTTACACATATGCGTGTTGACACAATTGATTCTCGAAGTTTAACAATGAATGGTCAGCAAGGCAACATCTTGTTTAAAAGCCGATATTTTCCCAAAATATGTGATATAAATGTTTAATATGAGAGATTTCAAATGGTAGGTGGAAAAAATGAATAGAAGAAGAAGCTTCATTAATTTTCCTAAAACATAGTTTAAATTTGAAGATTGTACGTCAATTTTTTCTAATTTTGATTTCCAAAAGAATAAATGCCTGCACTTTAAAGTCTATTTTTATGTGTTATTGTATGGGAAATGGAAATGGCCCCCCTGGAGTCGAACCCTGGTCTTTTTTCATATTTTTTTTCGTCATTTAGTTTTTATATCTGAATCAAACATTCCCATGAAATTGCAACCTTCCACCTAATCGGGAAGTTTGCTAAAAATGCATTAAAAAGTGACATTGATCACATCAGTGTTATACACAAACCCCACCACCATCTAGGCTTTTATATAAAATTTGTGCTTGATTAGTCGAAAACAAATTCATATGGTAATTAATTAATTCATTGGTAATTTAAATCTCTCATTAGTCATAATTTGAAACTACATGTTGGTTTGATGAAAGTTTAGATACATATATATCCCTAATGTGTTCAGCTTTGAAGTAGTTCATGATAACAAATATTTGAATATTTTCTAAAAGATTTATTCATAAAAACAAATCACTTCTTCTATATTAAATTAATATCATCCATAATTGGGTAACTATTAAGACACCAGTTCCCAATCTTCTTGCATTGGGACTTTCTTAAGCACACCCATCTACCAATAAATATAAAATGTAATATTTATTTCAAAATATTATTGATTAATTAATTAAATTTCGTTCTAAGCATATCCATTCATAAAATAAAATAAAAATAGAACAAAAACATCTCATCTTCATGACATCCTTGAAAAACTTTCTCACAAGGGGAGACTACGTACTTTGGGTCGTCGAGTATGACAAAACTTTTCTGGGCGGTAGAATACTTACAATAAGATGACCTGTGTACACTACTCCCCCGATATCCACGAGGGATGCGTTCTGCAAAAACGTCGCGGATACCGAATTTGCAGGTACTGGGCCTTATGTTTACATTATATCTTAGGATAGGGTCACCATACAAAATAAGTAATTTCAACAAATTTTATGCGCTATTTTGGCTTATTTTTACTGGTAATAGTACTAGATAATATCACCTATATGAATTTGAAGAATATTTCATCAGTTAAATTTGTTTCGGTTTGTCTCATGTAAGGTTGGGCATCCTCATAAAGTAATTTAAGAAGAATAATTGAATTTGTCCATTTTTTATGAAAGAAATCATATTACACTGAGTAAATTACTATTAGCATCGTATTTTACTAGGGATAAAAGAAATAATTGCCTTGCATATCTGCGTTATTTTTACCTTTCCTTTGAGAACTATGAACTGTTACCTACGTTCGTAGTTCTAAAAGGAAAACTAAAATATTAAATACTATATTATTTACTGTAAAAGAATATGACTCGGATACTATAAGTATATATCGATTACCGCTTATCTAAGAGATACTGCTATCAAAAGTAAAAAGGTTTCTTTTGTCACGGCATATGTAGTAAATAGCATGAGACATTTGAATAAAAGTCGGACATGGCAAGATTATGAAATTCTTGAATTTATAAAAATTAAGCTCTTACGGTCGAAATGAATACGATTTCGAAGAATTGTGTAGTAATTTTCTTACTACTAAAAGTGATTCTACTCCTCCTAATGTCTGAAATAACGATAGTGAAAGCAAACAGCCAATCAAAAGAAAATGGAAAACTAAACTTAATAATAATGATTTTAATTGGAAAAGTCAAAATTATTTTTACATTTTTATTTTATCATTTCTTATGTATAATAAATAATCTTAAACAATCAATATTTACTTATTAATCGCTACTAAACAAAATGTTTTTAAAAACTCAGTCCTTAAAGAGGTTATGTAAAATAATGTGTTGGAGAGATTCGCGGATATGCGAGACCTTGCTCGCGAATGCTGGGTAATGGGAGATAAAACCAACTCGCGGATACTCAGATCGCAGATAACGGGGGAGTAGTGTATTGACTTTTGATTGAATGGGCCTTAGTTTCGGTAGAATCTTTTTTTCTTTTCGCAGAATTAAACGTGGCTGGATAAAATGCAATAATAGGCCAACATTGTCGAGCAGGTGGGTTGGGTTAGGTGGTTTCCATACTGATTTCTGAATATTTTGTCCCAGGTTTGAATCCCATGTCATGCCTATTTTTTTTGTTTTAATTCACTTTATTATTTTTAATTTATTGTATTATTATTTATTTATAAACTTTTTTATTTATTTATTATATTATAATTTATTTACTTAATTAAAATCAATGCACAAGAGCATATTGGTAGATATTTCGATGTGAATTGACGTCCAAAAGAACATAACTGTTAGATTCATGCTATTCGTCACTTGAGGGAAGTGTGTGTACATATATTTGGATGATAACTGTCGTAAAAACAAGAAAAACATTCATAAGGTTTCACAACTGTTTAAAAAAAATTGAATCAATTCTGTCGTCATTTTACCAGATTTGGAGCACGTAACTACAATGTTTGAGGAATTCCTCTTCCAAGTGCCTCACGGTTCTGCTCACTCGAAGCCCAAACATACCTCCAGGTTCTTGCATACAAAGAAACACTTTGGGTAGCAAATTTCTTGAGGCGGTGATCGCATACTGTGCTGTGTATAAATGCGTGATTTTGTTCCTGTCTCTGATATACGTATCTGCCTGAATAGAAGCCGACCCCACGAAATTTTCCAACATTTTTTGGCAAAAAAAGTATTTTCGTAAATTTTATGCTTAAGTGTACCAGACATGAACGTACAACCTAGAATACATTATACATTACATCTATATAATTATATACATTCCATGTAAAGTTTTATTAGGTATTATTACTGTTAATTATAAATATAGTCAACGCCGTTGATCACACCTTACAATCAAATGTAAGTATATTTATTTATCTTACTGGAATTCAAACTGTTGCGCATCGAAAGCTGTCATCGAATTTGGCATGATCGTCTACTTAGTCATTATACACAATTTTAATAGATTCTATGAAAGAGGTTTCCAAGTTTTATTATTATTGCTGTTAATTATCAGATGAATTACAGTTAACGCTGTTGCTCACACCTTCGAATCAGACGTATCTTATGTTAGCGGAATTCAAACAGTTGCACATCGAAAGTCATCATTGAATTTTGCGAATTGACTAAGCAGACGATATCGTCTGCTTAGTCAGTATACGCAATTTTAATGCATTCTATGAAAGAGGGTTTTAACATGCATACAAAAATGACAATGGCTATAGCAAAATATAAAATAAACAAGAAAAATTAATATGAACTCCTTTTATACTGTCGGCTCCTAACTTTAACGTACCTGCCATTTAAATGATCCGTAAAAGCTACGACGTCTGCTACATCTGAACTTTAAATCGATTGCAGCACCAAGAAGTGCAATTAAAACAAAGAGTTGAAGAAGCTTAGTGTAGTCAGAATTTGTAAAAACCTCTAATAAGACCGATGTTGGTATCTTAAGAACTCGTTGCAAATTATGGTCAAAACGAATTTGCTGTAGCGTGCAATCATACTATGAACCTGGTGGGTTGTTAAAACTCGATTGTTTTATATACCACCCTTTCCTTTGGATAAGAACCCACTTTTAACTATGTGTTAAAATATATAAATAACATTCAATAACAATTTAAATTACAGCTCCGGGCAACAGGAGGTATGCTATGGAAACAAGACATTTTCAGCGATGGCGTCGTACGAGGATGCCAAATTTTTCCTCAGGCTCGCATTTAAGCCGAGGGTGATTTTTTTCACGATAGATTTTGACAAAAAGTATCGGCTTATATTCGGGCAGATACGGTATCTCTGGACAGCCTTTTCGCCTTGATGAGTCAAGGTTCGCTTTACATCAACTCTGTACTCACATCCAGTTTGGTCAGTATTAATGACATAGTCTAGGTCATAGTTGGGTATTATGCGCAATGTTTGTTTTCTGAAAACCTTGTCAGCTTTTAAAGTTTCTTCCAAAGATGTTTCATCTTTTTGAAATCGTAGTTTGTAACTTTTCACTGTCGAATTCGGAATTCTTTCTTGAATATTTTTAGGCATGCTCGAGATGCAGTGTTGGTAAACCCCAGCGATGTATGCTGATAGGCTGCAGCTAACGCCCATTGGATGTAACTTGGTACATCCTTTTCCTTGCTTTGCAAAATCTGTCGTATTTACAGTAAATGTAATGAAGTTAATAAATAATAAACAAATAAATAATAACCACGTAGCCATCTCACCTTCTCAACATTGTCGGCCTATTACTGCATTTTTCCAGCCACAATTAATCCTGTGAAAAGAATAAAAGATTCTGCTGAAACTAAGGCCCATTCGATCAAAAGACGATACACAGGTCTTCTTATTTTAAGTATTCTACCACCCAAATAAGTTTTGTTGAAATGGACGACCCAAGATACGTTGTCTCCCCTTGTCAGTCTCTAGTTTGGGAATGGCAGCATTTAGCATTTGTATAGAACTTTTATGAGCATGAAGAGATTTTCACTGCATATAGCTTCATTTGTTAATGCACAGTTAATAAGAGTTTTTAATATTGTGATTGAAAGAATATTAATCTGAGCCTTTGGTTGTAATATTTATCGTTTTAAATATTTTCTCATATATTTGGGATCTTTACATGTTTACTGAAAGTTATTTTTTAGAATGTGTAGTCATAAGCATTTCATAATTAAATGCATCATACAGAATTTTAAGTTTTCATGACTCCTTTTCAGGCAATTTTACTTTTGGAAGAGAAAAACCATGTTTTTGTCTCTGCACATACATCAGCTGGAAAAACAGTTGTTGCAGAATATGCTATTGCCCTTGCCATGAGGAATAAAACAAGGTAACCTTGAGTAATATTTGTATTTGAGATGCTAATTCATTTGTTTTTAATATGTACTGTTCCTCTGTTGTCACAGTTTTTGCATTTTTCTTGCAAGTTATCATACTTCGCTTTGATTCATAGTAATATGTACTAGTGTAATTTCCCATCAAAATAATCACAGGATTTTAATCATGAAAAATTTGGTGATCAGTTTTATCTCACAATAGTTTTTTCCAACCTCATATTTTATCTAAAAAAATAAAAGGCATTTCTGTTATTTTGTTAAATGGTGTCTCTCTTTCCCCTTTCTCTCTCCCTCCCTCCCTCCCTCTCCCTCCCTCCATCTCCCTCCCTCTCCTTCCCTCCCTCTCCCTCCCACCCTCTCCCTCCCACCCTCTCCCTCCCTCTCCCTCCCACCCTCTCCCTCCCTCCCTCTCCCTCCCTCCCCCTCCCTCCCTCTCCCTCCCTCTCCCTCCCTCTCCTTCCCTCCCTCTCCCTCCCACCCTCTCCCTCCCACCCTCTCCCTCCCCCTCCCTCTCCCTCCCTCTCCCTCCCTCCCTCTCCCTCCCTCCCTCCCCCTCCCTCCCTCTCCTTCCCTCCCTCTCCCTCCCTCCCCCTCCCTCCCCCCTCCCACCCTCTCCCTCCCTCCCTCTCCCTCCCTCCCTCCCTCTCCCTCCCTCCCTCTCCCTCCCTCCCTCTCCCTCCCTCCATCTCCCTCCCTCTCCTTCCCTCCCTCTCCCTCCCACCCTCTCCCTCCCTCCCTCTCCCTCCCTCCCCCTCCCTCCCTCTCCCTCCCTCTCCTTCCCTCCCTCTCCCTCCCACCCTCTCCCTCCCACCCTCTCCCTCCCTCCCCCTCCCTCTCCCTCCCTCTCTCTCCCTCCCTCCCCCTCCCTCCCTCTCCCTCCCTCTCCTTCCCTCCCTCTCCCTCCCACCCTCTCCCTCCCTCCCCCTCCCTCCCCCTACCTCCCTCTCCCTCCCTCCCTCTCCCTCCCTCCCTCCCTCTCCCTCCCTCCCTCTCTCTCCCTCCCTCTCCCTCTATTTCTCTCCATCTCTCTCCCCCCTCTCTCTCTGCCTCTCTTTTTCCCACCCCTTTCTCCTCTCTCCTTCACTCCTCTCACAATCCATCATTCTCCCTCTTTAACTCCATCCTCCTGTCCTTTTATTTTTTTTATCCCTCCCTAACTCCCTGCCTCTTAGTCTACCATCTATATAGTCATTTAGATAAGCAAAATAATCTGTAATCAATGCCTGTCCCATTAAGATTATGCAATTTTTTGATGGTTTTTCATGATGACGAACAATTTTTCCTTCAAAAACGTGAAATTTTGGTATTAAAAATTAGTTTGTGGACTGATTCGACAAGCATTTGAAAATTGATTGCATGAAAATAAATTGACATTCTTTTAGCCATTCCTTGAGCATAAAAGAATGAAAAGTTTATGAATTATAAGCAGTTTTATCATACTCCCATTTTACTCCTTATATCATTCTGACACACACAAACACTCAGATTAAGCTTTTTATCTAACATAATTACTTAGTGAGGCATGTAAGTAAAACTGATGCAGTTGAAGTTTCTAGGAATTGTTCTCAAATAATTGGGTAATAAAGAACAGAATATTGAATCAAAATAAATATTTACTTGCTTGGATTGAGGGGTTGGTGATGAATGAGCTTGCTTCCCATTAATTGCACTCAAATTATGCTCTAAGTGTGATAATTTGTGCTCATTATTTTTGATTGAGTTTACCATGAGAAGCTACAAATATTCTTCATGAACAGTTGATGCATAAATTAAGTTATTATTTAGGTTTTTCAAGACAATGACAATATACAACAAGTAGAGATGTATATGGGTTTCCCGTGGTACAGAAGTGCTTTTTGTCAAATTCACCTTCAAAATTCTTAGTTCCAGAAAAATTCTAAACTTGATATTGTGGTAGCCCTGTTTAGTCGATCTGGTTGAAATATGCTATTTTGGTCAGAGGCGCCCTTAGGCAGGGACGAGCGGGGCTCACCCCTCGGGCCCCGCACTATGCAACAAAAAATAAAAATTCTTTAATACAAACAAAAATTGGGAGAAAAATACCCAAACACTTTTCTGTTTTTGTCAAAATAAAAATAACTGAAAACGAAAAATTAAAAAACACAGCATTTTTAGAAAGTTGGGGATCAAAACACACTCTGAGTATGGTGAAAATTCAGTTAGCATGCATCTCGCCCTTTCAGCAGCATCGTTCTACATACAGTATGGTGTAATATACGTATCCTGTTGACTTATTGTGATGACATCATGTGTGCGCATAATAGTGGCTTTGACACCAGTGTGAATTTATCGAGTTAGCGGCTTAAGGAGGGACATAAACCAGAGCGTTCTGGCATACTCCTTTGGCCACTAACTCACAGCTGATAGCTTCACACCGGTGGCTTTATCCTTTTCAAATATCACGCTATAATTGCCACAAGAATGTGCAGTACCTAAGTCACTTAGGTTAAGTGCGCATTATATTTTATCCTTGTTTTCTTCCACTCATTCCAATTTATCTTTCTTATTTCTGTAAATTGGATACATCTATTCTCTTTAGCTTATACCTCTCACCCTTCGCTGTACAAGTATAAAACACACTCTGGGTATGGTGGAATTGGCGCACTCGCCGCAGTAAGTTAGGTTCCAATATTTTTATTAATTTTGAAGTAATAAATGTGATCATTTAGTAAAACTAAAAAAAATAAAATTTTAATAGCTTCTTTTAGGTCATTTAAAATGAGTGCGGGTCCCAGCCGAGATCGTGATAAAAATTGGAAATATGAAAGCGGTTATCAAAAGAGAAAAAGAGCTGCGAAATGAAAAGAAAGTGAAGATTCGCAAAAAGGTAGTTTACTAAAATTTTTAAAACCAGCTGATACTGAAGAGGAAACATCATTAAGTGAGGAATCTACACATTTAGAAATTGTGGCGATTTCCAAAAAACACGAAAATTTTGTAGTTCCTATTAATGAAAGTTTTAAGTGCTGAAAATGAAAACGTAGACAACGTCTGTGATGATGATAAATCTGAACACTTTGATAATAACTGTGTTGTGGAATTTGGGGACGTCATATCTGGAAATGCATCTCCAAGCAGCCTTTTGGATGATGACCCTGGTAAATGGCCGCTAAGTCTTTCTGATGGAATGAGAATTTTTTTATGTAAAAACAACCAGTACAAGTTACTGACGTTGATTTTCCAGTCAACGAACACAGGAGAAAATTTAATAAAGCCTTCTATAATATAATTACCAAATGATGAAAAGGTGTGCAGAAACTGACTCCTTTATTCGAAACATAATAATAGGGTATATTGCTATTACTGTTACATATTTCCTAATCAGTCATCAAGGTCTGCTTTGTCAAATGAAGGTATATGTGACTGGAAACATTTGGGTTCCATTTGAAAGATCACGAGAAGTCCACTGCACACGGCAATGCTCAAATACAGTTATTAGAACTGCAGAAAAGGCTTAATAAAGGACAAACTATTGATAATATACAGCAAAGACAGATTAATGCAGAAAAAGAACATTGAGATGGTGTTTTGAAGAGGATCATTGCTTGTATTCAATATTTAGCTAAACATAACGATGCCTTTCAAGGTAGCAGCAGTAAAGTATACACCGAAAACAATGGACAATTCCTTGGACTTATTGAAATGTTAGCTAAATTTGATACATTAATGGCTGAACATTTAAGACGAATAAGCGCGAATGAAATAGCAGATTTAGGATGAAAAATTCAAAATGAACTTATTGCTCTAATGAGTCAACAAATTAAAGAGGAAATAAAATCTCGAATAAAAAAGAGCCAATATTTTTCATTGCAATTAGATTGTATGTACTATGGACAAAAGTCGTAAAGAACAATTAACATTAATTGTGCAAATTGTGGAGATCTCTGATAACGGCGAAATTCAAATTAATGAATATTTCATAGCCTTTATATATATTATCATTAGTACTGGATTGAGTTTGATCAGAGAACTAAAAACACAATTAGCAGCTTTGGATATAAATTTAAGCGATTGTCGTGGTCAATCCTACGATAATGGAGCAAACATGGTAGGTTGACATCAAGGCGTCCAGTCTAGAATTTTGTCTTAGAATTCAAGAGCATTCTTTGTACAATGTTCAGCACATAACTTAAATTTACTTCTTGGAGATATGGCTTCATCAGTGTCTATGGCAATGTCGTTTTTTGGTTCAATTCAACGCTTTTACACAATTTTTGCAGTGTCTGCCGAAAGATGGAAAATTCTTACAACCCATCTTAAAGATTTTACTTTAAAACCAGTCTCAAAAACAAGGTGAGAATGTTGATTACAGTCTGTAAAACCTATTTGTCTTCATTTGGGTCAAATTCGTGATGCCTTGGAAGAAGTAAGTGAAACTACAAAAGATCCTAAAAGCAAAGCCCTGTCATCTGAAAATGAGATCAATTTTGAATTTATTTTAACTTCTTTTGTATGGTACGAATTGTTGTAATCAATAAAGTCAGTAAAAGTCTTCAGAGTATAGCTGCAGATGTAAGCATGACAGTCACACTTTTAAAAGGTTTAAAAGAATTTTTGCAAAATTTTAGAAATATTGGGTTTGCAAAGTTTGCAAAGAAAATGATATTTCATCTGAATTCAGACAGAAACGAATAGGCAAACGAAAACGTCTTTATGATTATGAAGGTGAAGACTCGGGGACAAGTGATCCTGAAATAATTTTTATCAGAATTATTTTCTGAGCATTTTAGATAAGGGAATACTCTCAGTGGAATTAGCTGAACACAATGCCAATTTTGGCTTTTTGTACAATATTCCAGCATTGAGGATAATGACCGATGACAACCTGAAAAGACACTGCATCAATGTACATGTCCTCTTGCAAGATGGCAACAGCAGAGACAATAGGATTGATTTATATCACAAATAAGACTTTTCCCAGATAACTTATTCAGATAGTGCGCAGTACACTGCGGCAGTTCAGTACTTCCAGTTACTGCACAAAATTCAAGATGCATTCTCGAATTTATACATTGCAATTCGAATTATGTTAACAATCCCAGTCACTACTGCAACGCCAGAAAGGAGCTTTTTAAAATTAAACATCATAAAAAACTATTTGAGAACAACCATGGGCCAGGAGAGACTTTCAAATTTGGCACTGTTGTCCATAGAAAGTGACCTGTGTGAAAATTTGGACTAGAATGACTTAATTAGTTATTTTGTCGAGTTAAAAGCAAGGAAAGTTGATTTTGTTTAAGAATTTTGTATTAGTTATAGTCCTCAATAAATTAGTTTAATATATAAATTTAGTTACTGTAAGCCCACATATTTGAAATTTGTATTTTTTTCTCTTTATAAATATGACATGTTGATTTGGGCAAGTACAACCTAGCAACTGTTATGCTGATTTGCCTATTTAAAAATATTTTCTTCAGTGTTTGCAGTTTTCTGTTACTAATTTTAATGCTGTGATGAATATTACTAAGTAGCCGTTAAGGGGTGACTGGACCCCCTTTTATGGAGGTGATACAAATGGGTAATTCTTCAATAAAAAGTAATCATATTTTGCTTCTCTATATTACGGTAAACCTAAATAAGGGGCCCCACAAATAATACTTACCCTCGCGAATGCTAGGGGTGGTACTGATTTTGGTTATTTATTTATATGAAGGTTATATATACCATATTGGGTTAAAATTCATGTGGTCAGTTCTCTAGAAATACGTGTAAAAATAATATTTTTTTACTTTTTACTGTGATAGCCCTGCTCTTTAGCTCCACTTTAAAAATCTTGATTTCATTATGGTATGTTGTACAAATCATAGAAAATTTAGTTGAAATCCGTTCTGCCACTTCCTTCCAAATCCTAATTACTGAAAGAGTTTAATTTGTAATTGTGGCAGCCCTGTTTGGTTGATTCAGTCTAACTATACTAATATGGTTTTGTGTATATATGTACATTATAAATATTAAATTTATTTCAAATTAATGAAGACAATTCAACACAAACTAGCAGTTGCCCATCGATAAATCGACTGGTTGGTTAAGTAAAATATTGTCTGTCACATTACCATGAAGGTCTGTGACTGCAAGGTTTATTTCTTTTTACTAATGTATGCTTGGAGGGTCCTGTTATTTCCTACAGCATCTAATGTCCGCTAGCAGCTCCACCTTAACATCAACCACAGCAATTACGTCGAGCAGAGATTAGCCGGTCAAAAAAAACCTCTATCTCGCCAACGGTTTGACCGATCTCAATTTTATAATTTTCCTGCAAATCTGCAGGTTGAGATGTTTAATTTGATGCATAACTCATTAAAGTGGCTGTTACCTTCGCTATAAAAATTTCATTCTTTTACGCTATTAATATATAGATATAATTCATTGTCATACTTACTATTTCTCAATAATTTCAATTTAAAAATGTTTATAATGAAAAAATGTCAGTATGGAAACAAAATAAAAAGGAAATATACAGATATACCTTGCAATATGCTCGGGTTGCATTCCAAAAAACCAGAGCATATTTATAATGAAAAAATGTCAATTTGGAAACAAAATAAAAGGAAATATTAATGTGACATGTGCATTAAAAACAGTCATAATTCATTATCATACTTACTATGTCCCGGTTATTTCAGTTTGAATACATTTATAACAAATGAATGTCAGTTGTATCTTGGCACAAATCTTGGTAGTAAGCCTTCTTGTTTAAACTTGAAATAAACACGTTACCAAGAAACTCAGCGACTTCTACTATTGTCTGCCAGGGGCACCACATTATTTCCTACAGCACCATCTTAACATCAACCATTACAACTACGTCAAGCAGAGCGTAGCCAGTCAAGAAAAACCTCAATATCTCGCCAACGTTATAACTGATTTCAATTTTATCATTTTCCTGCAAATCTGCAGTTCAAGACGTTTAATTTGATGCATCTCACGTATATATATATATATATATATATATATATATATATATATATATATATATATATATATATATATATATATATATATTAACTTAAGGAAATGAAAAGGTAGTGATGAGGGTGGCAACAAGGTATTGAAGGAAGCCCAGCGGACACTTACCAAGTCAGGGACCAAGTTGGCAGGCTGCTGGGGTCGTCGAAGAGACACGTTAAACACATGAACTTAAAAAAAGCACGCAAGCTTATCGGGCCTATGCCCTTCTTCAGCGATAGAGTAACTGAGAGTGACACACTGGGCAGGGAATGACAGGGTGATGTGGGGATGTTGATGATCGGAGGAGGCGAGGAGTTGGAAGGGTGGATAGCCAATAAGGAGGGAGTGTGAGGTAAAGTGCGAATAGCTACAAAGTAACAGAGGAGACATTGTAAGGCGGCTAATAGGGTTAGCAGAGGTTGAGGCCAGGCGGGGAGAAAGAGTCAAAAAGATGTATATGTGCAAGTTTCCAGTGTCGAAGAAGGGGGGCAGGAGTATCATTGGGTAAGGCGCAAATAACCCTTACATTGTAGCAACTATTGAAGGGGACATTGTGGGCATTGGCGTGTAATGCAACTGGGAGAGGGCGTCAGAGAGAGACGCTATTCCGGTGACCGTTCATGCGGATATTTAACGGATTGCTGGTGAGGCCTACGTAAAACGCGGGACAAAGAGTGCAGGTAAGGAGGTAAATGACGTTACGGGTGGTGCAGTTGCTTCTATATATATATATATATATATATATATATATATATATATATATATGTATATGTATATGTATATGTATATGTATATGTATATGTATATATATATATATATATATATATATATATCACCTCTAGAAGCAACTGCACCATATATAAACCATATATATATATATATATTTTTTTTTTGAAAAATCCAAAGCTGCTTGCGGGGTTCGAACCACCTCACCATCACATAAGACAAGTGATTTAGTCAACTCAGCCACTGGATCCTTACACTGGTGTTGCAATAAATGTGTATTTGAATTCACATGTGAAGATAGATGCGTTCATCATAGCAATGAGATTAAACAAACTATTGTCATTGTTAATGCTGTAATCTTTTAATAGAATTCTCTTTATTTTAATTGATATTGATACGAGCATTCCTACGTTTATTGAAGGGATATTTCTGCTAATAATTGTAAGTTTTTATTTATCGTATTTGTTCCTACTTTTTTGAAGGGATATTTTGGCTAATAATTGTAAGTTTTTATTTATCGTATTTGTTATTGATAGTAAGTTTTTATTTATCTTAAATACTTTTTGTCTTTATTCACTATTTAATATAGGTAATACTGTTATAAAGGATTTTAATTTGAACAAATTTAAATGAAACATTTTAAATTGATGTGTTGTAGCTTAGCAGTTCTTCAGCTAACTATATTTATACAGTATTTTATATGGATGGTTGATGTAATGTTAGGAAAAGAACAATTTATTATTTTTGTCATTTAAGTTAGGTGACTAAAATATGGAATATTCAACAGTTTCACTCCTTCTAGTATCTAAAGCTGAATTACTCTGAACTAGCAGTATATTTTCGTTGATTTTAAGCAATATGAGTGGATAAGTTAGTATTTCCATTAATGAAACAAAAGATACTATCAAATTTCTTACTACTTATATACCAAACATTCTTACGTTTGCCACTGAGTTCTCTACTTCTGTCTGCCATTCTCTCAACTGTAAAATGATTAAATAGAGAGACACCCACATCACTCAACAGCTGGTAGGTAGACACTTTTGCAAATTTTTATGCCCATGCAAGCTGAAAGGTTATAATTATATTATAAAGTTTATTCATATTAAAGTATTACCCATAAAAAAGTTGGTTATAAAAATTAATTTTTATACCTTCACTCGTTTATTAACCCACTTACACCCATAATAATTTTGCATAGTACCTAGATTTTAAGTTCCTAATCGTTATGTGTAATTGAAATTTTTAAAGTTTGACATTTAAGGCTGTCTTCATTACTTGAATAGCGAAATGCAAGCTTGAATTAGAAACACAAATGTAGACATCATTAAATTAGAATGGAAGTCTGTATTTGGTCATTTTCAAATAATACATTATACTCTTTCTGTTCCATTCTAGGTAACTTTTATTGTATTATGTTTCATTAAGATTGATCATGGTTTAACTTGATGCATTGTCCTCTTTTCATAAGTGCGTTCATTTTATTGATAACTACATTATTTCCATCTGATTCAAATGTTTGGTTTTATCTATCACTATGAGCACTAAAGATATTAGTGTTCCTTATTACTAACCTGTATTTATACTGTGGATTCATATACACTCCAGATCTTCATTCCTGTCCTAATGTTCTACTTTTGAACTTGAAAAAAAGCGCTGTGCAAATTACGTTGATGTCAGTATTTTTGTATTTTATTGTTTGTAGCAATGAAAAATACAATTTTTTAATAAAAATTTTTTATATAAATGTTGTGTTGGGTCAATGTTATCATGAGGAAGGTTTTATATTTTAGGCTGGTGTGTGTCTCATAAAACTAATTATAACTGAGGAACATTGTCTTTGGCAAGGTGGGATATGCTTTTCTCATGGAAATGATTGTACATTTGTGGAACAATTATTCCCAAGCTCATACGAAATTCCTGTTCAGAAAATAATCAATGTTTGTGCTATTAAAACATTTTCCAGTAATGTGAATACAGTATTTAATTATAAAGTTAAAGATGCTTTTCTTTTATGGAAAGTATGCAAAGTATATTGCAAACTTCAGTTTTAATTTGCTGCTACTGCTGTAAATATTGAGATAGTATAAAATGATCACCTAATTGATGAATTGTTTATTTTCAGAGTGGTATACACATCTCCCATCAAGGCCTTATCTAACCAGAAGTACCGAGACTTCAAGACAACCTTTCAGGATGTTGGTCTCATCACAGGAGATATCCAGATCAACCAGACAGCATCCTGCCTTATCATGACAACAGAAATCCTTCGTTCAATGCTTTACCGTGGAAGTGACACACTTAGAGACCTGGAATTTGTCATCTTTGATGAAGTACATTATATCAACGATTCTGAAGTGAGTAAAAGAGAAATTTCACATTCTTTATTATCAGTCAGTGGAAGTTAATGCTAGATATTCAGAAAAAGGCCTTCATTAGTTTAGTTTTGATTCAAGAGATGCAACTATACCCATCATTACTAAAATATAACCTCAAAAGATCACATATTACACCATGTATGTTGAGTTCTTGGGGTTAAAGATCAAAGTTTTTAAGGTAGTTTATTGGAAGTATTCTAAGTTTTCAATATAAATTACATTCTTCAAGCATCTTAGCAATTTTTAAGATTATAATTAATTACTATTCAGTATTTTCTTCACTCACATTTGCTGTCATTGGACTGAAGAAACTCCACCAATTGCATCACTCAACTTCTGTTTCTGTGATTCTGGCAATTATTCCACTTAATGAATTTGCAGGTCTTTCTCCTTACATTTAGGATTGTGAGCAATCCATGAAAATTTTTCTTCTAGTCTAGCCATGATTCTTTTATTCATTTCTAATGTGACATGTTTTTTATGTAAAATTTTCCAACAGTCATTAAATGCCGACCTTATCTCAAGATTCTTTTGCAATATCATTTGCGTTCATGGCGTTGAAGCCCCAAGTGAGCTCTTGGTGATACTGTGCATTTCTCCCTCCAGCATCTGTTGAAGCCCCATTGAGATGCAACCAGTCACTTTCAAAATATTTTAAATAGTCACAGGTCCGCTGACTGGCATTTCCCATGATTTTTGTCGAGGTATATGTCAAAGAGAAGATTTACTCCTTGAGGCAGTTCTTCCCTTTTGTTGCAAAACAGTTTGAATCAATCCAAAGGCAATGCTGCATTGAACTAAGTTGTTTTGTTAGATTCTCATCATACAACAGGAATGCGTTTTGCTTGTCTCTCAGATGTATCTAGCTAGTGAGCATCTGTTTGCTCTTAAATTCTCCTCATACATTCAAACACAATAACATTGAATTATTCTTTGAAGTTCCAAAGTTATGCGATAATCACCTCACCATTAAAACGCATGATCTATTTGGCATTCTTTTCCAGAATATTGCAGTCATCTGCTTCGCTAAATTTCTTTATGCTTGAAACCTTTCTATTACATGATAAAATTATACTGGATAATTTTTACCTAGCTATTGCTAGCAGAGGTGAGTTCTCCTATTAGTTTATGTAATAGTAACTGTAGTAATGTTAGTAAAGGATTCTCTATCTTCCCCAACAGTGCTGAATTGGCAAAAGACCTTCTTATGCATAACATCTACTCAGTGGCACCCATTTTACCTCATGTTAATGAGTTATTCTATTCTGTTTTCATTTAGCCATTCTATTAATTTTCCCTGACAAAAGTAATGGTGCTTATACTGGCCATTGTCAATTCTTTTTTTCATCATAAGAATGGTATATTCATTCATGTAATGTAAACACAAAAGCATGACTATATGACTATATAACTAGTAAGAATCTTGGGGGAATACAGTTTTGGAACATCTACTATACAAATAAGAAGTATAGAAAGCTAATTAAAGAAACTAAAGCCGAATTTTATGGTAAGTATTTGTCTATAAATAACTCACAACCTACTATTGATGGAATAATAGGAAACTATGCAGAATGGCATAAGCTGTAATTTTGGGAATAACATTTGAGAGGGAGGGGTTTTCTTTGACGTTCTCTTGGAGGACGTCCATTGGGGCTGGTTGATACTAGCTTGGCTAGCCCGGACCCAACTAAGAAAAACACCCGCGTTCAGAAACAGGAAACATTATCTGCTAAGGTAGTTCAGTGGTAGAATATCCGCCCGGCAAGTGGAAGACCCGGGTTCGATTCCCGGTCATAGCAGAATTTTTTCTGTTTCAGAGTTATTCTTAAATCACAACCTACTGCCAAAAAAGCATGGAATATTCTTAACAAATATAGGGGATCGTGTAAGTCTACATCAAATGAGATTAAACTTACTGAGGGAGGCACCTTTCTTAATAACCCTGATATCATAGCAAATATCTTGAATGAACATTTTATTAATGCTGCTAGCAAAATAGGTAGCAAGACGGGTCAGCAACAATAATTGGAATTCCGGGAGAAATGTTTCTGAAACCATCTTTCTGAAGAAAGTAACTGAAACTGAATTACTTTTAGTGATAAGTAAATTTAAGAATAAACTCGCAAGTGGTCCAGATGGCATACCCATTATAGTTCTTAAAGAAATTTCTGTACAAATTAAACCCCCATTACTACATATTGTTAACTATTCTATGGTAAAAGGTATTTTCCCAAAGTGTTTAAAAGTCAATCTGGTTAAGCCCATTCTTAACCCTTAGTCGCGTGAAAAAAAGTTCCGTAATTAGTCGCGTGGGGTCAATATGACCCCAAAATGATTTCTAAAGATAAGCTATAATATATTAATTTATTTATATTTTACTGGAAATAAAATCAATCTTACATTATAATACAATTATTTATTAATAATTTTTACAATAAACATTGATTAAAATAAATTAAAATATTTATTTTGTATTTCTAATCACTTTCCCTCTCCCCACATTCAATGCACTTCATTATCATATGGTCTTTGCAAGTAAATGCTCCACAATTTCCACATCTAGTGGACACTTTATTGTCCTTATTTCTTGGGCAATGTTCGCATCTTCCCCTTGATAGTCCCGATCCCGGTGATGGACCTTCCTCCGCAAGTCCCTGTTGAGTGCATATGCACTTTCGGAGATGACTAGATATAAACTGACTCTGAGACCTCAAAATCTGTAGATCCTTTATTAATTCCTTCGATAATGATTTCAAGAAATTTCGCCTTGTCATTTCCTTTTGAACGTTTTGTTTATGAACAATAAAGGCATTTATGACAGAAACGTTCAGCAAATGAAAAAACACAACTAACTGCCATCTTTTCGTTCTTCTGCCAACATTATAAGCAGCGCAGAGCTGATCGCATGTATCTACACCACCTTTTGTTGCATTGTCGCATGAAGGTCGCGTTGAGGGCTTTATTAGGGATAGGACTATTTTTGCGGAGATCACTCACACTTGTGGGTTAGACATCGGTTGCGGCACGGTCGCATTCCGGCCCCCACCTACAGCATGAAGTAGTTTATGGCTGCCCCCAACTAGCAGAAAGATTCAAGCTCACTTCTGCTGTCACCGAGGATTGCCCTTGATGGAGCTTGGGACAAAAGTTGCCTCCTCGAGCGACCCAAGGGGTTCGTGCCGAGGTCCAACCGCGTCCTCCCCTATAAGTGTGAACGTACTTGGGACTTCTCCATAGAAACCCCGTTGAAAATAGGATTTTCATATTTTGGTCTAAAACGTCGCAACCGTAACCGTCATGCAGCCGGTAGGAGATCCAAAAACTTTGAAGATTGCCGATCTCATTCGTGTTCGTGCTTATTCCAAAAAATAAGGGAGAAACTCGTGCTAAAAAGGGTGAGCGGTAATAAAAGGCAAACAGCTTTCTTTTAGAGAGACCACGTGCGTTTGTTTGTGACTTATATTGCGGGTAGAAAACTATGGGAAGAAAACGGTTGCATGTGTGCGGCCGAAGTAAGAAAACACCCGGAGAATTCCGAAAAAAGGGAAAAGGGTACATTGGAGGGGGGAGAGGGGGGGGAGATGGGAGGAAGAGGGGTAACCAACCTATAGTGAAAATTAGTGAAGTAGAAATGTATCATAAGAGAACTAGTGTTAAAACAATGAAATACTGCTTATCAGGAAAATAATTTGTATTTCTGATGTGATAATAATAATCTGTATTGCGTTTAACCCTTCTAGACTAATAGAGAAAAAAGCAACAGGTAGAGAGATGTCAAAATAAAAGCAACTTTTTTAACCTCATATATACATAACAAATGGATACACACCAAAATAGCACATTAAAATAGTTTAATTTTCTCAATATTTACAATATTTATACTATAAATATAAATATAAAAATATCAAAAATAACAAATTAATAAAAAAACAAAAATGCAAATTTCTCTTCTAGGATGTCAGTTTCGAAGGTAGAACAAGTTTGGGTTAGATTGTTAATACATTTCTTTAGATATTGACGAAAAAACATTGCTTGGGGTCATATTGACCCCACACGACTAATTAAGGTTTAAGAAAGGCCCTGCTACTGAGGCAAATAATTATAGACCAATCTCTTTGTTGTCTCCATTTTCTAAGATTTTTGAACAAATTCTATTGAATCGTTTTATGGATTTCTTAAACAAGCATCATTTTTTTATTGTAACCAACATGGTTTTACTTTGGGTCTCTCCACCAAAACTGTAATAGCTGATTTTGTTAAGAATATTATGTCTTGCCTAGATAAAGGAATCAATGCCTGTGGTGTGTTTTTAGATCTCACAAAAGCATTTGATTGCATTAATCATAAAAGACTTTTAAGCAAGCTTTATCCCTGGGGTATAAGAGGTGCTGCCCATGACCTATTAAAATCCTACCTGAGAAACAGGGTTCAGTGTACGGTCATTGAGTCCAATATAAATAATGTGAGGTATAGCCATCAATCGGATTTCAAGAAAGTACTACAAGGAATCTCACAGGGGTTTGTCCTCGGGCCTTTCTTGCTTCTATGCTATGTTGCGGATTTCCCAAAGCTGCCAAATTGCAAATCTGTACTTTATGCTGATGACACTACTCTAATGTGTACTGGTCCATCAATACCCACTCTTGAAGTCAATGCATATACTAATATTAACCTGTAAATCAATTTTTCAATGAAAATCTTCTTTCAGTCAATGAATCCAAGTCAGAATTTATTCTTTTTCATTCAGGTAGTGGTAAAAGTAATGATGGCATGAACATCTTTGTGGATGGTGTTCAGATAAACCAAGCTACTTCATCCATATTTCTTGGAATTTGTATTGATGATAAACTCAACTGGGCAGCTCATATTGATTCTATCTGTAAATAAATATCTTCTAACATCTTTGTTATCTTAAAACTGCGTAACCTAGTTGGCAGTAATGTCTTCCTAACCATGTATTATGGATTACTATATCCATACCTTTCGTACTGCATACATTGCTGGGGGGATCTGCAGTCTCACGAGTAAGTCAAGTATTTTTGTTGCTGAAGAGAGCAATTAGAATTATTGCAAAACTGAAAAGTAGGGAATCTTGTAAAATGCATTTTCAAAAATTGAGAATTTTGACTTTGTATGGAATTTACTTTTATGAGTGTATTGTTTATGTAAAAGAACATGTAATGGAGCATAATGGAAATTGGCATCATTATGAGACCAGGGGCTGCAAATACTTCCATATTGAATACCACAGGAGTATCTTGTTCAAAGCTTCTCCTGCCTATTCTGGAAAGTTATTTTATAATAAATTACTATCTCACATTAAAGCCATTCAGACTAAGGGATTATTTAAACGTAAACTGAAAGCATTCCTTCTTGAAAAGTGCCTATATAGCATTGATGAATTTTAATTTTGAGGTGTTATTATACTGTAATCTAGTATGTAATATATTTTATCTGTATTTTTATTGTTTTCGACTTGTCTTATGTTTGTGTCTCAAATCTAACAGAACAATAAATCTAACCTAATCACTCGGCTTCTAGATCCTTTCTATGTTTATCTACAGTTTCAATTTTTAGTTTCAGGTGCTTTCTTACCTTTTGTACCTTCATTAATTTAGTAATTTTTTCTTTAAAAAATCATGTGTGTATTTGGTTTGTCTGTCCCTCTTTCCATCTGTCTCTTTGTCTGTCTGTTTGGGCAATATCTCTGGAACCTTACCACTTGGAGAAGCCAAATTTTCAGGATAGGGCAGTCTATATGGGGACCAAAGATGACGAAAATTATGTGGATCCAGGATCAACTGGTGGAGATTGATCAGTGTCTTTTTCTGATACCTTTAGAAAGATATGATATCGATGCAGGGCATTATAAATTTGGATTTTTAAATTACAGAGGACACTCGCATAATGAATTTTTGCTTTATGAATTGCCATCCATAATGAATTTTTTCTGCATAACGAATTGCTTACGAGTCATGCAGTCATCAATTTTGGCCAATCTGAGCACTCATAAGTGGACTCAGCAGGCCTCAGCCAATCAGCAACACATTTGGAGCTTGATTGCCTTTGTTTTGCTGTGTTTTGGTTATGGAAAGAGCTCACTTGCAGGCTTTGTGCTTTTATTCAAAAAGTCATAACCCTTAAGTTAAAAAAGGAAAGCAGGAATTAAGCCTTTCCCAAATTCACATAATGAATTTTTCACATAATGAAGGTTTTTGTGGAACGAATTAAAGTCGTTATGTGAGGGACCACTGTAGTTTAAATTTAGATATGAGCTCGGGACATAAACAGTTCTATAGTAGGAAGACTGAAGTTTATATTTCTAGAAGGCAGAATTCAAATCTCTATCGAATAAGAATGAAAAAATTGTTTTAATCCAAATAAGAGGAAAGATTTAACATTTTTTAACAATGGGAAATGTCAACTGCCATGGCAACGAGCCCACTGCTTTTAAATGAGAAACATATTATTACATAGCATTGATATATGTAATGCTTTTAAAGGGAATTTACAGATTATATAATGAGGCCGCTGATCTTAACCAAAGGTGTTATCTTAAGATGATGCCATAATCCTAAAATGAAAAAAAAAACACATTATTTAATTTTCTTTGCAATTCTTCCCTCACTTGTTCACCTAGGTCCCAGCTTAAGTAGAGGGATAATTAGAATTTTTGACTCCCATTGCTAAGGTTGCAGGTTCAAAGTCTGCTGAGGGTATGGTTGTATGCTGTATTCTTTTTATCATGCTCATTGTAAAAGTCCATTTACAGCTTTTTATGAGCTAGTTAAGAAAAAATAAAAATAATTTTCCATTTAAAAAAATCTGTACAATATATATTGCACAAACTTTCTCATATGTGTATGATCTCACTACACTTTCCTGACTGAAAGGAACTTCTAATGGTATAAAATAATAATATGTATATTGATAACCTCATATATGTGAAAATCAAAATTGGTGAACAATTATACCATACATAAATATCAAGTACTATTAGATATTTGGATTGACAAAGCCAAGTAGGTGCTGAAGCATTATTGATGAACGAAGATTGTTGAGAGAACCGGGGGAGAGCTGAGTGGTAGCTGGACATAAAAATCAATATATTATTGTCTCGATGGACACTTCATAGCTATTTTATTAGAAATATGACTCATGCAACATTGTTTATGTCTCCATGCTCTATAACACTGTGAATTTTAATCAAAGTCATTCGAGGCATTTTTGAATAGATCAACAATTTGTGAAAATCAACTGGTACAAACTAACCTTCATTGCTGCACTATATTGTTCATCTCTTTGTTTCTAATCTGGGTAATGTCATTCGATTTTGTTGAACTTTCTAGGTGAGTGGTTCTTAAACTATCAATTGTCATGGCCCCTTGAATATCATGCGCCTCCCTTTCAATTGAAAATAGTATAAACAAAGAACTTTAATACAAATTTCTTCATTTTATATATCTATCAACAATTTTTATAACATTGTAGTTCCTAAATTCCCTGATCAAATTTTGTTACTCGTGAAAAATTTATTTTGTTTTGGCACTTCGCCTTACATCCAAAATAATTTTGTGACCACTAGTTTCAGAAACACTGGTTTAGGACAGTGGTTCTTTAACTTTCAACTGTCGCAGCTCCCTTGATTATCATGCAGCCCACTTTGAATTGTTGGAATGGCAGAGTGGTTAGAACATTGGCCTTCCATGCAGTGGTTCCAGGTTCGAATCCAGCGGACATCAGATTTTTCAACCTGGGATCATCCCGTCCTCTACTTGTGTGATTTGAGGAGACCTTGCAAGTCAGCACTCCATCCTTTGGAAGGGACGTTGAGCAGTTGACCCCTTTGGTGCTCTTCGTAAAGAGAAGGCTAATGCGGGCACTGGGTTTCCCTCCTCCCTTATGTGTGTGTGTTTTGTGTGGAAGGAGTAATGACTATAATAATCCAAGAGGTTGATTAGCCAGAAATTCCACACAAACAAACAAACCACTTTTAATTTAAAATAGTAAAAATAACAAACTTAAATACAAATTTCTTTATTTTATATAACTATTAATAATTTTTATAACATCACATTTCCTTAAGTTCCCTGTTAAAAATTTATTATTCATGGAATTTTTATTTTTTTATCATTTCACCTCTCATCCAAAATAATTTTGCAGCTCCCTGGGGGGCATGGCCCCTATTTTGAGAAACACTGGTCTACACCTAAAACATGTATTTCCATCAAAATCTAAATGTTGATTTTTTTGCGATAACAATACTTGCCCTACAAGCTAATTATTTGAGAAAGTAAAATAAACATGAGCAAAAAATGAATATTTTAAATGAAAAATATACAGGCTGCTGACATTTGACAACATGAATCTGAAATTATTTATGCAAATTGATATCTAACTCTTAGGGCTGGTCCCATCATTTGATTTTGCTTGTCTTTTAGAGAGGACATGTTTGGGAGGAAGTGCTGATTCAACTGCAGGAGAATGTAACAATTGTGATGCTCAGCGCCACCGTCCCCAACACCGTGGAGTTTGCGCAGTGGGTGGGGCAGACTGTGGGGAAGAAAGTTTACGTGATCAGCACATTGAAGCGTCCTGTCCCTCTTGAGCACTACATATACACAGGCACTGGTGGCTCCTCTAAGGACAACTGTTTTCTTGTCCTGGATGCCGCTGGGAATTTCCTCAAAGATGGGTTTGTGTTATTTAATGCATAAACTTTTACTAATCCATTTGTCCCAGCATGTCTAGCCAATGGCTCGCATGTGTCTCCACTAGAGTTCATTGTGTACCAATTGAAGGAAGTGCCTTTCTCATAAAATATACTTCTTCTCTCCAAGGTTTTCTATATTTTGCTTACAACTGCAGAGAAGACCTCGTGTAAATTGTGTTCCACCGGAAAATACAGAAGCACAATTTTTAAAGTTCTGGAAGGCTGAATACGGATTGACTGAAATTTATTATTTGAGCTCTTGTTTCATTAACCCCTCAGGCTGGTAATTCTTTTACCCCATTTCCCCCTCACGGCGGCCATGTGAATGTGCAGTAAAAGTCTGTTCTACCGGCACACACAGGATGAAAGTCATGCTGCTAAATTGAATGTGCTGGTATTGCGAATGGCTCACCATATAACATTTGTATAACAATGAAAACAAGTATAAATAATAGGTTTTAACCTCATTGCCTAAATTAGGTTTGTTTCACATCATTTTTATTTACTGTCACTTTCTATACTACCTAAATTCCCCTCAAATGATAGAATGATAAAAAAATGTTTTATAAAAAGATCTTGCTGCTGTGAGAAAGCATTACTTCTTTTCTTCTTGAACCCTTCTTCTAAATTTTATTACATTTTGCGAGAAGTACTGCATGCCTTTGGTTTCATACCAAACCATAGTAGCAGTTAAAATTTTGCAGAAAGAAAAAGCAGACCTTTGCATACATTTCATTCAGTTCTTTATTAATAAACTAGTAGTTGGTGCTTGCATCATCTCAACATAAAAAAATATTCCTTTTTCATATTTCATCATCACAAATATTTTTTTAATTTTAAATGTTTTCGTTTTTCCCTTAAGTAAAAATAATAGTTTAAAACAATTTCCAAATATTGCAATTTTAAAATTTTTACACTGTCTCCATTATGAGGTACTAATGCTACACATTTCTGCCAAATATTAAAGTGGTAGTACTTCTAGAAGTGAAATAATATTATTCCAATTGTTTAAATTTTAAACATTTTTAACGGCCGCCGCAATATGTTTATAGAGAGATTCAAATGCTTATTTGTGCAAATGCACTACCCTGTACATAACTTGAAAATTTCTGCTTCCTAGCTCATCCCGTAATGTCTTTATCTATTTGTTTCAACTTGAAGAATTTGTAACTGACCAACAAATATAAATATCAAAATTTGTATAATCCCTATTTCGTTTTTTTTAGAATTCTACTTATAAAAAAATTTCAACTCCGTAGCGCGTTTGGAAATACATAAACCTTGAAAATTTGTTTAAACAATTGCGAATTTTTAGCGGCCGCATTGTTGCACTTTTTCAAGATTTTCGTTTTTTCTAGTCGGTTTTGCACAAAATCCTACCTATGAAAAAATTTTCGAATCTCCAGCTCATCTGGAAGTGCCTAAACATTAGTATCCTCCTATATATATGTTATCATTATATATCGACGTTTCTTACAGAGGAGGAGGAGGAGGATATAACATACTAGTAGTTGGTGCTTGCATACAGCAAGCATTTCGTCTCACCTTGAAAAACATTTATTTTTCAGACAGACATTTTATCATTACAAATATTCTTTTAATTCTAAAGATTTCACCTTCGCAGCGATTTTCGTTTTTCCCACATGTAAAAATAATTGTTTAAAACAATCCCCAAATGTTGCAATTTTAAAAAATTTACACTTTCTTCATTATAAGTTACTTATGCTACACATTTTAGCCAAAATTTAATGTTGTAGCACTTCTATAGGTAAAATAATATTTTTCTAATGTTTAAATTTAAATAATTTTTAATGGCCGCCGCAATTCATATATGGTAAAATTGAAATGTTTAGTTGTGCAAATGCACTGTTCTGTAAATAATTTGAAAATTTCAGCTTCTTAGCTCATCCCGTAGTACCTAAACAGTTATCTATTTGTTTTAACTTTAAGAATTTTTAACTGTCAAACAAATTAAAATATCAAAATTTCTATAATCCCTATTTCGTTTTTTTAAGAATTCTACTTATAAAATTTGTTTAAACAATTGCGAATTTCTAGCGGCCGCATTGTTGCACTTTTTCAAGATTTTCGTTTTTTCTAGTCGGTATTGCACAAAATCCTACCTAAGAAAAAATGTTGAATCTCCAGCTCATATGGAAGTGCCTAAACATTAGTATCCTCCTCATCCTCCTCCTCTGTAAGAAACGTCGATTTATAATGATAACATATAGGAGGATACTAATGTCCAGCCCAAACTACAAGAGCTAGAGAGCTGAAAGTTTTAGTTTTTGTAGATATGATGGAGAAACCTTCAGATAAAATGAGACTTCTCATCTAAGTGACATGAGTTCGACTCCAGAAATTCCGAAAGTTGCGTTTTTTTCCCATAAGAAAAACATTGCCCCATTTTTGTAAATTAATTATGGGCACTTGCCGGTAAGCTAGAAAAATGAAATTTTCAGTGTTGCTAGATGGCCGCAATATCTATTAGGAATTATTGTCACTTTTTCTTACAGTGTCTTGGGTTCGACTCCAGAGACCCCGGAATATCTCCCATAAGTTAGCATGGGAAAACGCAATCCAATGTGTAGACCAATCTAATAAGTTTAGGAAGCTGAAATTTTGCAAGATTATAGAACTTTTCTCATAACCAACTATAAAAATCGAAAATTTTAAAATTCTAAATTTTATGGGTTGTTTTAACCCCATTTGAACATTAAAGTTTAATAATTTTTTAGGTACTACGGGATGAGCTAGGAAGCTGCAATTTTCAAATTATTTACAGAACAGTGCATTTGCACAAATAAACATTTCAATCTCTCCATATATATATTGCGGCAACCGTTAAAAATGTTTAAATTTTAAACAATTAGAAAAATATTATTTTACTTCTAGAAGTGCTACAACTTTAAAATTTGGCTCAAATGTGTAGCCTTAGTACCCAATAATGGAGAAAGTAAAAAAATTTTAAAATTGCAACATTTGGGGATTGTTTTAAACTATTAGAATTAATAGAATATTTGTAATGTAATGTCTGAAAAATTAATGTTTTTTCAAGGTGAGATGAAATGCTTGCAGTATGCAAGCACCTTCTACTAGTATGTTATATCCTCCTCCTCTGTAAGAAACGTCTATATAGAATGATAGTGTTTTCACAATTTTAAGAGAATTTATGATTAATGTAGTATTTAATTGTAATTAAGCCTGAATCTCATCAGAAAAATTATGTTGATTGAAACGTGTTTCCCTTCATCTTCCACAAAATGGACACTTTTAAAAAAAGTGCTTTTTGTCATTGCTGAAAAGCGCTAATACCTTTGTGATGTCCGTCCATCCTTCTGTCCGTCCATTCCTATGCGTATATCAGGGAAGAATTGGCATAACCAATTTCAACCAAATTTGATGCACACAATACTCACATAAATTAATAACTAAAATGACATATTTGGACCGAATCAACTTAGCAGGGGTGCCACAATTGAAAATTTTACCTTTTCGATTATTATGAATTTCGAAGATATTGGCTGAAATGATTTCAACGAAATTTTGTGTTAAGGAGGTATGCAACATAAACAATCAAAATCAATATGTTTAGTATAGGTTTTCAAATCAGGCCTGCCACAATACAAGTAATTAAAAATTTTATTTTTACAAGAATGTGTTGAACTGTCCACATCAATTTTAACAAAATTTAATATTTATAATTTACACATATATACAAAACCATAATAGCATATTCAGAAAGAATCAACCAAACAGAAATGCCACAATTATAAATTAAAGTTTCAGTAAATTATGGATTTGGAAGGAATTGGCTGAACGTATTTCAACTAAATTTTATATGTAAGATTTGTACAACATACCATAATGAAATCAATATGTTTAAAGTGGAATTACAGAACAGGACTACCACAATAAAAAGTAAAATAATATTTCTTTTACATGTATTTATAGAGAACTTATCTCATGGATTTTAACCAAATATGGTCAATATAATTTTATATAAATAAATAACGAAAATATCATATTTCAACCAGTTTAACTAAATGGCTACCACAGTATCAAGGTTACAATTTACTGTAATTATGTATTAGGAAGGTATTGGTTGAATCGATTTCAAAAAGAAATTTCTTTTGCAGGGAAAAACAAAATTAACATGTTTAGAACGGATCTAAAAAGCAGGGCTACCACAATATAATGAAAAATAATTTTCTGATTTCAAATCAAATACATTAGTATATGATTATGCTATGAACGAAAAGCACTACTGTACCACGGAAACCTGTGTACATCCCTACTTGTTTTTTCCACTATTATTTCAGAAAACAACCATCTGTGTGCATCTCTACATTCAGTTTGAGTTAAACCGTATTCAATATGTCACATATATGATAACATATAGTAGCTGTATGTGGAACATTTCCATGCCGAAGATGTCATTAGAGCGAGTTTGCTGGTAGATTGAGTGCCAGTAGAACAGCCTTTTATTGTATATCGGCATCCCAGGCATTTGTTTATTTTTCTGATGAGGAAAACATGCATAGATGACCCTAAAATTTTTCTTTGAGTAAAGAGAAGTAAAGGTCTGTACATGTGTATGGTTGGTAAAGTCTGTACACACATACAGATCGTTGACTTGTGGGGTTAATTCATAAGCATTATTTAAGAGATATTATTATTTGTAAAAGAATTTGAACTTGCAATAGTGACAAGATAATACACAAGTTTCACTCATACTTTTTTATAAAAATGGGAGGGTTAACATTTCAGAAGAAAGTAAACAAGTTGAGTGTTGTCCGTGAACATTGATAAAATTAGAGGGTTTTTATTTTTTATATCACCACCACATTCGTTCACTAGAGCCATGTTTATAAGTGGGATCAATCTGGAAATTTACACTCAAAATTACAGCTTTTCATCTTTTATACCTTTTGCAGGTATTAAAAAAAATTAATGGCCCACTATCTGATCCTGTTTATTTTTTGAAACTCAAATCTAAAGAAAAAGATTATTGCAATACAGAAATCTGCACTCCAAATTTCAGCTCTTTAACATATTTGGTTTCATCACAATTTCAATTTAACGCGTTCGCGACGGAAGCGAATTTTGCTGTCCGTCCCCAGGAGCGTAAATTTCGATAAATTTTTTTTTTAATTTTTAACTTTTTTTCGACAAAACATGTTTATTGAATGTTGTTAAGGAGATTTTTTACTTTAAATGCGTTGCAAGTGTCTGGAAATCGTTATTTTTTTACTTTTCCAACGAGGTATGCAAACCACACAATTCGCCAATGATAGACACATTTTTTTGTAATTTATATTTTGTTGGCAAAATTTTGATGATAAAACTCGAGATTAGAACGTTCTGCGATGCAGTACCAGATTAATATTTAAATATTACGCATAATGATAAATATATCTTCCGTAGTAATTCAAATTTCAAAATATTTATTCGCTCTTATTAGAACTTGCTCTAAACAGCGTCGTAGGATACCTTTCTTTCCCCATTGCTAGATTCATGTTCCGCAAGCCTGCTGTGTGCCTGAGCTGTGAAACGAGGAGTACAAAAGGAAGGAAAGGAAAAGCAAACAACTTCAGGGGAAAGAGCGAGCAGCGGTCACTTTGTCGAGGCATGCACTTCGAAATAAGCATCCTATGAAGCTGCATTTTTGGAAAAACATGACAGTGACCTTTAGGCGACTTACGCGGCATAAACTAAGATAACTGGTTACCCGCGAATTCGCATTTCATTGCAAGGCTTTGCCGCTTTATTGTTTTTAGGGGATCATTTGGTCAACATCCTATGTTAACGGTTCGGAAAATTTCACTACAAAGTTTTATCCACCGCACATGTCACTACATAGGTCTTCAATTTAGATATCCCTTTGGCTTCGGTATACCACAATTGCTTTCTTACAACTAACCCAAAAACATGTGGCTTCAATTCCGATATTTTTTCTTGCCATTGCAATGAACGGTTCACTGAATTATCATTTTTCGAGATGAAGTTCTTTCTTATTAGTCGAATTTTTTTTCTTTCTACTTCGTCAATCTTTTTATAGTATTCTTAGAAAAACTCGCCACGCGAACATTTCTTTTTTTTATTTTACATACGTGTGTTTTTAACTCATTGGAGTTTTATATTCTTGGATATCTCCCCTTCAATTTTGAGTGATTCACCTTTCTGTATCCAGTTCATGTCCATGCGAACGCGATGAGAAGAATTTTTTTTCGCAGTTATTTTTCATTTGTAAAATTTTTCTCTCCTTTCTTCTCTTTTGGACTGACCACGTCTTTTGGAGGATCTTCCTCCTCTTGTTTTAGTTGCTCGGCTTTCTTACTAAGGTTTTATTGCACGGCGGCAGCTTTCCCTTACCCTAGGCACATACCTTTTATTATACAGCGGCAGCCTTCCCTTACCCTAGGCACACATGCTGAAGCGGCTTTTACAAACGAACTTCACATTCCAATTTCCAAATGCTGTTATTGTTGCGAGGTCCATAAATCTCTGCTAGAAATTGTTTTTCTTTCGAATATAATACATCCTACAAAGCTGCTTAGACATGACTCCCACTATATTATATCATTTATAACCAGGCAACTACTTCGGAAAAGGAAAGTAGTTTCCTTTATGGCTGTACAGCATCCCAACAAGTAATGCGGGCGGAAAGAAATTTTTGCTATTCCCAGTCATTCTCTCCTTGGTTTTCATACGAGTGACACTGTGATCTGTGTAACATCCTTGGCATCTATCTTATACATTTGCAAATCTAGCAGAGTCCATGTCCGATTCAGAAGTTTCAATGTCAGGATTTTCGGATTCCGAAGATTCTTATAAACCGTCTGATTCAGAGGAAGATGATGATTCAATATCTTCCGAAGAGGTATAGAGGAAGCATTGTCTGCACAGGAAGATGATGGTGATAAGAGGGAAAGGCATTCCAACATTTGGAGAAACTGCACTGATACCGCACGGGAATTCACTTACAGTGGAAGTGATGGATTGCAAGTGGATTTGGATCTCTTGGAGCCAGTGAGTGTACATAAACATTTTGTGAACGGGGAAGTACTGACCCTTATAGTAAAGGAGACAAACAGATATGCAGAACAGTTCATCGCATCTCAAACTCTCAGCAAGCGATCCATGATGCATAAGTGGAGAGACACATGTAAACAAGAGATGGAGAAGTTTATGGGTATTCTCATTGCTATGGGTATTAACCATCTTCCTAAAATGAGATTGTATTGGTCCAATAAACCTTTGTACCGCAACGATCTAGTTCGGAATGCAATGAAACGTGAAAGATTCGAATCGTTATTGAAATGCTTCCATTTCAACAACAATGAAGTTCCATCAGAAAATAGATTAGCAAAAATACAACCATTGTTAGATTTGCTTTGTTCAAAATTCAGAGACACCTTGATTCCCGGTGAAAATGTAGTGATAGATGAATCCATGATTCCTTGGAGAGGGAGGCTAATTTTTAGACAGTATATCCCAGGGAAGTCGCATAAATATGGAGTAAAGTGCTACAAGTTATGTACGCCTGAGGCCTATACATATAATCTAAAGATTTACGCAGGTAAAAGTGACACTCCAGGGTTGAGTGGGATTGGACACGGTCACCAGGTAGTGCTTGAACTGATTGGAGGACTTCTTCATGAGGGCAGGACTTTATATGTGGACAGTTTTTACACTAGTGTTCCTCTTGCGGAAGACCTTTTGGGAAAGCAGACCTACGTTTGTGGCACATTGAGAAGTAACCGACGGAGAAATCCCAAAGAAGTGTGCGAGAAAAAACTAAAAAAAGGTGATATTGTGGCAAAAGAAAATGAAAACGGTGTAAAAGTGATGAAGTGGCAGGACAAACGACCAGTTATTATGCTAAATACTAACCCTGATATTACAAATAATTTAGTAGGTTCTGTTTCGAGTAAAAGAAAGGTAAAAAGCATAAGCAAGCCTCAATGCGTGTTAGCTTACAATAATGCTAAAAAAGGAGTGGATGTTTCTGACCAGATGTCAGCGTACTACACGAGCATTCGAAGGTCATTGAAATGGTATAAAAAAGTTGCATTAGAATTACTCCTTGGCACTTGCATGGTAAATTCGTGGATAATATACAACAGTTTCAATCAGAAAAAGAAAAAAATGGACATGTTAACATTTAGAGAAAAGATTGTTAATGGACTGTTGGGAAAAGAGTTAGGGGAAAGCAGCAAAAGTGATGAATTAGAACAAGGGCCCTCCAAGCGAAAGAACAAACTTCATGAGTTAGGAAAATTAGCTGGATCAGCCAGGGAATCTAGAAAAAGGTGTCGGGGATGCTATGAGAAAATATGTGCGGAAGAGGGAACGGTAAAAGCTCGAGCAAGTGCAAAAAAGGTAAAAACATTTTGCAATGACTGTGAAGGAAAGTAAATAAAATAAGCATAGCAAAGTTTCTATTTTTTTGCTATTTTATTTATTTGTATATTTTTTATTTATGTCTTATATTACCTATAAATGCAAATACAGTTTCATTATATTAACATACACAATTATTTATATATTCAAGTTTCCATTGAATTGCCGAGGTTAAGAATTTTATATATTACATTTTATACTCTATGTAATTTACCACTCTTTTTTATAATTACATCAACATAGAAAATATATTTCTAATTCAGCATTGCATTTCTTGTTCTCTTTCTTTTTTTTCATTTTGTTTCTCATTTATGAGTTGTTTTTATTGTGTGTTTTGCCATCTCTTTTCTTAGTCATGTATCGGTGTGTTATTTTTATAAAATAATTCATCATGTAAATAATTGGGTTATTTATAGACGTGAATTAATAAAAATATATATCAAAATGCCTGCCATTTAATATTATTACTTCACAATTCCATTCGAATTTTGATATAGTTACGATGTTTATATTGACGTCGGAAGGGAGGGAATATCTGGAAAAACGTAAACGTTGTATTAAAAATTATTTTTAAAATTAACATGTGAAATTACTTTTCACGTTAAGTTGAAAAAGTAAGAACCCAAGTGTTACTGATTCTCTTATTATTTATAACATTTATTACATTTTATGTTTCAATTTTCACGTATTTGTTTCCGCCCCTGGGTATTAGGCATTTTTGTGTTTTGCATTCCCCCGCAAACTTTTATGCCAATGCCCATAGTAAATAAGGCTATGTATTGTTTAGAATATGGCTTATTAATATGGTTTCGTGGGTGCACGTATTCTGTCGTTGACTCTCAATGTAGTGAACACGGAAAATTATGGGTTTTACGTATTTTTTCATAAAAACCACAAACTGTAATTATTTCTTCCTCTGTGAGCGTATATATATATATGAAGAATAGATTCCTATCAAGGGGCGTATGCACATGAAAACTGCATCTCAAACTTAGGTATCGTGTCCCACCGGTGGTACATGGCGGCTGTGCGGCCGAACACCCGTGACCCAGCGGTGGGTCACGACGCCTGTGAGAAGAGACGTGCATGACCCACCGGTGGTGCACGCCGTCACGAACGTGTTAAGCAAGTGCAGAGACAGATGGACAGATACCCAAGTGAATGTAGAAGCGCAGTTTTTTTAAAAACACACTTAAAAGACAGTTATGGGCCAAATAATGGAATATAAAATTCCTTGTACTGAAAATGGATAATTTTGAATATCACAGTTTTCTGCTCTGGAAATATTTTATCTGTTTCTACCTTATTCCTTGACAGTCATTGACATTATAAATCAGATGGTGATAATGGTGAATTAAAATCTGATGTTGAGACATTGCATGCAAGTGTTGATAATGCAATGTTTTGTTATAAATGCTTGAATCTTATTTTTATAGAGTTGATAAGCATATTTTTGGTAAACTGAATTTTTAATGTGACTTTTCTTATAATTTAGTTAGTGTCTTAATTAGTGTTTGTTTGTAAATAAATAAGTAAATATGGAGACTACGGTGAAATTGATGTTAAATAGAATTAACTCCTTAACCGTAAAATACAAAATTAGAGAGAGACAATGAAAAAGGGGGAGGAAAAGCAGGAAAAGGCAAAAGACAATAAAAATTATAAGCTTACAGGTTTAGGGGTTGTTACTCCACGCCGGGGACCTGATGTCACTCACACATTCACTCACTCAAGCACACAAGCACTAATCCTAAAGGTGGAAAGGAAACGGGACCGGGATTGCGAGAAATTACTCTGGCACAGGAACCCAAAAAATCATACATATATATAAAAGAAAGGAAGAGAAAGAGGTTCAGCCGTTACAAGGTACAGAGGTGAAAGGGGTATCGGGCCACGGTCGTTATTCATAACGGAATTTTTGTTTCTGTTTATGTGTATGCTTTCAAATGCGTCTAGTTTGTTTTGGTTGTTTACAGATTTTACAAGAGTTAGGTTTTTGATCGTGAATGGATGGTGCTACTCTTGGATATGTTGTTGTAACGGCTGAACCTCTTTCCCTTCCTTTCACTTCAGCAAATAAACATATAAATACCACCTACAACACTCCCACCCCTCATTACACATCAGCTACTGATGATGAGAGCATTGCTCTCGAAATACGTATTTAGTACGTTTACATCATCTTTAGAGATCTTGTGCGTGTATTCGAGTGCTTGCGTGTGTGATTGTTTCGTCTGTTAGGTCCGTGTCGTTGCCGGAAGGCACATAAACCTACAGGCTGTTGTGTGCGATACTAGGTCCCTGGCGTGGTTTAATCTCCCGTAAACCTAGTATTATTTCCCCTTTCCTTCCCCCCTTTATATTTTCCCTTTACCTCTTGGCGTGTATGTGTGCATGTGTTTGTGGTTGCTTAGTAGGTCCCTGTCTCAGTCGTACTGACTCACAAACCTTCTAGCAACGGTATGATTTTTTGGGTCCCTGGCGCAGAGTAATTTCTCGCAAACCCGGTCCCGTTTCCTTTCCACCTTTAGGATTAGTGCTTGTGCGATTGAGTGAGTGAATGTGTGAGTGACATCAGGTCCCTGGCGTGGAGTGACAACCTCTAAATCTGTAAGTTTATAATTGTTATTGTCCTTTGCCTTTTCCTGCTTTTCCTCCCCCTTTTTCATTGTGTCTCTCTAATTTTGTATTTTATGGTTAAGGAATTAATTCTATTTAACAGTGTTTGTTTGTGGATTATAATTAACTAAGAACAAATAGCTCTATAATTTAAACGTATATTTTCAAATTTGAATGCCAGTTCTTGCTTAAATTAATAAATGAATGAATTTATGAGGAGGAATCTTATAAGTTTATGGTGAAAATCTTTTTTGTCCTGAAAATAATGAAAACTCTTATATACAGTAAACTCTCGATAATCCGCCACCCCTCGGGACCAGAGAAGTACTGGAATAACTAGATTGCCAGATCAGCGAGAGGCAAAATTTATAGTATATGTTCAAGGAGATAACACATGCATATTAACCAAAACGGTTGGTCATGAGGAAGACATTTCATTTGCCACCCTCAAATTCTACATAAATTATTTATAAATAACAAAAAATGACCATGAACATTTAAATCCGGTGCATGTGTTAAATGTGTGAGGGAATTACACGCTGCATAGAGACACATACGTACATATGTATTTAGGTGTTATATCATAGGTTTCATTCCCAGGTTCATCATTTATTATGTACTTATCTGAATTTTCGAACTATAGCAGAATTAAATAATTATAAAATCATCTCCGGGTTGCTTCTGTAGAAATAGCAAATATGACGACTGAAGATTTATGGAGAAATAACGCTATAATAACATGAGATACATGCTTTGTTACTCTTCCATAGTACTTTTCGAATAACATTAAATTCGTTCATTCAAATATTTCGTATGCTTTGAAGTTCGTCTGTGTTTTGTCTCTCTTGATCTTCCTTCAGACAGACTTAAGCTAACTCCTTGCGGTACCGTTAATTCTACAGGGGAATAGGCATCCGCATTAACTCATTTGTTTTGTGAAGGAACAGAAACAGTTTTGATAGCGCATTTTCGAAAACAACTAGGCTCTGTGGTTTTCATTTGAAAGAGGTTATTGGAGACGGCTATCATTCTTCGTGAACTAGAAATAATTAACAAAGTTAATGTAAATATTAGTCAGCTCCTATTATTTAAAGTTCACAGTTCCAAAGTTTCTCAAAAACCAACACGTAATTCAACCTTCTCGGCAAAAGAAATCTCTTTCTTTAATTTACATTACCATTTCCGTCAAAATAATTGCAGTTACCCATCTTTGTTTACAATACCACTTCGTCGTCATCATTTAACAGAATTTGTTTACTTAAACTTCTAAACAAAAATTGCAAGTAACAGCTTAGCACAAATATCATGGATGTCATCGTAACACAAAACACCTATCACAGGAAATGCAAACAAGAAATAAAATAAAACACCAAAATATGTAAAATAAAAATACAAAATAAGAACAAAATTGGGTGGATATTATCAATTAAACATTACACTTTTCATGGATGCTCCTTATCGTAATAAATCTAATTCCCCTCTTCATGACATGAGCTTGATTCTTGTGAAATAGCAGGAAAGAATTTTGAAAATTTTGATTTCTTACATTCTTCCTTTCGTTTGGAAAGAAATGCTGATCTTATCAGCTGCAACTGAGCAACCTCCTGGACAGAATAACAAGACTTCTGCTGGGCAAAATTCAAAAATGTTTGGAGTGCTGCATCAACTTCTTGCCATGATACCCTTTCATTAGTCACGACGCTTTCATCTTCTGAATCTAAGTCGCTGTCTTAACGACTTTGGTCCATGACATTGTCAATGATGTCTTGATCGGTTAGATCTTGAATGACAGGAGTTTCCTGATCTGTTGTGAGCCATTCCTGCAGATCATTTTCGCTAAGCTTCACAAAGGGGTTTTGTGAATTTCACACAAATTCAAGAAATCCAGACACACTGCTGATTTCTTCATCATCAAAACCTCTAAATTCATCATCGGATGAAGACTGAATGTCCGAGGAGCTGACTTTAGGCCACAAATTTCTCCATGCCCTTTGTAGTTTAAATCTGAATCGTAAAACATGCAAATAAACACGAAAATCACGCCACAAATGTATGAACCGCACTCAACGAGCTGACTGACTGATGCTGATTGGCCAAGTGAAGGAGTGAGAGAAGCCGCGTGACATTCCTGACCTTCTACGCATCCAGTTGACACCCGCCTTCATTCGTGCCCCCTACTATAGTCCTCTATGCTGTGGTTCTCAACGATTAATTAAATGTAAATACAAATTTTAAACTATTAGTTTAATTTTTCCATTACGTAAAAGAAATTTACATGACTTGTACTTCAAACTTGGTTCAATGCCCTCAGTTCAAATCCAATGCGACAGTATTTCCATCTTGCGGTGAAATGCAGAACTTCGCGATGTCGTTACAAAAAAGTGCCATAATAACTAGAGTGCCGGATCAACGGGTGCCAGATTATCAAGAGTTTACTGTATGTACATACATATAAGCATGTTAATGTTTTGCTAGCATTAAAATTTGTTTTTTCATAAAAGGTATTTTAAAGCTGTCGAATCTGTCAAATCCGATAAGCCTCCATTATCAAGTCATGGAAAGGATTTGGGCAGAGGGGGTGGAGGAGGGAGAGGCGGGGGCAGGGGGAGGGGAGGGGGTGCTGCAGGGAGGGGTGCTAGGGGTTTTATGCCCAATTACAAATCGGACTCAGTGACTGTGATGAAGCAGGAGAAGACGCTGTGGCTGACCCTCTTAGACTTCCTCAAGAGGAAGGACAAATTACCTGTGGTCATATTCACCTTATCGAGAAAGCTTTGTGACCATTATGCAGAAGCCATAGCTTCCCAGAATCTAAACAATGAGTCAGAGAAGAGTAGGGTGCACCGTTTCTTTAAGCATTCCCTGAGGCTGCTGAAGGAGCCTGATCGGAAGTTACCACAGGTAGGAAGTCATTGCAGTATGTCCGTTATGTGTTACATTACATAATAGATTGTTTCATAACTAATGGTTAATGTCTTCTGACCTGTGAAATGTACTGTAAAAATAAAATTTTGAGACTTTTGAAAATATGGCAGTTATCTTACGACAAAATCTTTTCTGAAGGTGATGTTAGGTCAGTGTTATTTCAGAAAATTTCAACTATAGAAATATAGCCAACATGGATATAATGTATGTAATAACATAAGTAGCTTGTGCTTTCTGACCAGACTTTTTCCCCTGATCGGTTAATCCCCACTTTATTTTGAATAGTAGCTCTCTCTTCCTTTGTTCTTATGGCCAACAATACCACTGTTCCCATAAATTGTACCCACTGGTGTTGTAGCAAATTCATCCAATTACACAAAGAAAATGTTAAATAAAAAATAAGAGACAGATGAAAAGAATATTCTGCTTGTCTATATACATTTTTATTTTTCGGTTTTCTTATTTGTGTTTAATATAAATGCAGATGCCATCATTTTAGCCAACAGCTAGAATTAACTAGATTGTTAAATTGATTGACTAGTTTTGTAAATAGTCATTATAGCACATTTTTAAGGGCTAGATCAAACCTAAAGTCACCAGACTACAAATTCGGTATATTGGCAGCACTGGATGGATAGACTTTTGAATTATTACATATAATAATTTTAAAATTCTTCATCATTTTAACATAGTATGTCAAACATTCATTTTTCTTGGTAGAATTTTTTTCATAGATATTGATTAGTAATATGTTCACATAGCATATACTGGGAGACCCTGATTTACAAAAGGGTTACGTTCTTGAAAAACATTTCATAAATCGAGCAATAATATCCCATTAGCTTCCATTATATAATACAAGATATGTTCTCACAGTAAAAAATCCTCCCTTATATGGCACAGAACTGGTTTTTAAGGCATATAATATAGAATGTAATTATACCATGCACATAATATACGTTACATAGCATTATGTTTTATTTTGCGTAACTTGATGTTGTAGTAACTTGAGTGACTATTCGATCACAGTTTGAAATTATATATGATTATATCATAAATTATCACAATTATATTCAATGCATTTGTATTAAAATACACAACAACATAAGTTTTATCGAAACTGAGGCTGATTGCATAGTGTGTAGTGCCGAGGTATCTGCAGCGGGCTGGAAGGCATGCTTGACGTGCATATAGTCAAGGTTTATCTTAACTAAAATAAAAAATAAATAAAAGTGTAATGAATTCAGTAATAATTTAATTTAATGAAAAATACATCTTCATCTGCGTTGTTGTAGTTAGTACTATTTCATACAGCAGATTTGTTATGAAAAACTAATGGATTTTTGACATAACTTCGAGATTTTTTGTTCATGCAATGAAATTTTTTTCGTAACTTTGAAATTTCGTAAAGTGGGGCAATGTAAATCCAGGTCAATCTGTATTCTTAAATTGTTTAATATTTACTTCAATAAAGAGCAAATATGTAGCTTTTATCATTATGAGGACATGATGCTTAATATGCATACCAATTCCATATTAGTTTCAATCCTATGTTTCTATCTCATTCATGGGAAGTACATTTTTTGACAACTTATTAAACATGCTTCCCTTCTTACTTTGATTATAGCTTCATAAATGCCATCAAGTTCTTCGTCATTCCAGTCATTAATTATGAGGAAAAATTGTAACTTTTTCTGCTGAAATCGGCTCTTGATGGTCTAAATCTGGTATCCAACCTTTTCTACATAGCAGGCCACATCAGTGGTTGCAAATCCTTTGGCAGGCTGCATTGGAAGTTTCCAATTCTTCAGTTTAAATCGGGTTCTGAGGTGCCATATAAGTGGAAATCAAGTCTAAACAAGGTTTCTAATAGTTAAAATTTCAATTTCAAAGCTTTACTATCAAAATGTTTGAATTTTTGTGTTAAATTTTTCGAATTGGTTTTTCGTCATAGCTTCGCAGGCCCCACAAAAACCCTTCACGGGCCGCATCTGGCCCCATGGCCTGTAGGTTGGACACCTCTGCTCGAAATGACATTACAGGCACTCCCTGGGTTTTATAAGTCTCGACTTACATAAACTCACACATAAGTGACCCCATAAATTATTTTAAAAATTTTGTTATGTTTATGTTAATGTTAGCTGTTTTTGTAAGCGAGCAGGAACTAAATATGTGTGCAGAGGAAGAATGCAAGGTGTGGGTTGTAATGCAGTAGCCCCACTATGGTACTCAGCTGCTGTTGCCAATCTAGCGAATATATTGCTAGATCTAGCCAAGTTTAGGCTAGATCTAGTGACTTTGGGTTCGAACTAGTGCCTAAAAAAGGCCACAGCGACTACCTACGAATCTAGTGAATCAATTTAACAATCTACCTAATTTTAGCAACTGGATATAATTGAAGGGTATATCTGCACTCATGTGAATACAAAAATAAATTAAAATATAATATTAACATAGTAACAATAAATTATGTTATTTCATTTTCATCTGATGCTATACAACAATACACATCTACAAGTAGCAGCAATAATTCCTCTAGCTTTAACGTGATTTATATATCGGCCTTTCAGTTATTCTTCATGAGAAAATACAACTGTTAGTTTTTCATTATACGTGTAATTTCTCTACCTCTGTTGTCCTATATACTATCTGTAGTAATTTTCGACTTATGCAAATTTCGAGTTACGTAACTGGTGCTGGAACACTTTCCTTATGTTACCCAGGGAGTGCCTGTATATCCATCAAATTGCTACAGTTGGCAGCATTTCATATTTAAGTTAATACAATATGAAGTCTTAGTTTGTAATCCTTATATCTTGTGCCTTTACACTTGATTGGCAATACAAACCTGCACTCTGTTACTACTCTTCTTGTGTGTTACATTTTTTGTTGTGAAAGAAAAGACCAAAAAAGTAATTTAATTTGTGCACCGTTTAAGTGAATTCAAAGTTGGTAGTGTCTGATTTACAAAATGTCTTATTGTTCATTTTTAGGTAGTAAAAATGCAGGAACTGTTAGAAAAGGGCATTGGAATACATCACAGTGGGATTTTGCCAATTCTTAAAGAAATAGTGGAGATAATGTTCCAAGAGAGGAAAGTTAAGGTAAGATTTATCATTTTTTTCTTTTATTGTAGTCATTCAATGTGCTGTGAATGTTTCATTTACTGGCCATGAAATTTATTAAATATCATGTGTTATGACTTTTCACTAACATCATTACTGGACTTTTAATACTAATATTCTTCTGTTTATACCCATCAGATTGATTCGTATCAATTCATTTCTCATTAAGGTTTTATTTGCTACGGAAACCTTTGCAATGGGTGTCAACATGCCAGCTCGCACAGTAGTTTTTGAATCGCATACCAAGTACGATGGACTGCAAACACGTCCCTTGCTTCCAGCTGAGTACATTCAGATGGCAGGGCGTGCAGGGCGAAGAGAACTAGATCCAACAGGAACCGTGATCATAATGACTAAGAAAGGAGTACCAGATCTGGAGGTTTTAGAAGGAATGATGTTGGGTGAGGGGACTTCATTATAATATTCTAAGATTTTAAATTAAGCCTTTTTTGTCTTATTTACTTAACACGTTCAACCCGGCGTGGGTCACCGGTGAGTCACAACTACATCATTCTGTAGGGCGGCATGACCCACCGGTGGGTCACAGCTATATCGCACTCTACAGCGGCGTGGCCCACCGGTGAGTCACGACGTCCTTCTGTTTGTAGTGCAATTTGAAATGAGCCGTTTGTATGTAATAAAAAAATTAATGCTGTCCCGCCAGACAGATGGTTCGTAATTTCTCCTGTTGTTTTCAGGATTTTAATTCCAATAACTATAAAGTAATTATTATGAATTATCATATATTCTTCTAATATCTCTTCACATGCTTCATAGCGTGTATGCTGATCCCTTTATTTTGCAACTTTTTATTATATCACAATTCTCATTTGAAAACTTCTTCAATTAGAACTTCTTCGACTACTACGACTACTAAACGTAACTATCATGAGCTAGATGGCGAGTGCGGTATATAGGTATATGGTTATTACGTGGAGAGAGGGAGAGGAATAGAGAGAAACATGTAGACCAATCACATTCACCCGCATTTTTGATTATTTTGTAATTCAATTGTATTATTAGTATTACATTTCTGGGCGTTCCCACGGGTGAGTTACGCCGACCGATAAGGTATCGGGCGGCGTGACGCGCCGGGTTGAACGTGTTAAATTTAAATTCCTTTGTCATAACTAATGTGAAATGGAGCATTTCCTTCCATTTCTTTATGTAATGAACATTTAACATTTTAATTACTTATGGGCTCATTGAGGAATACCTTTTAAAAGCATGGTAAAATGTGGCTAAATGATTAATTTCCCTGTTTTCATTATGAAAATGTTTTATGCAAAGAAATTGAAGAAATGCTAAAAGAAATATGAAAAGGATAAGTGATTTTTAAATACTGGTCTGCTGTAAATGAATGATGGAATCAAATTATATCATTGTGCTTCTTATAATACTTAGCTCATATCATCTTTAGAATGGTAGCTTATTCTGCATTTATTCTTCTAACAATAGGTAAGCCAACTGCATTGAGCTCAAAGTTCCGACTTACTTACTCAATGATTCTGAACCTGATGAAGCAGAAAGGTGTGTCCATAACTGTCGAGCAGATGATGTCAATGTCTTTCCGAGAGGTATGGCACAAAAAGCAAGAGGAGGAGGTGAAGAGCAAACTCCCAGAAGTGGAGTCTCAGCTGCGTGCCCTCATTGCCGCAGACCAGGCAGAGAGAGAGAAGAGGGCCGTCGAGGAGGTCAAGGTGGAGTCAGCCGAGCTGCTCTCCCAAATGGAGGAATTTTACACAACAGCCTCCAAGTTCTTGGAGGAATGGAACTATGAAATGGTGGTGTATTTTTTGTTCATTACTCTCTAAAGGTTTTTTTTACTTAAAAGTCATCTGCTGAAAGAAAAAAGTCATGTATAACTTGGCGTATTTTCCGGTGCATAAGACACCCATGTATAAGTCACAACTCTAGAAAATAAGGCTATTTTCGAGTTTTAAAAAATTTTTACTCATAAAAACAGATTTCTTTGGATATGGACATGAGATTCATCAGTTGTCAAAAAATTGAATTAAATTTAAAATGTACTATATTCACTTGCGTGTAAGCCACACTTTTTTCCAAATAGAGTAAGCTTTCCAACGCAGGGGTTACGATGCTTGAGAATGCTGTGCTCGGTGAATCTGCATTGGAGGAACTTGAAAGTGAATTGAATGTATTTACGCTTCACTTTCATTGCTGTAGCAACACAATCAAACAAAACTTGATCATAGTAACAGACCTGTATAGATAGTCCATGAGGGATTTTTTAAAAGCTTACTAAAAGCAAATGTATGGACCCCAAAATCAATATGGTCATGTCTGTTACCAGCTGAAACTATCTCAAAAATCTTAACTTTCTAGCCCTTTTCATTGGTTCAAAATTTTGCACATGGGTGGATGGAAAATTTTGCATGTGGATAAATGGTCTAAGTGAAAACATAAGCAATTTTTAAAAGTGCTAAAAAGGGAAAGAAATGTCATTATTATAATTATTGACGATGGAGTTACAAAGTCAGATTTAGCTGGTGATCGTTATGGTAATGCCAGGGGTTGGTGGGAAAAATGTTGTAGTCTGGTGGATATCAGGAATTTGCCACAGTTTAGTCTCATATTCCAATTATTCCATCATGAGAAACATTTTGATAGTGTATCTTTTATATGAAAAGGGAGGGTTGCGAGACACGGTGAAACAATATAATAGTGAATAAACAAACAAAAACTCCTTCACCATAAAAAAATAACACACTACTGAAGATGACAGCTTAGCTGTCGAAACATCAGTGTCTAGTTCAATTCTTAGTTTGAGATTACTGGGTGAGTGGTTTTTGCATGTTTCTGCGTGTGCGTGTGTTTTCCTTGACTTAGGTCCTGCGACGGTGTTTGCCAGCAACCTGCAGTGTGTGTGTGAGTATTCTCTTACTTTTTTACGGTGAAGGAGTTTTTGTTTGTTTATTCACTAGTGTATCTTTTGGTTCAAAAGTTGTCATGATTTTTTGTAGCTTTCCACAAGGAGCATGTGTGTGTAAAAAGTTGCTTATTGTGTGATTTTTGATAATATTGTTCTTTGCATCATGCAAAATGAATATATTGCTGATTGGTTACATATAATTCACTGAACACGTGATTATTATAAATAATAACCGTAATAATTCTACCAGATGAACTCAAGAGGTTTGGAATTATATGTACTGGATAGAAAACCTCCCTCTATATGGAGAACTGTCATGACAATTTGAAAAGAGTGTATATATAAATTTTAAGTTAAATATCTTACCAGCATTTAAACCTTCCCTTAATTCTCACATTCTGCTTCAGTTGAGCATCTCACATTTGTAAAAATGATTTCAGGCCTTCATAATGTAGTGTTATGCATAATTTCTTTTACTCTTGACTCAGCCCACATTCATGAAAACACCACAAGCAATGAAGGTGATGGTTCCAGGACGCATCGTGATTGTGAACAATGGAGTTGGTCGGCAGCGTCTTGCTGCTGTCCTCAAGAATGAAATCACTTCGTCTTCATCAGCACGTTCTTCCAAACCATTCTTTGTTTTGTATCTCTGCGACACAGGGGATGTAGATAGTGATGGAGATGGCTCCGAGATAAACCTCGCTGGCACTCAAATGTATGCTTACCTTTCTGAAGTTTCAGAAATTTTTTTAAGCCAAACGTCTCATTACAAATGTAATTATAATGTATAAAAATAAGTGTAATAGATATCAGCAGACTTGGAATAATATGTATAAATTAGCATATACTTCCAAGTTAAAAAAAATAAATTGAAGGGCATATTCATCAGAATAGATATTTAAATTTAACATTCAAATATATTTATCCTCTTTCATGCAAACATAATTTTATATAAGATTATAGTCCAGACTTAATGTATCAATTGAGTTATGTAAATATGTGAAGGAACACATGAAAATTTTATTTTGCTAAAGTTGCCTGTACTAGCATGAAAACTATTGATTAATGGATAATTGTGCTATTTTAATGATAGATATGTATTATATTCCTTTTTTACTTATGACTAATTTGCTTTAAATAATTATGATTATAACTCTCAATGCTGTACTTAAACTACATAATTCAACATTTCTTAAAATCCCGGAAAACAATTTAAACCCCATTACAGCAAACGGCCTACCCAGCCTGTAAAGAAATCAAGTGAAGTTATTGAAAATGAAGAGCAGGAAGGGCATTGGAATAAAATGCTTTCATTGGCATATCCTAAAGTGGTTTATCCTGAAGAGTCTGCGCTGATGCATGGTCATCACAACTTGATGTGGGTCAAACCTGGAGATGTTCTTCACATTGTTGACAAAATAATTAAGTTAGAAGTGGCTCGTGTTATAGCTGATTGGGATAAGCGACAAATTCCAAGGTTCAGGTGAGTGGAAAGACAATTTTTGTATTAAATAAAAAAATCTGATGTGGCCACCACATGACTTTCTCCATACCTGTAATATTTCTAAAAATTCCAAATAGGTTAAATGATTATAAATATTTTAAGGAACTGCAAGAAAAATTTGAAGACTTTACAAAGAACAGAAATAAACTCAAACCATAGCCTTCTGATATTGAATATAACCACGAAGCTCCAACAATTAACAAAATAAAAAGGAGCATTATTATGATGTAACTAAGTGTAACTTTGTGGAATTGCATAATTAATTTTCAAATATTTTTAAATAAACGGATAAGTGATAAGAATAAACATCCACTTCTGGCTGACCCATTTTAGCTAAAATCTATTAAGTTCTTGACTTTCTAATACAAATGCTAAATATGATATTTTATTAGATGTAAAGTACTCCTTTAGCCAAACAATTAGAGGGGATTACAACACCCAATGCATTTTGCCCACAAGGTGGGCATCTTCAGGGGCAAAACCTGTCTCAAAAGTTACTGGGAGTCGACTGCAAAGATTTGAACGGAAAGAATTATGAAGATGACCGAGAAACAAGTGAAGTGCGGAATGATTTTTCGGCGTGTGTGTTGTTTACATCAGTCAGTTTGTATAAGGTATTGTTAAAATCTGTGTACGTGTTCATAAGTGTATTCCGGTTTTTGTAAATGTGAAGGTTTTCTAACGAGTTTAGTGAGTTGTTGGCTGAAGTTATCAATTTTAAATCATTTACATGTATACTGTGACCTGTTTCTAAAATGTGGTTGGCAACGCTTGATTTTTCAAAACGATTATATTTATAGTGAGCCATGTGTTGCTTGAAGCATGTTATTAGTTTCCTTCTTGTTTGTCCTGTATACTTTTTGTCTCAGTGTGAGCATTGTATTTTATAAATTCCGGACTTGTTCAATGTTTCTGTTGTGTCTTTTGTACTGTCCAGTAAATTTTTCAAATTATTATTATTCAACATAATTTGGACGTTGTCGAAATATTGTGTCCTATCCATGATCACTATTTTATGGCCCTTGTATATTAACTGCTTCCCTGACGATTTTTTTACAATATAGGATCTAAAAAAAAGTCATTTTTTATTGCAATTTCGAAAAAATCATAATGATACAATTAAAGAAGTGCATTAATTTTTTATCAGTAAATTTTAATAAAAATGTTATCGAACTTTAAAATTTTTATATTATTGATAGATACGAGGTACTTGAACTCGATTCATATTTAAAAGTTAAATTTCTTTGGTGCAAACTACAAAATTGAGAAAAACTTATGTATAAAACGTACTTATATACAACATAAAACATTTCCATGCAATAAAAAGTACATATATATGGTGTAAATTATATATACACTTACGTAATAAACATGAAACAATAAAATAATATACAATAAAAAATAACTAATAATGTGTAAAAAAGTACTAAATATTAAACATAACTAATTCACATATGTAACAAATAAACTGTATACAAAATATACAACATTCATATATTTGAACTTGAATGATAAATTCTAAAACACGGCACTACGCATAACAGAACATTACACGTCGCACAGTAGAAACGGCTCTCTTTCCTTATCCGCTTTCCCCGGGCATCTGGCTTTCGTCCACACAATGCACACTGCTTCATGGAGTTCTTCTTCTTTTCAGTAGTAGTAACAAGGTAACAGAATATAACAACATAAACAAGAGAAAAATAAAAATGCTACGGAGCATCTCAACCATATATCTGGAAAGTAATGAAATTTTTCTTTACAATCCTTTTCAAAAAAGGACATGAAAATTTTGGCTAGAAAAGGAGATAGGGGGTTTCCCATTGAAGTGCCTTGTGTTTGTTTGTAAATTTCATTTTTGAATTGAAAAACGTTCTGTGACATGCATAAATTAGTAAGTTGTAAATATTCATGGACAATTTCGTCAGAAAGATTTTGTTTTATCAACAATGATTTTAAAATTTGGGATGTTTCTTCCAGAGGTACACTTGGGAAGAGGCTTTTAACATCAAAGGAGACCAAAATCTCAGACTCTTATAATGTTATATTTTTCAGTTTACTTATCAAATCATAGGTATTTTTAACTGAGTGTTTGTCGGGAAAAGACATCTGTTTAAGTTCACTATTAGCCATTTGGCCAAGTTATAGGTTGGGCTATTTATTCCTGATGAAATCGATCTCATGGCTTTGTCATCTTTATGTATTTTGGGATCATCAGGGAAGCAGTTAATATACAAGGGCCATAAAATAGTGATCATGGATAGGACACAATATTTTGACAACGTCCAAATTATGTTGAATAATAATAATTTGAAAAATTTACTGGACAGTACAAAAGACACAACAGAAACATTGAACAAGTCCGGAATTTATAAAATACAATGCTCACACTGAGACAAAAAGTATACAGGACAAACAAGAAGGAAACTAATAACATGCTTCAAGCAACACATGGCTCACTATAAATATAATCGTTTTGAAAAATCAAGCGTTGCCAACCACATTTTAGAAACAGGTCACAGTATACATGTAAACGATTTAAAATTGATAACTTCAGCCAACAACTCACTAAACTCGTTAGAAAACCTTCACATTTACAAAAACCGGAATACACTTATGAACACGTACACAGATTTTAACAATACCTTATACAAACTGACTGATGTAAACAACACACACACCGAAAAATCTTTCCGCGCTTCACTTGTTTCTCGGTCGTCTTCATAATTCTTTCCGTTCAATTCTTCGCAGTCGACTCCCAGTAACTGTTGAGACAGGTTTTGCCCCTGAAGATGCCCACCTTGTGGGCGAAATGCATTGGGTGTTGTAATCCCCTCTAATTGTTTGGCTAAAGGAGTATTTTGCATCTAATAATCTGAGCCAAAGTTATTGTGAGCTACCAACGATATATGATATTTTATGCTGATTGGACTATTAGTTTTTTAGTTAGAGTGCCCACAATTCTGGTCACAGACATCATTGAGAAAATAGTCAAAACATGTTCAGGGAAACTTACAACATGTATTTCTGTTGAAATCTCGAATTCGATTTTTTTCATGAAAACAGTACTTTCTCTATACTTCGTATATGGTGAAAGTAAAAATCATTTATTTTTAATGTTTTGCTAGTATTGTCACATGTCACAGTTTGTTGCTGCTTGTATACCTCTAAATATACTTCATTTCTGGCTACTGAATAAAAGCCTTTGTTTATGTGGTCCAGATATTTTATGTCAATGGAATATTTTAATTTATGGCAATTTTGTTTTTAGGTATGATCCACCAGGTCCTTCATGTGCCCATGTTATCCGGGAGTTGACACAGCTGACCCTGGATGTGTTCTCTGGACAACAATGTGTTCCTCTGATCAATCCCATGAAAGACATAGGGATCAATAGCATTAAAATGTTCCAGTTGATGCAGCCAATAATTGCTCTCAAAACAAATTTAGAGAAATTTGACTTTTCAAAAACTTTAAGCTTTGAGGAGCAGGTAAGTTGTTACATTAATATCATCATAGCTAGTCTTACCATAGACAGATCCATGATTATGAATTCTTGGTTAAGCCTGGTTCTCCACATATCCATGCTCTCCGTAATCTTCTTTTATTGTTAGCTGAAACCTTGTCCTACCTCTTTCTCTTTTTCCTTCCAATTTCCCTTCCAACACATCTTTAATCATGCTCTCTCTCTCCTAATGTAATGTCCATTCCAGTTTACCTTCCTCTTTCTTTTAGTCTTATAGTACTTTTCTTCTGAGTACTTCCTCCTTTTTCGTATCTATTTATTTATCTCCAGCATTCTGCTTCATGCCCACATTTTGAAGATTTTAAAATACAATTACAGTCGAACTCATTTATAACGAGCACGGTTATAACGAGATCTTGGCTATTGCGAGCAAACAGAGAAGAGTTGGTTGGAAATGATGTATTTAATGAGCAACATTTTACGGTTAAAGCGATCACGGTAGTTGGGAGTTTTACGGGTATAACAAGCAAATCTTCAGGCCATTTTAACGAGCAGTGGCTGAACTGCCATACGAGGGACTGAGTTCTGTTATTACTTTGCCCGTTTTTTAAAATCTCCCGTCTTATCTCTTCCCACATCCCTGTCGATAGCAATTTTTAACCCTTTTAACGGTATTTACAGGCGACATTCATAATGTGTTTGGTTTGATTTCCGTTCTCAGAATCACTTTCAGTGCGGTACACTACCCACAAAGAGCATAGTCCTTGTTCCAGTGGGGTAGTAGAAATCCCCGAAGACCCCGCGTGGCGAGGGTGCTGAAGGCCTACGGGGGCTATCAGGTACCTGGGAAAATATTAGTTATCTACAATGGTTACCCGTGGCGGGGGGAAAGATAATTCCGCGACACAGATGCCTCCTTTGAATAGAGCATTCCCTACGCTGGTTGTGCACGTCCCCATTATTTTTGCGTTCTTTTTCCAAACTCTTAATCCTCTTTTCTGTCTCTTCCCTAATGTTCTCTAATTCTCAGAAGACCTAGGGAGGGAAATTACCCGGCAAACTAACCAATGAAAATTTTCTGTATCAGTATGAAACATTCAACTTTTGAACTCAGTGGAAATGAAGAATTCAGTGCTACTTCAATATTGTTAATTGTTTATTCGTAAGCTATGGTTATTCATTGTTGTCATTATCCCTTTTCCATCTATGTGCTTGTGCGTGATAAATGTACTTTGTAAAAGTACAAGTAATACATATTATGTATTTACACGAATGGATATAACGAGTAACGGTAATAACGAGCAATATTCATCGGTCCCTTGAATCTCGCTATAATCGAGTTTCACTGTAATACTATGAATGGCACTCCCGTGACCTGCAAAGTTCTGAGGCCGCTCACATATATCGTTTTTGTCATGGAATCGAAATAGTAAGAGGAGATGAAAGACCAGACATCTTTCTTTTCCTCCTCCTCTCTCAAGGCCGAATTTCTTATGGATTGGTGGAGGAGAGGGCAAACAAACACTTGAGAGAGAGCCTGTCTCAAAATATAGGCCTCCACTGTGAGACCCTCTTTCTCAACCTAAAGAGATACAGTAAACTGAATCCCAGGACTAAGAACTACCCAAAGGTCCCTTTATTATTTTATTCTTCCTTTTGCATATCTGCGTTTTACCACATTTACGTTCATTCGTTTACAGACCACGAAGTAGCTGTATCTGTTTATTTTTTAGTGATTACTTTATTTTTATATAATTATTTCGTAGTTATTTTGTAATTATTTTTGGAAATGGGCCCTAAATGTAAAACTCTGCATGAGAATATCGAGGAAGTCTTCGTTGATTCGGATTCTAAGGCATACGAAGAAGAAGGTCTGGAAAGTGGTAGTGATGGCAAGGAGGAGCCTGAGGAAGATGTCTTGGCAAGATTCATCTAAATTGAGATCTCCACATGAAGGTAGAAGATAAAAGATCGATGTGCTCCCTTTTACTGCCAGTCTGTATGGAATGAACACTAGTACTATTATTGTATTTGCATTTTATTGCATTGATCCAAATTTGAATTCCAATACTATATTTTGACATGTTTATTTCCTCTAATAGGCAGCATCATGTGATTCTGCAATATGTTAACTATAGTTACTTTTTATTTGAACATTTTATCATGAATAGTTTGTTAAATATGCAATTTTTTCAGAATGTAAACAAATATATTTTAAATACCCCAAAATTTACCTGGCAGATAGAACCTACTAGCGGGCATTTAAATCCTGCAGATAAAGGTTAATATGCAACAATGTAAACATAATGCATGATGGACTTGATACCTCAACATGTTGAATAAGTTTTGTCTGTAATATTCTTTTTTTCAGAATCAATACCAAGTTACTGTTTCCATTTTCAATGCTGTGTAATTTACATATCATTTGATGATTACCTAGAAATTATCAGATCTTATAAAAAAGTCTTAATGTATATATTTACTCATCTTACATATGAGGGCATCATTGTCTCATTCCTTTCCCTTTATCCTTTTAGTATTTGTTTCTTGTTTAAGTTAAGGTATGGTATTTTAGATGGAAGATTATTAAATAACAATATACAGGTATCCCTCACTTAGTGCTCTTAATCCCTTAAGTGGGCTAAGTGCATATGTGTGCGCATAGAAATTGCTCGCCAGGTGGGGAGCGCACATATATGCGTGCTACAAAAGAAAATCTGTATATCTGTGGGTTAATCACAAATATGCACACCTTCTCTGTTATGCTAGCAGGAAGTGTTCTGTCATCTAGTGTTTTTTTTCAACTTGGTCTTCACTCTCTGAGATGCAGTATATGCTTTCAAAGAAGAGAAGTTTTGGCAATGTTTTGGTGCAGTTGTATTGTATTGCTAGGAGTTTTATGATGAACAGCTATTATTAGTTTCATTTAATAAATTTCATTCAACTTTATATTATCTTATTTATGTGACTATCTTCTGACTGATTATCTTCATCTAATTCAAGTTCAGGGGATTGTTTAGAAAAAAATGGTTGGAAGAGAAGAAAGTTAAACTGGAGTACATGATATCTCATGAAAGCTTATCACTCTACCCAGAATACTGCAGCCGCGTGAGGGTTTTAAGGGAGCTGCAGTACATTGATGGCAACAACCATGGTTAGTACAGTAATTATTGTGGCATTTAGTAGTTTTATTTGCTATAAAGGATGTCCCAATGATTTGAAATCTACTGGAGGAGTTTAGGCTGCATTGTATATCCTTAAAGCTTCCTCAGAATATAAATATTTTGACTTGAATCTTGTTGAGGAAGTGTTTTTAAAGCTATGAAACAAACCTAATTTATGCCATGCAGTTAGCACGCTTTATTTCTACTTGTTCCCCTAGCATAAGTTAGTTTACCTTTTGGTTGACTGGCCTTATAGGAGCAGATTGAAGAAGCTTTTACTGCATTAAAAGGCAGTTTCTACACATTGCCTCTTCAATAGAATTAACACAAAAATAGATTTTAGGTTGTGTTCAGTCAGTATATTTATTTTATTAATAATTTTATTTCTGCAATAGTGGAAATGAAAGGCAGAGCTGCTTGTCAGATGAGCAGCAATAATCAGGAATTGATTCTGACTGAAATTATATTCCAACACGTCTTCAACAGCATGGAACCTACCGAAATGGCTGCACTCCTATCTGCACTTGTATTCCAAGCCAAGACAAATGTTGATCCAAATCTAACCAAGGCTCTGAAAGAGGTGATTTCATACAAATTTTAAGCTTTGTTTATCACAGTAAACAAGGAAAATCTTGAAAATTAGACAAAAATATTTATTAAATCTACCTTTATAATATAATTATAAGTCATATTTTCAAATTAGGTATTCAGTTGCAGAATTATATTAATGTTTTTGTTTCACTTTTAACCAGGGCAAAAAGACGATTGAAAACATTGAGAAGCAAGTGAACAAAGTGCAAATAGAGTGTGGGTTGGAGCAAGCAGAAATGATGAATGATTCCAAGCTTAACTTTGGTCTTGTAGAAGTTGTCTATGAGTGGTCTTTGAGCAAGGTAAGTGGTTTCAGTTTCATTCTTTGCTTCAAATCCTTTCGACAAAACTGTCTTTAAGATGGAATACATATAGGTAAATATAGTTTTTTAATGCATTGACACATAAGGCTTAACATAAATGTCAACTTAGAGAAGAAGAAAAATTCTGCTTACCCTATCTTACCAGCCGTGGCTGTGTTTCCTGTTCTCTGAAGGCATTTCCATTATATCTATAGAACCAAAAATAACTTGTGTCTTAAGTGACATTTTTGTGATTTCCATTTCCACTTAAAGGAATATGCTGAAAAATATTGACTAGGGAATGAATTAAACAATTTCATGTTAACCAATGTTATCATCTCTTACCTGTTTTTGTGAGAAGTGTATTCCATGGTGAATACTTCAACTGTATTATTCCACCCTGTATTGCATTCCTTACATATTTAATGCACAAGTAAAATTAACTTTTTTGCATATACTACTGGTAAATATGAGTTTCAAATACGCTAAACTGTTCTGGTTGCAATTGTGTTATGACAGTTAAATTTTAATTCAACTTTATCATTGCCAATTAAGCATGGATTTACAGGATGAAGAGTAATAAATTAACAAAATGTTTTTTTTATGTACTTTCAGCCATTTGCAGAGATAATGCAGCTTACAGATGCGCAGGAGGGTATAATTGTCAGGTGCATTGTCCAGCTAAATGAAATGCTCCAAGACATGAAGAAGGTCGCTCACACATTCGGTGACGTAACACTTGTGGCTAAGTTTGAAGAAGCTAGTCAAGCAATTAAGCGGGATATTGTGTTTGCTGCCAGCCTTTATACAGAATAAATGTCAATTAATAGCTGCCAAAGTCTTCCTAATGTGATGCTTTAAAATGGCATTTATTTTACAATGCCAAAAAGTAAGATGAAATTCTGATATCAATTAAAATGTATATTATTTGTATTTTTCAAAAAAATCATATTCATTTTTATCCCTAACCCTAGGCAACAAATAGTGGATTTTAGTAAAGGGAAGCTTTATATTTAATGCCAATATCAACATCTAATCAGGAATCAGTTTTTCTCGCATGAGAGCCATATTTTTCCAGTCACATTTGTTTGAATAGATTATTAAACCACCGATATGATCTGAACACCGCTGAGGTTCCAGGGTCGGAATGAGCGACGTGTTCACATTTAAAACGGATTCTCTTCGCGGAGAGTTTAAGTTTTGTTGTCACTCCGACTTGGAATTTCTGCGATTTCGATTGCCTATTTTAAGGGAGGATGCGTCCGATTACCGCGGAACTTTCACGTCGAGAAATTTTTTATTTAAGGTTGAAATGGTAATTAAAGAAGTTACTGTCCGTTTGTGGCGCTATTTTGAGGGGGGATATATTGCACTTACTCCGAATAAAACTAATTAAATTTTAGAAGAAAGGGAGGAGAATGGGTGGGAGGGAGATGGAGGATGGGAAGAAAAGAAGAGGGTGAAGAATAAGAGGGAGAGAGGGATTGCGAATGAGAGGAAGAAAGAGGGAAAATACGATTGAGAGAGAATAGGAGAGGGAGGGAGAGAGAATAGGTGGAGAGGGAGGGAAGAGAGATAGGGTGGAAGAAAGGGAAGTACCATAATTTTCATACATAATCTGCACATACCCGTAATATTTGACGGGAAATTACGCTAGTAATAATTATTTTAAGAAACTGCGAGAAAATTTTAGACTACAAAGAAAAGAAATAAATTCAAACCATGGTCTTCTGATATTGGATATAGCCACAAAGCTCCAGCAATTAAGAAAAGAAAAAGAAGCGTTACTAACAAGGGATGCCCCCAAGGTGTGACACTCGCATCGGATTGAGACTTTGCAGAATGAAAGAATATGTAAAATAACTGACTCCTATTTCTACCTAGGTGCCAACTCGACGTCGTTGACGAGAAAATGCCCTTTGAAAATCGCGATCCGAGAGTCAACGTAATAAGAACGTTAAAAGTCCTTTCATAACTATCTAGGAGCGTTGGTCTAGGGGAAACGAGCTGGATTTCAAATAATTTTGCCGGGGTTCGATTCCCGAGGGGACCAGAATTTTTTTCTGATTAAAAATTTTTTTTTTTCGCAATTTCCAGCATATCCTCAATAAAACTTGCACAACATTTTTAAAAAATTTATTCCATGCATTATAACTACTATTATAATAGTTGTAGGAAATTTAATTTTCTACAACCTTTGTCTGAAACATTTTTCCATATTGATCCATATAGTTTAAAAGATGATGTTAACAATTGACGCTTAGTTACAATTAGTAATGCATTTTTAAATTTATTAATTGTTGGAGCTTTGTGGCTATATCCAATATCAGAAGGCTATGGTTTGAGTTTATTTCTGTTCTTTGTAAAGTCTAAAATTTTCTCGCAGTTTCTTAAAATATTTTTTATTATGTAACCTTTTCGGAATTTTTAGAAATATTACAGGTATAGAGGAAGTCATGTGGTGGCCACATCAGATTTTTCTTTCGTGAATGCCTCATTTTAGTGTACTGGTTTCTTTCGGAACAAAATGAAAACAGACAGACAAACGACTTTATTAGGGCGAAATTGAGACTATGTAGTCCCTTATTACATTTAACCCTTTCGTCATATAAGTAAATACAATATTTACAAAATAAGATAAATTAATTACATACAGATTTCAACAAAATACATATTAATTACAAGTTAATATATTTGTTAGTAGATAACAGAGCATTACCAAAGAATGTTAGTTTTGTGGGTCATAAAAAACTGTGTATCGGTTATGTTTTAGCACAGAAAAAATTCCCATTGCGGAAAACACCTACAAAGAGAAGAGAGGTGTAAAAAACCGCGAAAATTTCTAAAATAGTTCAGGGGAAGGAAAAAAAATACAATAATATGAGAAACAGAGAAAAAACATTCATAAATACAAACAAATGTACATACATTTATATCCATATAAGGGAGGGAGGGGTGAGAAGTGAATAGGGATTGTAGGGTAGGATATGCCTGGGAGATTACATCGTAATTATGATACAGGAAAATAAAGTAAAATAAAATTGTGAATTTATGCCTAATAAGCGCATCCTTGTGACAACCTGAAAGAGAAGATAGAGCGTGGTTCAATGCACGGGGAGTGAGAGGAGATACTTGTGATACAAGCGTTTAAAAGTGCCTTGAGATGGAGGGTTTTTTATTATTGTTGGAAGGCCATTCCAGAGTTTACAAGCAGTGACGGTAAAGGATTTGTTGTAAATTTCTGTTCTGTGAGGTGGAGTTAGTAGTTTATCACATCCTCTGGTATTGCAATGGTGAACTGTATTAATGGTGACAAAATTAGATGAAAGATAACAAGGGATGTTGTTATTTAGAATTTGATACAATAGAGAGAGAAGGTGAAGGTTTACTCGGGAATCAAGTTTTAGCCAGGAGAGTCGACGGAAGTATTTTGAGACATGGTCAGATTTTTTGAGATTAAAGATGAATCTGATGCAGGCGTTATGAGAACGTTGTAGCTTAATGGCGAGTTCCTTTGATAAGTCCTGGTATACAACATCACAATAATCGAAGTGAGGAAGAATTAGGGAGGTCACTAGCTGTATTTTTAGTGACGAGGGAAGAATGCTAATGAGAGGCCATAGAGTGTGTAAGGAGGAGTTTACCGTCTTGCAGATTTTTATTATATGATTATTCCAGGTGAGCGTTTCATTAATTAGAATCCCGAGATTTTTTACGATTTTGCAATAGGGTATAACTGAGCCGTTCAAAGACAAAGGAACTGATTCCGCAAGCTTTATAGATGCCAGTAGTTTCGGATAACCGATTAAAATGGCTTGAGATTTCAAGGAGTTTATGCTGAGAAGATTATCGTAGCTCCATTCTTGAAGTTGGGCCAGGTCATGATTTATGTTGGCTATGGAAAGAGATAAGTTATTGGGTTTGGTGTCTAAGTAGATTTGGAGATCATCGGCGTACAAATGATGCTTGGAGTAAGTTAAGTATTGAGAACAATCGTTTATGAATAAACAGAACAATAGAGGACCTAAAATTGAGCGCTGCCTTGGTTGACATTAAGCCGGGAGGACGAGGAATCGTTGGAGATGACTTGTTGGGAACGGTTGCTAAGGTACGAAGAGAACCAATCTATTGAAGGTGAAGGGAATCTCATGCAGTGGAGTTTTGCTAGGAGTATGTCTTTATCTACTGAGTCAAACGCTTTACTAAAATCAAGCAATATTAGTACTGTGAGTTTTCTGCCATCCATGTGTCTGCGTATATCATCAGTGATTTAAATAAGCGCGGTGGTGGTGCTATGTGACTTCCGAAAGCCAGATTGATGGGGGTCAAGTAGATGATTAACGTTGAGAAAATCTGCTACCTGTTCATGCGCAAGTCGCTCCAGGGCTTTTGATAAAGTGGGAAGAAAGCTAATTGGTCGATAGTCATTGTTTGCGGTGAGAGATTTCTTAGGGATTGGGCCGACTAACGCGTGTTTCCACTGCGATGGGAATTTTCCCTGTAATAAGGAGTGGTTGAAAATGTTAGTAAGTACGGGGAGTAATAGATGTATTAATTTTTTTATGATAATTATAGGAATACCATCAATACCCTTAGCTGTAGTTTTGATTCTGCATATTGCTGAAAGGACGTTAAATTGCGAAACAGCTTTAAAGTGGAATTGTGGAGAACCGGATGACTCGTTCGCTTTTGCAGTAAGACTACTAATTACTTTGCATTTTCGTTCTATGTCGATTGTTGTTGGATTTGGCGAGAAGCTCTCGTTAAGAGAATCTAATGATATGTTTGAAGGTAAGGAAAAATCCTTGGACTTGTCAATTCCAAGGTGTCGCAGATTGTTCCATAAGGCGGATGTTGTTACATTGGAACCGGATATAGAATAAGCGAATTTTATTTTGGCATTTCTAATCTGTTGCTTGGTTTTGTTTCTAATATTTTTGTAGGTATTAAACGTATTTGGGCATTTATTTGATTTGAAGAGACGAAAAATTGAATCGCGTCGAGCCATCAATAGTTTTAAATCGGCCGTTCTCCACGGGGCGCGAGGTTTAGAGACGCGTGTGGTTTTGATGGGTGCGTATTTATCGAGTAAATGTAAAAGAAAAGTGTTAAGTGCTTCAATTTTTGCGTCTATGTCGTCTGCATATTCAATAGTGTGCCACGGAAGACACGCAGCTTCGGCAATTAAACTATCATAGTCAAGGTTTTTAAAATTTCGTTGGGAGATGAATTTCTGCTTAAATTTTGGAGAGCTTAGGGAGTAGGCTAGAAAAACTAAGTCATGGGAGGAAATGTCCGGGACAGGTAGTTGACCATGTGTGCAAACTTTATCTGGGTTAGCAGTAACTAATATGTTAATCCAAGTGGAAGAATTTTTAGAGTTGTTTGTGGGTTTTAAAGGTAGTATGCTGAGGTTGTGCGATCTACATCTACATTATACGCTGCAAGTCACCTTTTCGGTGGATGGCAGGGGGTGCAGTGCACCAAGGGTCCATAGTTTTCCTACGTTATCTTTTCCTATTATGGTCTCTTATCGTCCTAGGGAAAAACGATCCTCTATATCGCTCCGTTCTGCAGTCAATCTCGCGAATATTATCCTCACTGTCCTGCCTTCCGAAATACGTCGGGCTTCTGATAAGTCCTACTACCTCATTCGCTAGTCCCTCCGACATAAATTTTTCCAGTAGTTTAATTCTAGCCTGCAGCCTACGTTCCTCTAACGATGTCCATTTCAGATTTTCTATTAATGATGTTACGCTTTGTTTACTATCGTAATTCCTCTTTACAAATCTAGCTGCCCTGCGCTGAACCTTTTCTATCTCATTAGTTAGTCCCTTTTCGTAAGGATCCCACACAGCTGAAGCATATTCGACCTGCGGTCGAACCAAGGATAAATAGCATAATTCTTTCACTTTTTCGGAGCTATTTCGAACTATTCTCCCTATAAAGGCCAGCTTTTTGTTAGCGGCACCTATCAATCGGCGAATGTGGGTGTCCCACGAGAGATCACGATGGATCGTGACTCCGAGGTATTTAATCGAGTCTGAAACTGGAATCTCTACTCCGTCCAACGAATAAATATTATTCAACGAGATACTCTTGGTTCTCCAGAAGTTGATGACGCAGCTTTTCTTTTGGTTTATCTCTAACTGCCATTCTTTACACCATGCAGAAATAGCTTCTAGGTCATTTTGGAGATACTGGTGGTCTTCCGGATTGCTTATTTCTCTATAGATGACGGTGTCGTCCGCGAAAAGCCTAATTTTACTTCTGACTACTGAGCTGATATCGTTTATATAAATTAGAAATAATAACGGACCAATTACACTACCCTGTGGAACGCCAGAGACAACCTCCACTAAGTTAGAAGATTTCCCATTTATAACAACCATCTGCTTCCTATGATTTAAAAATTCACGGATCCAACTAACGATTTTAGAATTTACGCCTAAGGTTTCTAATTTCGTTATTAACTTCCTGTGAGGTACCTTATCAAAGGCCTTCCTAAAATCTAAGAAGATGGCATCGACCTGCGTATTCTTTTCTCCGCTTCTCAGTAAACAATTAACAAAAAGACCGAGCTGAGTATCACATGACCTACCTTTCCTGAAGCCGTGTTGACAATCATCTAACAATAAATTACTATCAAGAAATCGCATTATGTTGCTAACGAGTATATGCTCGAGAATCTTACACGATATCGAAGTAAAAGAAATCGGCCTGTAATTTTCTGGGTTCTCCTTGTCTCCGCCCTTATGAATTGGGGTAACGTGCGCTAACCTCCAGTCGCTAAAATGTAAAAGAGTTTTTAAAAAGACGGCATCGGAGGAACTTGAGGTAAAATTTGCATTAAAGTCACCAGATATGATTAAGTGCTTATAACCGAGTCTTAAGTTGGCAATGATCTCGTCAATGTCAGATACATAACCAATTTTTGGAGGATGATAAACGATTCCCAACAATATTTTTTTTGAATTAACGACTACTTCAAGGAAGAGATATTCAGGTCTGCGGGAGTATTGTGCGTCGCTGGTGGCGATTACTTTACAAGCAAGGTCTTTACGGACGTAGATTCCTATTCCCTCTCCTCCTTTCCCTATCCTATCATTGCAAAACAAGTTATAGCCAGGTATTTCAACAGAAGAGATCGAGATAGCGGGTTTCAGCCACGTTTCGGAAATGGTAATAGCATGTAGATCAGGGGTTCCCAACCCTATGCCCGCGGGCACCGTGGCGCCCGCCGAGGTTCCCTCAGTTATCCTCCCTAAAACATTAAGCTCTTTTGACGTATAGTGATGAGCGTCCACAGAATCTAGAAAGTACTAATCTAAAAATCCTTCATGACTTAGGGGCGTAGGGATTATCAGGTGTAGTCGAAATTAAAGACCGAGTCCAATAAGCCGTTCCCGTACCAGCTCAGTATGGATCCTTAAGACGTAAGGGATCTTAGAAAGGGTTTGGAATGCCGATTAAGGTGTGGCTGTTTTGTATGAAAAAATGTCGATTTTCTCTTTTGTTTTGGGCGTTTGGCGTTAAAATATTTCAAATTTAAGTGTGACAAAGCAAATTTAATAATCCTGATAATTTCATAGAAAATTTAGTAGTGAAAAATCAACGACAATTCATTTTCGTCGATTTTGAAATTTTTACGAATTCAATTTTTATCTACATTTATCGATTTAAATCGAATCCTACCAAACCTAATTGCAAATAAACATATAGCTACGAGCTGAGCTGTAAGTGTTGAGCGGGGGGGGGGGGGGTAAAATATTGGCGGCACCCGCCGCTTTCGCTTTTTAAGTCGAAGGCGCCCTTGCCAGCATAAAGGTTGGGAACCCCTGATGTAGATCGTTGGGCGGGAGTAATGAGCGCAGTTCATCGAAGTGAGGGACAAGGCTTTGGGCGTTAAGATAGATAAGTTGGAAGGAACGAGGAAAAGGTTTAAGTTCTTCTGTAAGAAGACAATGTGTTGGAACTGGGTTGGGTCAGGGAAAGCCATTATGGTATGGGGGCGGACGGTTGGTGGTAAGATGAGGAGTGTGATAATGAGTTCCTCTGTGGATGGTTGGTCTGACCAGTGGGAAAAATTCAGGGGCGTTAGGGTTTAGGTATGGCACCCTGCAGTGTGATGGGACGAAAGCAGGTGCATTTGGGTTGAGAGTAGAATTAGGCTGAAGCGAAGCTTTGGTGGAAGGCTAAATGACAGACATTTTGCGGGTAGTTGAGTAAGCGGCAAAATGTAGAGGATGATTCAGGTAAAGAAGTGGTTTATTGATTAATGCACACGGGAAACAGCACACATAGCGGGGAAGTAATGCTACAGTATATGCCAATGACTAAGTAACAATAATAACAATACCAATTAGTAATTAAGAAATAATAAATGAGACACAACACTAAAGTAGCGCTGGTAGAATAAAAATACATCTACATCTACATTATACCCTGCAAGTCACCGTTTTGGTTGATGGCAGGGGGTGCAGTGCACTAAGGGTCCATAGTTTTCCTACGTTATCTTTTCCTATTATGGTCTCTTATCGTCCTAGGGAAAAACGATCCTCTCTATCGCTCCGTTCTACAGTCGATCTCGCGAATCTTATCCTCACTGTCCTGCCTTCCGAGATACGTCAGGCTTCTGATAAGTCCTACTACATCATTCGCTAGTCCCTCCGACATAAATTTTTCCAGTAGTTTAAATCTAGCCTGCAGCCTACGTCCCTCTAACGATGTCCATTTCAGATTTTCTATTAATGATGTTACGCTTTGTTTACTATCGTAATTTCTCTTTACAAATCTAGCTGCCCTGCGCTGAACCTTTTCTATCTCGTTAGTGAGTCCCTTTTCGTAAGGATCCCACACAGCAGAAGCATATTCGACCTGCGGTCGAACCAAGGATAAATAACATAATTCTTTCACTTTTTCGGAGCTATTTTGAACTATTCTCCCTATAAAGGCCAGCTTTTTGTTAGCGGCACCTATCAATCGGCGAATGTGGATGTCCCACGAGAGATCACGATGGATCGTGACTCCGAGGTATTTAATCGAGTCTGAAACTGGAATCTCTACTCCGTCCAACGAACAATTATTATTCAACGAGATACTCTTGGTTCTCCAGAAGTTGATGACGCAGCTTTTCTTTTGGTTTATCTCTAACTGCCATTCCTTACACCATGCAGAAATAGCTTCTAGGTCATTTTGGAGATACTGGTGGTCTTCCGGATTGCTTATTTCTCTATAGATGATGGTGTCGTCCGCGAAAAGCCTAATTTTACTTCTTACTACTGAGCTGATATCGTTTATATAAATTAGAAATAATAACGGACCAATTACACTACCCTGTGGAACGCCAGAGACAACCTCCACTAAGTTAGAAGATTTCCCATCTATAACAACCATCTACTTTCTATGATTTAAAAATTCACCGATCCAACTAACGATTTTAGAATTAACGCCTAAGGTTTTTAATTTCGTTATTAACTTCCTGTGAGGTACCTTACCAAAGGCTTTCCTAAAATCTAAGAAGATGGCATCGACCTGCGTATTCTTTTCTCCGCTTCTCAGTATACAATTAACAAAAAGACCTAGCTGAGTATCACATGACCTACTTTCCTGAAGCCGTTTTGACAATCATAAATAGAGGCAGAGATAAAATAAAGCATTAGAGGAGAACACTTAGTAGGAATTAAACACTACTAAACTTAATTGGATAAAGAGCACTGAAATGGAAGTGGACGCTACGGTTGATTAAGGGGGATGCAAGGGGATTGCACTTGACACTGGTTGGAGGATATGAGAAGCACACCGGGAAACAATGAAAACCACTAAATAGGATTTACGCCAACACTAAGGGCACTTCGGCACGAAAAAAGGAGCACTAAAACAGTGGACAACACTAAAATAAACACGGCACAGAGATCTAAGAGAGAAACCGAATAAGGGGAAATTTGATGCACCGTAACCACTTGGGAATGAGCACTAGGGAGAGCGAATTACACTTGAAAATTTGTGACGTGGACACTATGGGGAGGGGATGGCAGGCGTCACGGGAACGGGGGTGGCAGGTGTCACGGGAACGGGGATGGCAGGCGTCACGGGAACGGGGATGGCAGGCGACACGGGAACGGGGATGGCAGGCGACACGGGAACGGACGACGGACGCCACGGGAACGGGGATGACAGGCGACACGGGAACGGGGATTCCAGGCGTCACGAGAACGGGGATGGCAGGCAGAGGTCGATTTGAAGAGTAGGCACTGACAGGAGAATTATTCGACAACGGACAAATGTAGCGAGAACGCTCCAACGCACATTAATCAAAGAAAGCCATCCTCCTACATAGTTGTGGATTTCCCTAGTGCGGTTGAAGGAAGTTGGAGTGCATGCAGCTCTCTCAGGTTGGAGATGAATGCGCAGACGCCATTTTGCCGCAGTATGACAACTTTGCCATCGTGCGTCCACACATTACCGAAGCCAGCTGGTTTTTTTTTGCTTCGATGAGGAGCTTGAGTCTGGTGGTGGTGAGAGACTCGGTTATCGTAAAACCGGAGCTTTTTAGAGATTATTTATTTCGCCATACGTTATCCCTATCTTGATAACTGATGAACCTCACAAACATGGGTCGAGGCCTGGAAAAGTTCTTCTTCCCGATACGGTGGGCACGGAACATCATGAACGGACTGACACTTACTTTTAAGGTGGATTTAAGAAAATCACCAATGACTTCCAGTCCGTTTTCTCCATCCTTTTCGGGGATTCCATGAATGAGAAGACAGTTTCGTCGGCTGTATTGCTCCAGGTCGTCGAGCCTCTCGTCAAAGTTTATAAGGCGATCCTCCATCTGGCTGACTTTAGATTTCACGGTCGAAATCTCCTTAATAAGCTGATCGCGAAAACTTTTAAATTCCGTTTCCAGCTTAGTGAGACTCTCCGTACGTTGGGGACCGGATAATTGTTTAGCTTCGGCTAGATCTGTGCTGAAACAATCTATTTTTGACAAAACCTCAGCTAATTTGTCAGAAATGGACTTATTCTCAGAAATAAGCAAGGTGTTTTGTTCGAGAAGGGCTGCTTTGGTGGCCATGATGGGCGAAGGATGGTAGTTGCCGCGTGAGGGTAGGAGGAGGGAGGAAGCGCTTAGCTAATGAGGTCCGTTTCCTAGGAGGCACAATGACTGACTGAGGTCATCGGACAAGCGAACTTCGATAATAATTTACGCCGAATCATTCAAATTTGCCCTGAGGGTGATTTATTTTCACGCGGAAATATTTTTGCAAAGTATTAGTTTTGGTCTAAATATAATCACATTTAGTTATTGAGGCAAAATATATTTTTTAAACGCCTGTTACGCTGATATTTTTTATTTCAAGGTAATGACTTTGCTTGAAGTAATTATTAAGAAAAGTTTTTTAGTTCCTGAGCCAGCGATAATTTGCAGGAATTCAATGAACCGTTGAATTATTTGCTATCAGGACGAAAAGCACGCCAACTTTTGTGCACCTAGAAGACATAGAAAGCAGCGAATTCAAAATGAAATTAACTATCCTAAAAGCGATTTGTGAAATCTTATATACAAATATTGTATTGCGTTTGTCAAATCGGTTTAAGATATTAACAATGAGAAATTCTGATTTCATGAAAACGGTTCCAACACTTTTAAACGGTGTAATGTTTTAAAATAGAAAATGGAAGTGGAGAAGAGGAGAGACCAGAGGTAGAGCTTGAATTCACTCACGTCGTCCATCGACTAGGCCCAAGTTATATTACCGTTTTGTTCTTCTATTCGAGTTTTTCTCAAAAGTATCTTGGTTCGAGTCCAGGGACAATTTTCCCATCGTGTATGGAATATTCTTGTAAAACAATATCAGGACTCTTCTCGAATTTTTATCTGCGTAACTACGAGTCGTATTTTCGCGTTCTCAGACTAATTTGTGGCGAATTTTGTCCTCTATCTCTTTACATTTTTAATACCTCACAAATTTCATTCTATCTATCTTCTTTTGTCTTTCAAGCGGAGCTGCAACGGGCCAACTCCAAGCCGCATCTCATTAATTAAATTCAAATTTTGATATAACTTAGTACTAATTCCAATGCAAAATTTTTAATCACACGCAAACTTGGATTCGAAATAGAGGTGTCTACAGATGGCGGGTTTTATTAACAACGCAAAATATGTAATAAGAAAGACAGCAAGATGGAGGGAGAATAAATAGAAGAATGGGAACAGGAGCAAACGTTGCCTCCATAGCGAATAATAAAGTACGGCAAATTACAGATTTTCTAATTAGATACATAATTAAACGGTTGCTAATTGTAGAACGTTTTTATTACGTAAACATTTACGCATAAAAATTTCATAAAATGCAATAATACTTAAAATTGCATGCGTTATAATGACTTGTCTCCTCGGTGGAGGCCGGGCCCAAGGAGAGCTCGGGGGGAAATAGGGGGCTGTTAGTGATAGGGAGCTCCAACGTCCGGCGTGTGGTAGCGCCTTTACTGTCACGGGCCCGCCGGGAGGGAGTTCACGAGCGGGTGTTCTCCAGGTGTATACCAGGAGGTTCGGTGCCCCAGGTGACGAAAGAGTTCAGGGCGTCGGTATCGGGCACGGGTTGCTCCTCGCTGCGGGTGGTGGCCCATGTTGGTACCAATGACGCTTCGAAGCGCGGCTCCGAGGAGGTCTTAAGCTCTTTTAAGGACTTGTCCGCTGAGGTTGCACGTATCCAAGAGGAGTCTGGTGCTGATGTGCGGCTTTCCATCTGTAGCATTGTTCCTCGGACGGACTGCAGTTCTATGGTTTGGAGCCGAGTGGTCGGGCTGAACCGTAGGCTGTGGGACTTCTGTAGGTGCAATGGAGTGGACTTCGTTGAACTGAAGCCGGTCCTGGACTCATGTAGGGCATCCCTAAACGGTTCTGGTGTGCACTACACTGCCGAGGCTGCGGAGGCGGTAGCGCGTAGGGTGTCTGAGCATTCTAGGGCTTTTTTAGGTTAGATTTAAGCAATTGTAATTTTTCAGCAAGCGTTGAGATGCACGTCAATAGTAGATCAGATGGTATGTTAGGATGTAGGCAGCTTACAGGTACGGGATTAATTGAGAGCAAAATAGAGGAAAATGTAAGAAATCCGTGCGGTAACAGAATTATCGAAGGCATGGGGATAAACGATTTTCCATGCAACAGTTCCATAGATAATGCGTGTGACCTTAATAGCACTATAAACCCGACGTTAAGTAACAGTAGATTACATTCCAAGCGTAGAAATAGTCGATATAGTAGGAAGGATAAGGAGGCAGTAAATAATCATAATAATTATAATATTAATAATAATAACAAAAGAAAGTCCAACATCAAATGGTAAGAATTTAATTAATGAAAACACTGCAATACAAAATAGTGGAAAATCTAAAAATAGTAATAAATTAACAAATGAAATTTCTACCCCTGATAGTAACAACCGTAATATTGAAGTAAATGCCGATGCTGACTTGATTGAAAATGTAAGAGAAACTTTCAACATTGCACTTATAGAATACACAGGTACAGACCCCACAAAAAGAGCTTACATACCAAAACAACACACTTCAGTAAAACTATCTAAAATAATTCTCATATTAAATGAGGTAATAATGCCTGAACACATAGAAAATATAGAAACATTTGAAGAAATCCACACATTAATATACTGCGCTGCACTCACTGCGGCTAAATGCAATGGCTCAAAAATTGTTAAACAAAATGACTGTGATAAATCAGACAGAAAACAAGTACCATACATCCCAAAATGGAAAAAGAGACTGTTAAAGAAAATAGAAAGTATAAGAGTTGAAATTGCACGTCTAATAGAATACTCAAAAGGTAACCCTAGCAAAAAATTAGAAGGTAAAGCCAAAATGGTAGTTAAAAAATATCAAATGCACACGAAACATGACAACCCGAACGAACACATGATAGAATTCATAGATACTCTCAAACAAAAACTTGCGTCATACAAAGCTAGACTAAACAGATATAACAAGTGCACTAGACGCAAACAGCAGAACACACAATTTAAAAATAATGAGAGAGGGTTTTATAGAGTGTTAAAATCAACTGGTGACAAACAGTCACAAAGCACTCAACTGCCAACGAAAGATGTCATAGAAGATTTTTGGTCTCAAATATGGTCAAATACTGAAATACACAATGCTGAAGCACATTGGATACAGACAGAAATAGAACAATTTCATAACATTCATAGTATGCCGGCCCCCGACATATCACTAGATCTATTACAAACCATCATCCGGAAGACACATAACTGGAAATGCACTGGCAGTGACAACTACTGGTACAAAAGATTTACATGCACACACACACATTTATTAACCCAAATAAATAAATTCATTGAAGACCCCGACCAAGTACCTAGATTTCTAATGGAAGGCAAAACATATCTTCTCCCAAAAAGTAAGAATAATAATGACCCATCTAACTACCGTCCTATAACCTGCTTACAAACCATTTATAAAATTATTACATCATGTATAACACATCTAATTAACTCTCACTTAAACAATGAAAACATTCTCACTGAAGAACAAAAAGGCTGTCGCAAAGGTATGAAAGGCTGTAAAGAACAATTGATAATTGACTCAATAATACTTAAGCAAGCACAAAGACACAAGAAAAATCTCTCATGCTGCTACATAAATTATCGCAAGGCCTTTGATTCAGTCCCCCACTCTTGGTTAATAGAAGTACTAAAAATATACAGAATAAACCCGATCTTAGTTAATTTCCTGGAGAAAGCCATGCGGCAATGGCACACAATAGTTAATCTTATTGATAACAAAACAAATGTTTATACAAAGGAAATAAAAATAAACAGGTATATTTCAGGGTGATTCCTTAAGCCCAGTGTGGTTTTGTCTTGCTTTAAATCCACTCTCAAATATGTTAAACAGAACGAACACGGGATATTTAATAAAAAATAATCAGTCAAAACATATAATATCACACCTAGTGTACATGGATGATTTAAAACTTTATGCATCAACACATCCAAAACTCAGTGAATTAATAAAACTAGTAGAGAAATTTTCGACAGACATTAAAATGGAATTTGGACTGAATAAATGTAGAACGCTAAACATAAAAAAAGGAAGAATAGAACTCTTAGGATTCGAAACAGAAAATCAGGGAATAATAGAACCTATGGATGAATTAGAAATGTACAAGTATTTAGGATACGAACAGTCAAAGAAAATAAACCATACTGATATTAAGAAAAATCTGACAATAGAATTTACCAATAGACTTAAAAAGATACTCCACACACAATTAAATAGTAAAAATATGACAAAAGCTATTAAGACTTTTGCCATTCCGGTTTTAACATATTCATTCGGTATAATAACTTGGACAGACACAGATATTGAAAACTTACAACGAAAAATAAGAACAGAATTGACAAAGTGCAGAAAGCACCACCCATACTCAAGTATTTACAGATTGACACTACTACGCACAGAAGGAGGCAGAGGTATAATAGACATAAAAAACTTACATAATAACCAAATCAAACTTCTAAGGAAATACTTTCATGGGCGTCAAGATTCCCCTCTTCACATAAATATTTGTAAATCAGATAATAAATATACACCTTTGAATCTAACTGATACAGTAACACAAGGTCATGAAGAACCCCAAACAATAGCAGAGAAAATTGATAGGTGGAAACGCATGACCCTCCACGGGAGACACCCCCAAGATTTGAGCCGATCTGATGTCTACAAAGAAGCGTCGAATACCTGGCTCAAACACAGAGATCTCTTCCCAGAAACAGAGGGATTCATGCTAGCCATACAAGATCAAGTGATAAATACAAAGAACTACCAGAAGCACATAATAAAGAATAGACAAATTCAAGATGACAGATGCCGAAAATATAGAGAACACCCGGAAACTATAAAGCACATTACAGGAGCATGCATCAGACTAACACAGGCTGACTATTTACACCATCACAATCAAGTCGCAAATATTATACATCAAAAACTGGCTCTAAAGCATAAATTAATAGAAGACAACACGCCCTACTATAAATACAAACCTAAACCAGTTTTGGAATCTGATGCATTTAAGTTATATTATGACCGCTCAATAATCACGGACAAAACTATACACAGCAATAGACCAGACATAGTCTTGCAGGACAAGGTAGCCAAAACCACTTATCTAATAGACATAGCTATCCCAAATACACACAATCTTCAGAAAACCATTGTAGAAAAGCACCACAAATATATAGAACTAAAAGAAGAAATTAAACGAATGTGGAACATGAATACTGTACACATTGTCCCAATAGTTTTATCGACCACAGGAATTATCCCTACAGACTTACACAACCGTATAAAAATAATAGATTTACCTAAATTGCAATATACCCTCCTACAAAAAGCTGTCATACTAAATACAACGAGAATAGTACGTCAATTTTTAAGTTCCGAGTAATGAGAGTGCTTGGCAAAGCCCGTACCTCATTAAAATAACCGGCTCAAAAGCTGTGAAATACAAAGGTATAACAATAATAATAGCTCAGTAGAGCGCGAGGAATCGTTACGTAGTCATAGCGAAAATCTAAAAATCATTACGGTTAATTGTCGCAGCATTCGCAGGAAGGAGGCCGAATTTGAACATCTTATTCGTAGTCTGCGTGCTGATGTAGTTATAGGCACAGAAAGTTGGCTTACGGCAGACATAGCCAGTCAGGAGATCTTTGCTCGTGGCTATAGCGTCTTCAGAAAAGATCGATGTATCCGGTCGGGAGGTGGAGTCTTTATAGCAGTTAGCAATAAATACGAAATTTACCCAATACAGATTAACGACGACGAAGTCGAAATTGTTTGGTGTCGTGTGAAAGGAAGCGACTCAATAACTATAAATATATGCGCTTTTTATAGACCCCCAAATGCGAGCGTGGAAACTATTCATTCTCTGGAGAAACAAGTGGCGACGCTAAATTCGTCTAATAATGATAAAGCCATTATAATCGGGGGCGATTTCAATCTTCCGTCAATTGGTTGGAGCCATAATTGCTTTTATCCCGGAGGTAGAGAGCGTGAATCGTGCGAGGCATTACTAGAAACTTTCGGCAAGCAGTCATTGTATCAGTTAGTGAGATTTCCCACGAGATTTAATAATGCATTAGATTTATTTGTTACTAATCTTCCTGAGAGTATGAATAGAGTATCTGACGCTGAGGGAATAAGCGATCACAAGGCAGTGTACGTGGAATTTCAGTTAATTATTGAGAAACAGGTTAAGGCCAAAAGTAAACTTTATGTATTCGCCAAAGCCGATTTCACAAGATTTAGGTCTTTTCTGCGAAATAAATATACTAATTTCAGAGATTTAACCGATAGTGCAGACGCGGAGGAATCCTGGTGCATGTTCAGAGATATGATGCGAGAGTGTACAGAAAAATTTATTCCGTGCAAACTGAAGCGTAATAGTGCAGAACCTAGATGGTACAACCAGGAAGTAAGAAGCGCTCTCCGACGGCAAAGAAAACTCCACCCTAGCGTAAATAACACATCCTCAACAGCTACGGTCGAACAGATTGCAATAATAAGGCAGCAATACAAGGAGGCACGCTCCATAGCCAGAGTAGCAATGCGTAATGCGTTTAACAATTATAAAAAGAAGGTTCTACAGGATAACTTGAAAGAGAACCCGAAAGCATTTTGGTCTTACGTCAGGGAAGTTCAAGGTAGGTGCCCCACTATAGCGTCACTGCGATCGGAAACGGGAAACGTAGTTCACGATAGTACGGATAAAGCAAACCTATTAAATCATCACTTTCAGAAAGCTTTTACTCGTGATGGCGATGAATGTGAAACCCCTATTCCTATGCGTCAGGGCGATTCGATGGAAGATTTGGTATTTTCGGAAAATGGCATCGCGCTCGAACTTCATTCATTTAAGCCAAATAAATCTCCTTGACCGGTGGAAATTCCCGCGCGTGTAATGAAAGAATTATCTGCTGAAATCGCGTCGTATTTAAAGTTATATTCGAGAAATTCATTAGGGAAGATTGGAAGGTGGGACACGTTACTCCCATCCATAAGGGTGGCGACAGAGAGAACCCCGAAAATTATAGGCCGATATCCTTAACTTCATTATCGTGCAAGATACTTGAGCACATAGTCTTTAGCTCTGTAATGCGCTATTTAGATAGTCATTCATTGCTTAGCGGATGGCAACATGGATTCCGGAGAGGTAGATCATGCGAAACGCAGCTCGGCCTGTTTGTGGACGATTTGTTGCGATGCGGAGAGAAAAATACTCAGGTCGATGCCATATTCATTGATTTCAGGAAGGCATTCGATAAAGTATCTCATAGGAAATTAATTGCGAAGTTAGGACAATGTGGTATCAATCCGAAAGTTGACGGTTGGGTGAGAGAATTCCTCTCGAATAGGGAACAGATAGTTGTCATTGATGGGAAATACTCGTCCCCCGTTAAAGTTGCTTCAGGTGTTCCTCAGGGAAGTGTATTGGACCCTTTGCTCTTCTTAACCTATGTAAATGATATCTGCTCGGTTGTTCGTAGTAAAATTAGGGTTTTCGCCGAAGACACCGTTGGGAATGCTTCGGCGGACTCTCTTCCTGTCAGTAATAGGTTCGAGGTGTTGTCGGAGGACGACTCCACGGCCATTGCGCCCGTACCCACTCCCGTCTCTTCGATGGAGGCCGGGCCCAAGGGGAGTCGGGTTGGAAAGGGAGGGTTGTTAGTGTTAGGTAGCTCTAACGTTCGGCGTGTAATGGCACCCCTGTTATCCAGTGCCCGCCGGGAGGGAGTTGAAGAGCGGGTCTTCTCCAGATGTATATCAGGAGGCACGGTGCCGCAAGTGACCAACACGGTGGGAGAAGCGGTAGTGGCGACTGGTTGCTCTCGGCTGCGGGTGGTGGCCCATGTTGGGACTAACGACGCCTCGAAGCGCGGGTCCGAGGAGATTTTAAGTTCTTTTAAGGACTTGGCCTCTGAGGTTGCTCGTGTCCGAGAGGAGTCGGGTTCCGATGTGCGGCTTACTGTCTGCAGTATAGTCCCTAGGATTGACCGCGGTTCTGAGGTTTGGAGTAGAGTTGAAGGTCTGAACCGAAGGCTGTGGAATTTCTGTCTGGACTTGGGAGTGGACTTCGTCGACCTACGACCGAATATCGAATCGTGCAGGGCACCACTGGATCACTCTGGTGTTCACTACACGCCCGAATCGGCTCAGAGAGTAGCGAGTAGGATTCTTGAGCACAGTAGGGATTTTTTAGGCTAGAGAGTAGGGCAGGGTGTAGGTCAGTTTTGGGTCAGGGGATAATCGATGCACTTGTAGAAAATAAGAATCCCGAAAGATTATCTAATGATAGAATATACACCGAGCGTAATATGCAGCACCAATTTCGCGATAGGTCATTGATAGAATGTTCCGTAAAGGGCGCGACGGGTCGCAATTCCAATGTTGACGCGACGCCATACAGTCGTGGGAGTGATTGTGGTGGGAGCGCATGTAGTTTTAGAGTGGAAGAGAAAGTCAAGGGTGAGATTAGTATGCGAAGTGATAGTGAGGAATTAAACGTCGTCGTACTGAACTGTCGCAGCATCCGTAGGAAAATTGCTGAGTTCGAGCATCTTATTCGCAGTCTGCATGCCAACGTCGTGATAGGCACAGAAAGTTGGTTAACGGATGAGATTCAGAGTCAGGAGATATTTTCTAGAGACTATCGTGTATCGGGGGAGTTTTCATAGCGGTTAGCGATAAGTACGATAGCAGTGAGATTCCGATAAGTGACGAGGATATCGAGAGTGTTTGGTGCCGCATAGGTAAAGATGGCTCCAATAACGTGTTCATATGCTCGTTTTACAGGACACCTAACGCAGGTGTAGATTGTATTTTAAGTCTCGAGAAACAATTATCAAAGCTTAGACTGATAAATCAAGATGATATCGTTATAGTCGGTGGTGACTTTAACTTACACTCAATTGATTGGGAAAATTTATGTTTCGAATCTAGAGGTAAAGAACGCGAATCCTGTGAGGTATTAATCGAAACATTCTGCGAGCACTCTCTCCTTCAATTAGTCAGAAAGCCAACGCGATCGGGAAACATATTAGATTTATTAGCAACTAACGTCCCAGAAAGAATAAACAAAGTCACCATTGAAGATGGGATAAGTGATCATCAGGCCGTATATGCAGAGTGTAAGTTGAAAATCGATAGGCACCCTAAGCCTCAAAGAAAGTTTTATATATTTGCTAGGGCAAAGTTTTCAAGCTTCAGGTCGCGCCTACGAGAAATACTACCTGGCTTCCGTGATATGACCGAACGATCAGGTGCAGAGTCGTCATGGAAACTATTCAAGGATATAATGCTAGAGAATATCGATAAGTACATTCCAATTAAATTGAAGGTCGACAATAAAGAGCCACGTTGGTACAATAAGCAAGTTAGGAGTGCGCTTAGGCGTCAGAGAATAAGCCACGCGAAAATAAAAAATATGCCGTCTACATCAACCGATGAATATAGAGCAACTAAAGTTAAGACGTATAAGAAATCCCGCGCTAAAGCGAGAATTACTATGCGCGAGGCTTTTACTAACTTCCGGAATAAGGTATTAAATAATTATTTGAAGGAGGACCCTAAAGCGTTTTGGTCCTATCTGAGAGAGGTCCAAGGTAGAGGCCCTACAATACCTTCCCTGCGTAATGACTCGGGTGCCGTTATTCATGATAGCGTAGAGAAAGCCAACCTGTTAAACGGTCATTTTGTAAAAGCATTCACAGCCGTCAGCGACCATTGCGTACATTATCCACCCGCAATAAGGGGGGACCTGATAGACGATATAGTATTTTCTGAGGTGGGAATAGCAAAGCAATTAAGTTCCATCAGACATAACAAAGCCACTGGCCCCGAAGAAATTCCTGCTCGCGTTTTAAAAGAATTAGGTGAAGAAATAGCACCTTTTCTTCTGATAATCTTCGAGAAATCCATTTCTCGCGCAGAGGTCCCTAGCGACTGGAGGTTAGCGCACGTTACCCCAATTCATAAGGGCGGCGACAAGGAGAACCAAGAAAATTACAGGCCGATTTCTTTTACTTCGATATCGTGTAAGATTCTCGAGCATATACTCGTTAGCAACATAATGCGATTTCTTGATAGTAATTTATTGTTAGATGATTGTCAACACGGCTTCAGGAAAGGTAGGTCATGTGATACTCAGCTCGGTCTTTTTGTTAATTGTTTACTGAGAAGCGGAGAAAAGAATACGCAGGTCGATGCCATCTTCTTAGATTTTAGGAAAGCCTTTGATAAGGTACCTCACAGGAAGTTAATAACGAAATTAAAAACCTTAGGCGTTAATTCTAAAATCGTTAGTTGGATCGGTGAATTTTTAAATCATAGAAAGTAGATGGTTGTTATAGATGGGAAATCTTCAAACTTAGTGGAGGTTGTCTCTGGCGTTCCACAGGGTAGTGTAATTGGTCCGTTATTATTTCTAATTTATATAAACGATATCAGCTCAGTAGTAAGAAGTAAAATTAGGCTTTTCGCGGACGACACCATCATCTATAGAGAAATAAGCAATCCGGAAGACCACCAGTATCTCCAAAATGACCTAGAAGCTATTTCTGCATGGTGTAAGGAATGGCAGTTAGAGATAAACCAAAAGAAAAGCTGCGTCATCAACTTCTGGAGAACCAAGAGTATCTCGTTGAATAATAATTGTTCGTTGGACGGAGTAGAGATTCCAGTTTCAGACTCGATTAAATACCTCGGAGTCACGATCCATCGTGATCTCTCGTGGGACATCCACATTCGCCGATTGATAGGTGCCGCTAACAAAAAGCTGGCCTTTATAGGGAGAATAGTTCAAAATAGCTCCGAAAAAGTGAAAGAATTATGTTATTTATCCTTGGTTCGACCGCAGGTCGAATATGCTTCTGCTGTGTGGGATCCTTACGAAAAGGGACTCACTAACGAGATAGAAAAGGTTCAGCGCAGGGCAGCTAGATTTGTAAAGAGAAATTACGATAGTAAACAAAGCGTAACATCATTAATAGAAAATCTGAAATGGACATCGTTAGAGGAACGTAGGCTGCAGGCTAGAATTAAACCACTGGAAAAATTTATGTCGGAGGGACTAGCGAATGAGGTAGTAGGACTTATCAGAAGCCCGACGTATCTCGGAAGGCAGGACAGTGAGGATAATATTCGCGAGATCGACTGTAGAACGGAGCGATATAGAGGATCGTTTTTCCCTAGGACGATAAGAGACCATAATAGAAAAAGATAACGTAGGAAAACTATGGACCCTTAGTGCACTGCACCCCCTGCCATCAACCAAAAAGGTGACTTGCAGGGTTCTAATGTAGATGTAGATGTATATAAAGAAAAAAAAAACCAGGAGGATCATCAGTCACTGCGTGAAGACTTAAGAGCCATTTCAGCGTGGTGCAAAGAATGGCAAATTGAAATTAATTATACGAAATGTGCCGCAGTCACGTTCTGGAAAAGTGAGAACAAAGATTTAGGTTTCGAGTAAGAAATAGATGAAATAAGCATTCGACAAGCTGAGTATGTAAAATATTTAGGAGTAACCATTTGTCGAGATCTTTCGTGGGACATGCACATTCGTCGAGTTATAGGTGCGGCCAACAAGAAACTGGCATTCATAGGTAGAATAGTACGGAACGCTGCTGAGAAAGTACGTGAAACATGCTACTTATCACTGGTAAGACCGTAATTGGAATACGCACCGAGCATATGGGATCCGTACGAGAAGGGACACATAAATTCAACTAGAAAGAGTACAGCGCAGAGCAGCCAGATTTGTAAAACAAAAGTACGAACAGAAGGAAAGCGTCACCTCTTTACTGGGCGATTTGAACTGGGTATCACTGGAGGACCGTAGATTGAACTCAAGGTTGAGACTTCTGGAGAAATATAGATCGGAATGTCTAAAAGAGAAGGTTGTAGGAATAATTGAAGCACCAACGTATATTAGTAGAAATGATCGAGACGATAAAATACGAGAGATCGATTGTAGGACGGAGCGTTATCTAGGCTCGTTCTTTCTGAGGACAATACGAGATCACAATAGGAAATTTCGAAATGCGTTAGTTAATCTTTAGGTAGGATTTGGTGCATTGCACCCCCTGCCACCCACCAACTAGGTGAATTGCAGGGTAACTTGTAGATGTAGATGTTATCCGAAACGTAATAATTCTGACGATGCAGACTAAATATGTAAATAATATATAGGAATATACAACTTTTTAAATACATATCTTGAATAATATATGCATACATATAAACTCTAAATCAGAGGTCGGCAACGCGGCGACCGCGGGCGCCATGGCGCCCGCAAGACATTTGTGTGTCGCCCGCCAGCCAAAAAGAGAACTCAAGTTAAACAATTACGGAAAACTCTCAGAAGACCAATAAGTTGCGGAACAAGATAAAGAATAGAACTTTGTAACCAACATCTTACATGAGACGGCAAACGATAGGTCCTTCAGACAGTTTTTCCATGGACTGGGACACATCGAGCCTGAATCGTATGTCTGTTACAAAATAACATCGTTTATGTTATGACTTATAAGCGAAAAGAATGGGGACATACATTGTTTGATAAAGACATTGTTGTCATTAACAGAGTTCTTTTCATGATTACTCGCCGAGAGTAGGAGGAGCCGCTATCGTGTTTGTGTGATTGCCGTGCCTGTGCTGACAAACGTTCTCGTACGAACTGTACGAAAAGATAGGGAATTCTCCGCCCCTAGTTTATGCTAGGTGAAGGTGTCCCGTCGCCTTCAATCGCTATTACTGGTGCAAGGCTAACTGAGATCCTTGTTCTCAACCCGTCGTGTACTATAGCTCCGTTAGCTGGTTAAGGCTATTTGGAGGTAGGCGCTCGATACGGGAAAACTATTTCTCTATGTCGCGTGAAACTTCCAAGTTCTTGTAAAAAGTCGTTGGTTTTGAAGTTCTGTCCTCCGTCTTGTAGCATAACTTGGCTCGAGTTATTGTTGTGAGTCGTTGGTTTCGGAGTTCCGTTCTTCGCTTAGTATACAAAGTACAGGGTTTGGGAGATTTTTCTTCATCTCTTACAATATCAGCCATATAGCTCATTTCCCTCTTCATTGGTTAAACATAAATCAATTTAAATTTACCAGCAGTTCACAATATTTCTGATATTTTCCCGATATTCAGTGTGTTGTGGTTATTAATTCATTTGTAGAAAATTTCATCCCCATTATGAGTAATAAGAGGCAAAGGACATATTACTTCAATGTTGATTGGGAAGAACAATTCTGTTTTATTGATTTGAAAGGAAAGTGTGATTGTTTATTGTGCAATGCTTGTGTCGCACTTTCAAAGAAAAGTAATGTTGAAAGACATTTTAATAAGGTCCACGGAAATTTAAATACTAGTTATCCGTTAAACTCTGAGATCAGGAAAAAGAAAATTTCTGATATGAAATCTATTTTAACTAAACAGCGGAGCATTTTTACCAGACCAGTGCAGCAATCAAAAAGAGCAACGATTGCATCACATAAAATTTCGCATTTGTTGGCCAAGAGGAAAAAGCCTTTTGAAGATGGTGAGATTGTAAAAGAAGCCATGTTAGCAACTGCTGATTCACTTTTCGAAGATTTTAAAAATAAAAATGAAGTTACCTCAGCAATCAACACGATTCAGTTATCAGCAAGAACAGTTACAAGAAGAATTGAAGTTATTGCAACCAATATGGAGAAAGAGTTGGCAAATGATTTACAAAAATGTATTTTCTTCTCGTTGCAACTGAATGAGTCAGCAGACATCAGGCACTTCTCAATTGGCTATGGTTGTGAAGATGGTGTTTAATGATTGTTCTGGAAAGAAGGAATTTCTTAAAATTCTTCCATTAAAGGGACGAACAAGAGGTGAAGACATTTTTTCAGCTTTTAAAAAATATGTCCAATAAAGTAATATACTATTAATGAAGTTGACCGCAATTACTACAGATGATGCACCTTCGATGACCGGTTGTAAAAATGGATTTATTGCGCTATGTAAAGAAGACTCTCTTTCCAAAATTTATTTCATATCACTGCATTATACACCAAGAAATGTTATGCGCAAAAGTTCTTCATTTTCAACATGTCATGAAAACAGTAACAAAAATAATAAATTCCATAAGAGCCGTACCAATGCAACACCGATTGTTTAAACTGCTTTTACAAGGTGAAGATGCCGAATTCGATGATCTACTTTTACATACCGAAGTTAGATGGCTCAGCAGAGGCGAAATACTGTGAGGTTTATAAATCTCATAAAGGAGGTAAAGGAATTTCTCACGCCAAGAAATGAATATTATGCAGTTGGATGACAAAGCTTGGATGATGGATTTCGGATTTCTTGTTGATATAACTATAAAATTGAACGAACTGAATATGGAGATGCAGGGGAAAAATCAACACATTGCAAAAATGATAAGTGCAGTAGATGCATTCAAATGTAAATTGGCATTGTGGAAGTCTCGCCTAGAGAGAAATTCATTATCACATTTCCCGAATTTAAAATATATTATTGACAGTCTGACTGATGAAAATTTTACCACTGAACCATTTTCACAACACATTGAAACTCTCTTGAAGGAATTTAATTTTAGGTTTCATCAGTTTTCTTAAGTGGAACCCATAATAACATTCTTTGCTAATCCGTTCAATTTTATGGACAATGATATGTCTGATAATATTGGAGCTTACTTTAATATCGTTAACACCGAGAAGTTAGAAATGGAAATAATAAATATGCAGAATGATATTATTTTAAAGTCACATAAAAATGATGAAAACTTTTGGAATTTAGTTGACAAAAATCGCTATCCATTATTAAGAAAATGTGCCCTAAAAATATGTTCTTACTGTGCTTCAACATACACTTGCGAGTCCATTTTTTCAAGCAAGAAACTCTTGAAATCCAAGTACCGATCGAGACTCACCGATTACAATTTAGACAACTGCCTAAGATTAGGTATCTCGAGTTATGTGCCAAATTATAGCAAGTTGGCTGAAGATATGCACTCCTAAGTTTCACATTGATTTATTTTTCATGTTTTTATAATAAATTCTCTCATACTTTTTCTCCTATATATACAAAAATATCATTTTAATAAATATTGGAACACATCTACTATTGTTGCTTTACTTCAAACCCACAGTAATAAAAGTTGCGCCCTCATATATAAAGAGGTTGCCGACCACTGATACAGAGAGATATCAACTGATCTTGCTTATGCGCCCTTCACGTCCTCAGTAACATAAATTGCGCCCTCGTAGTGAAAAGGTTGCCGACCCCTGCTCTAAATCTAAGTTTACCAATTAACTTTGAAATAAAAGTTTAACTGTTTATTAAAGAATAATAATATGACACATTATATTATTACCGCGGTTTGCGGTACGACCTAATTACAAATTTAAAGCAAAATGATCGAGTAAAGCGTCAAAAATGATATTTAACATCTCACGATATAATTAGGGACAAAACTTTAAAATCACAAACTGCAGTACAGACCAAAATTGTGTTGACGAATTCTTGAATGTTACTATCAATTCTCCCTCCCTAAGGACTGCATAACCTTACAGAGGTGGGAGGGTTTGTGTACTCTTACGAACCAAAGAGCTATGCCGGCGGGAGATAATTCTCCTGGTAGGACCATCCAAGCCGGAAAGGTCTGAGGGGAAGAGTCAGACTAAGAAGCAGTCTTGGGGATTTTACATCCCCCTGTGCAAGGGCAGCAGCTTGCACAGTACCTCTGTAGGTGGTGATCATGTGGATCTGAACAGCTACAGATGGGTAATCACTCTGTGAAACTGCGATGAGGAAAGCAAGGGGAAACTACCTCATTATATTTCCCATGATAGGCTGAAAAGCTGAAATACCTCTATGGATCTTTCTGGGGTAAAATATTCCGGAGGTAAAATAGTCCCCCAATCGGATCTCCGGGTGGGGACTACCCTAGGGGATGCACAGAGGAAATTTAACATTAATAGGAAAGCAAGTGGTGAGAAATTAAGAATAGGCACATGGAATGTTAGGACTATGAATTCAGGGGGTAAACTAGAGAACATAAAAAGGGAAATGAGAAGGAATAATGTAGGTATAGTAGGTCTTAGTGAAGTTCGGTGGGAAGGAGAAGGCGAGATAAATTCAGACGAATTTAAGATTATTTACTCAGGAGGGGAGAAAAAGGAAAGGGGAGTGGGGATTATAATGAGAAAAGAGATAGCTGAAAGAATTAGCAAGGTAGTGACATTTAATGATAGATTAATAGCCGTAAAACTTCAGATGGAGCCAGTGGAAATGCTTATAATTCAAGTGTATATGCAAACGACTAATGCTGGCGACAACGAAGTAGATGAAATCTATGAACAGATTATGGAGATATTGGAGGAGGAGGGAAAAGGAAGGATCACCACCATAGTAATGGGAGATTGGAACAGTGTAGTCGGAGAGGGACAGGAAGATAACATAGTGGGAAAATATGGACTAGGGAAGAGAAATGAAAGAGGGGATAAACTTGTGGAATTCTGCCATAGAAATAGATTAATTGTAACTAATACATGGTTTAAGCATCACCAGCGGAGACTTTACACATGGAGAAGCCCAGGAGACCAGAGACGATACCAGATAGATTACATACTAGTCAATGAAAGATTTAGAAATAGCATTAAAAATGTGAAAACACTACCAGGGGCAGATATCGATTCTGACCACAACCTTTTGGTGGCAAATATACAATGTAGACTGAAGAGCGTTAAGAGAAACGTAAGAGTTAACAAGAAATGGAACTTAGAGGAACTCCTTAAAAACAAGGAGGCTATCATGACTGAGCTGGAGGAAAGGTTGGGGGAGAGAGATGAAGAAAATAGGAAGAATGTAGATGAGGAGTGGAGATACATCCATAGCAACATTAAAGATGTAATGGAAAAGAAGGTAGGAAAGATAACGGGTGAAAGAAACAAAAAACCCTGGATCACAGCAGCCATGCTGCAAAAAATGGAAGAGCGGAGAAAGTGGAAGAACATAAACACTGAAGAAGGCCAAAGAAAGTACAAGGAGTTAAATAATGCTTTAAGAAGGGAAACAGATAAAGCCAGAGAACAGTGGATAAATGAGAAATGCGAGGAGATTGTCGAATGTGAAAGAATTTGTAGAACAGACCTCATGTATAGCAAAGCAAGGGAACTATTCAAGAAAAAAGCAAGAAAGATAGGACGTAAAGGAATCATGAACAAAAGTGGTAAAATAGTATCGGAGCCAGACAATGTAAAGAATGTCTGGAAAGAATACATTGAGGTTCTGTATGACAAAGAAGGAAAGCCAAGAAATATTGAATTAAATGAAGAAGAGGATGTGGAAGAAGATCAGCTAGGACCAAGTATTCTCGAGTCTGAAGTTAAAAGAGCAATTGATGACATGAAAAGAAGAAAGGCAGTTGGGAGTGATGATATACCCGTGGACGTTCTTAAGGTTTTGGGGTCTAAAGCAGTTAAGCAACTCACAAAATTTTTTAACCAAGTATATGATACTGGCGTATGGCCTGAAGATTTTTTAGATGTTGTGATGGTACCACTGGAGAAAAAGAACAATGCAAAATGTTGTAAGGATTACAGAACTATTAGTTTAATTTCTCATACAGCTAAAGTTCTAACCAGAATAATAACCAAAAGAATTGAATGTAAAATAGAAAAGGAGCTGCAAGATAATCAGTTTGGTTTTAGAAGAGGAAGGGGGACTAGAGATGCTATAGGATGTATGAGGATGATGATAGAAAGAGCGCTAGAAGTCAATAAAGATATGTATTTTTGTTTTGTAGATTGGGAGAAAGCTTTTGACCGAGTGAAATGGGATAAGATGCTGGGTATTTTAAACAAAATAGGAATAGATTGGAAAGATAAAAGACTGCTTAAAAACCTTTACTTTGATCAAAAGATTAGAGTCAGGGTTGAAGGAGAAGAAACAGAAAGTACTTCAATAGGGAGGGGAGTGAGGCAGGGTTGTCCTATTTCACCAGCGATATTTAATATGTATGCAGAAACAATAACAGAAGAAGCGTTGATGGAAGAGAAAGGATTTAAGATAGGAGGTGAAAGTATTACCACCATTAAATACGCAGATGATCAGGGCTTAATAGCAGAAGGCGAGAAAGAGCTTCAGAGGATGACAGACAGACTAGTTGAGGTTGGCCAACAATATGGAATGAAGATCAATACAGAAAAAACGAAAGTCATGGTGGTTTCAAAGGAACATAAAGAATTAAATATAATGGTAAATGGCCAAAAATTGGAACAAGTAAGTAGTTTCAAATATCTCGGCAGTATTTTAGCACAGGATGGAAGTAGTACACAGGACATCAGAAGTAGGATTGCAATGGCAAAGGCAGCATTTAACGAGAAGAAGGAGCTTCTCACAAGCAAGAAAATAAATCTAGAAACAAGGAAGAAATTAGCAAAATGCTACATATGGAGCATAGCTCTTTATGGTGCAGAGACGTGGACGATAAGGAGAAAGGAGGAAAAATATTTAGAAAGTTTTGAGATGTGGGTATGGAGAAGAATGATGAAAGTGAAATGGACAGAGAGGAAGAGAAACGAAGAAGTATTAGAAATGGTGGGAGAAGATAGGATGCTAATAAAAACAATCAGGAAAAGAAAAGCAAATTGGATAGGGCACATATTGAGAAGACAGTGTTTACAAAGAACGATCTTAGAAGGAAAAATTAGTGGAAAAAGAGGAAGAGGGAGAAAAAGAATAGGAATATTAGATAATATAAAGCAGGGATATACTACTTATAGAGGTATAAAAGAGGCTTCTAGGGAGAGAGAGAAATGGAGGCAGCGATTCAGTTAAAACCTGTCTTCGGACAGAAGCATGATGATAATGATGATGACTATCAATTCTAAAAATATTTCCCAACAACTAACGTAAATAACATAAAAACGTACAATAGAAGAAAATAATCAAATTCCGGGCAGGTGTTAAAATCCCGCCCGGACGTCCCCGGACACCCTAAAAAAGAGGACATGTCCGGGAAAAAACCGGACGTATGTTAATCCTATATTAATGCAGGGTTTGGTGGAAGCCAGTCATCACCGGCTTTCCTCAATCAGCTTTCCAGGATTGCTACTAAGCTGTCAGTAGTGATTTTATTCATTAAAGTTTTGCCCATCGGCAAGTTATAGGCACCATGGCAGGCTGTGAAGCCGCACTCAGCATTTCATAAGAGAAGGGAGGAGAGAAACCCGGTGCCGGCATTAGCCTACTCTTGCGAAATACACCCGGGGGGCCAACTGCTTAACGTTCCTTCCGAAGGACGGAGGGTCGATTTGTGCGGTCTCCTCAATATTTCTCGTGGTCTCGTTTTCTCATCCTCGTCGCCTAATAGCAACGCACAAATAGAGGACCGGAATCGTAAGGTGAGGCCAACACCCAAACCACACCGCCGGATCCCTCTCCCCTATATTGCGGTTTGTGCTATATATATATATATATATATATATATATATATATATATATATATATATATATATATATATATATATATATCTAGCGTTAAATGATAGGCGGAAAAGAAAACATTCTAGATATTGTTGGAAAACACGTCAACACCTGCAAACATTGTCCTTTGTTTTCCATCAAGAATGGAAAACAAAATCCATTGAATATTTGTTTGCTGACTGTTTGAAAACAGTCGGCAAACAATCGGTAAACAGTCAGCAAACAGATAAAACTTGTATGCAAATTGTTTGCAAAGATCGTTTGCCAACAATGTTTGTAGGTGCGTACAAGGATTTAGATAAATGGAAACAAAATCGAATCAAAAGAATTATTCGGATTATAATTGCGTAATAATGTTTTCGTCGGCACTAGATAAACGTAAATATAAAAATACTGCTTTGGGAGAGAACCGACAATTTTTCATCGTATTTTTGTTGTACTGTCGCCAAGCGTACGAGGTAAGGTAGCGATAAAAGTTTTTATTTGATCCATTGCCTGTTATCGCGCTCAACTTATTTTTCATCTGTGGCCCTCGTCCTTCGAAATATAATCCCTCTTACTTACTCAAAGGCCGCTATTCATTCGCTTTCGAAGGCAGTGTCATTTTGTGCTTGCTTCGATAAGTACGAGGTAAACGTTCGGCCGAAGGAGTCAGCTGTCGCATTTCAGAGCGAAATGCATTTGGCCGCGTTGACGTTGTGTCTCCTGGCGTCCGGGGTTCGTGCCCAGTACGATCCGACATGGGAGAGCATAGATTCGAGGCCGCTGCCTGAATGGTTCGACTATGGAAAGATAGGGATATTCCTGCATTGGGGCGTTTATGCGGTTCCCGGAATGGGCGAATGGTTCTGGGATTATTGGGCTAGTGAGTAGTTTGTGTCCTTCCTGTAATGCATGTCGCCTTCGTCCCATTCTATTAAGATACGCCACTTCGGTCGATTTTGCCGAGAAAACTATCCAGATTGTATTTTAGCTTGAGCGGATGTTAAAATTTTGACGAAAATAAATTATTTTTCACGAATTTAAATTTTATGCCCGGGCTCTCCGTTTGATGTGGCCCTTGAGCCTGTAATAAGTCTTTGGAATTTTTTTACTAATATAAAAATCAACTAGTATTGGAAAACGTTATGCGTAACGTAACGAAATGATTTTTGAATAAAGTAACAAAAAACGTTAAGGAAAATCTCAAAATAACTGTAACGGAAAACGTAACGACAACAAAAAATCGTTATTTCGTTGTTTCCCGGAAAAATCGTAGTTTATCCAATTCACTAAACCAGCTTTGAATACGACAATAGCTTACATTTTATATTGTGCGCCTATATTTTCAAAAAGTTTGTCATGTGGATATACTCTGGCCCGCGAGCATAAAATTTATTGATCACTTGTGAAATAACTTTGGAGACCGCTGTGGTAACTATCTTAGCTCCTCATTCCAATTTGGTGAGAGAACTTAAACTTTATTATTCACAATTAAGTTCATATTTTTAATAGCTTTCGTGCGTATAAAGTTAAATAATCCCAATCGCTTCGTCATGAGCAGCCATGATAAAAATTAAAATATGAATATTATATCGTTAAGAATTTGACCTGCATGCTCAAACATGGAAACAATACCCCGATAAGTTCAAGAATTAATATCACATCACTGTTTAATTAATTTCTTAGTATCTGAACGTTTAATTCTTCCATTTTACTGAAATCGATTAAAGTTCTATTCTTCAAACATCCCAACGAAAAGTGTTCCTAACAGAGAATCACTTCATGGAAACGAATGTGTTATCATTTCCAACGATATACATTCGTTCCCGGCATGCACCATATATTATCATTCGGAATCCTTAATTTGCAAATTGGACATTTATGTCTCCAATTAATATTTTTCGTCAATAGCTCATTTTTTGGATTAAAAGTATGAAAAGCACGGTTAATCTAGAATAATTTCTCATAGAAATGCATTTAATATGAAGTGAGCTTAATTACGACAGCTGTGCTATTAGTTTACGGTATTTGAATCATGCCCAGGGTAAAGAAGGTTGTTGAAGTCATTTTATCTGTTTAATCGTGTAATTTCAGTTTACGTTGGAGTAAATCTTTAAAGATCTTTATTCTGATTTGAAACAGAGGTGGAGAAGGCATGTCCCGCGAGAGCATTTCATGAGAAAACAATTAAAAAGAAATCCGCGAAAGTTATCTGAAAAATGTTTATATATAACGCTTCAAAAATCAAGATTTTTTAATATTTTATTTATTATTTGTCCCAGTCGTTTCGTACGATCGGAACTCTACAGTACTTCGTACATTGATAGAACATGTGTTTCACCTGTAGACCTGCTTAAAAACCTCAATAGAGAATTGTTGAGCTCGTCTTACAGCTGGAATCCAATCGATAATATGATTGGAAATTTTTTATGGCTATCGGAGATATCCATGTCATCGATTTGCTTTGAAACTCCCATTTTGATGTTTACCGCATCACAGATGGGAATCCCTCGGAGACGGATTTTATGAAGAAGAATTATCCGCCCAATTTCACGTACGGAGATTTCGCGGGAGATTTCTGGGCTGAATTCTACAACCCGTTGGAATGGGCTTCCATCTTTAAAGACGCGGGCGCAAGGTGAGTCCAAGAGAAGTTTTCATAGACTTCCAATGGGGAATGATACCGACATGAGTTTAAATGGCCCAGCAAGATAGATTTTGACTTCTAAGTATTTAACTTTCATTAACTCGATTTCTTGTTGTACTTTTTCTAAAAGTTTAAAAGTATTTGAGGGAATTAATTTTAATTCAGACAATGTCCATTATAGCCATGATTTCTTTATATTTAAGAGGAGCGCTTTCAATTGACGTTAATTAAGGACCTATAGGATTGCCGTTTTTGCCATTTTGTATGACATAATTGCTTGACATTTATAGAGGCCATCTTTGTCGTGCGCTGTTATTTTTTTAATTCGGCGTTTACGTGTATTCTAAATAGAGATAATTTTCAAGAACCGTGGTGATAGATGTGACAACATTTAAAATAAATAAAATTCCTATGTTTGTGTGGTTCAGGTACGTGGTCCTAACGAGCAAGCACCACGAGGGATTCACGATGTGGCCGTCCAACTACACCTTCAACTGGAACGCCAAGGACGTCGGACCGAAGAGGAACCTGTTGGGTAATGAGTGAATCGTATTTTTCTATGGCAAACTGTCCCTTCTAGATAGATCTGTTATATCGGAAAATGTCGATCGTCTTTTTACTCTCTCTCCCGTCATTTAGGCGAACTGGCGGCGAGCGTGAGAGGGGCGGGTTTGAAGTTCGGCGCTTACTACTCCCTCTTCGAATGGTTCAATCCGATTTACTTGAAGGATAAGAAGAACAAGTTCGCCACGGACGAGTACGTCCGCAACAAGATGATCCCAGAGATGAAGGAATTGGTGAGGGTCACGTGACTAGACAGCCGTTTTAATTCCTTTCACGCCATAAATCGTCGCCATCCCAGAATTGTGCGAGAAAAAAATATAAATAGACGCTCAATTAAATAACACCACACAATCAGCATTTTACGCAAAGATAAACTCGATGATCTTGACGTGGGTGATAATTTACGACTCCCTGGTCATTGTCTCGATTTCAAGACAATGGCCGTGCTGATAGATTGGTGACAATGGACCATAATTCAGGATCTTAAAACAATGCGATAATGCCTCCAACCTAAACGTTACGAGGCGATAACTGCTCAGAATTTAAACAGGGACGGTGATTTAAAGCTCTATAGAATAGATTAATCCACAATCATCAGAGAATTTGGCGATATATCATTAAGTGAGTTTGCCATAAAAATATATAGATGCATTGTATTTTTCCTGTCGATGCATGCCCCTGGGGCGGTACCGTGGAAATATGCCGTCTGAGGCAAAAAATACAAATTCCGTCCTGGAGACGACACTGCAATATTGTCGTCCTTAAACAAATGCCTCCTGATGTGGGCCACGCCTCAAATTCGCCTCGCAACGGCCCTGCCAACCACATCAAAAGATCTAAATTAATTTCAACATATTTCGTTCTCTGTGAGTTGCGATACTTGTGCAATTTACAATTCAAGTAACCCAACAAATCATACCGTGGGATTATGAAGGATCATGAAAATTAAACAGGAATATTTTCTTCAATTTGAACACAGTATCATTATTAATCGGAATATATCGCGTAGATTTTTATGCTTTTCCTATTGACTGGTAATGGCCATTTTTGGCGATGACAGAATTCAAGCGACAGAGCACTATTTGTTTTAATCAATGCATGTGTCTCTACTAACATTTCAGCTGTATTTTCGAAATCTCTGGTGCATTTTTTACTTGTTGTTATGAGTAATTGTAGTAAATATGAATTGTTTTAGTTTAAACGGGTCAAATCATTCACTATGAAAATGAATATTTTCATTGTATATTAATAAAAAAATATTTGCACTGCTGCATATTTCTTTGCTAATATATAATCAAACTTCTTTTAATATCTGCCGTGAAGCTCTTATTGAGTTTAAACATTCTGGAATTATATTATAAAACGTTGTTATAGCAAACATTAACACAAAAACAATTTGATAGATCTATAAACATGTAATAATTCATTAATATTGCTGAAATTAGCAATCACTTTCTATTGACTCAATTATTTTCTGTAGGTGACGGAATATGGACCTGAGGTTCTTTGGGTGGATGGAGATTGGGAGGCCAGCAGCACATACTTCTCGTCATTGCCCTTCCTTGCTTGGCTGTACAACGAGAGCCCAGTCAGAGACACTGTGGTGACCAACGACAGATGGGGCCAAGGCACTGGATGCAAACATGGAGGCTATTTCTCCTGCCAAGACAGGTACAATCCTGGTGAGTTGATTACTGTGAATTCTTAAGCATAACAGAAGTTGCAATTTTTTTCTTCAACGATAACTATGCCGTGCATTATTATTTTTGGTCATAAGTTACACTATTACCATTCTTTTCTGTGTTGAAAAAGAGGGACCCTAATTGCCGTAAAAAAGGAATAATATACACTCTACACCAGCGTTTTCAAACGTTTTTGCGTGGTGGAACACTTTGGATGGAGATAAAATTGGCAGAACTGCTATATACATACATACATATATGTGTGTGTGTATGTGGCTACCCTGCAGTCCTGGTCCATGAACAGATCCATAGGGCGATGATGCCTACCCACAATGGATCCCATCCTCACACATCCACTATCCCTGCATCTACCCCTCCACTCACTCTTACGACACTTTTCCTTCCTGGTATCCACGAAGCCCTAAAAACAATCCTCCATGCTGCCCACCCAATTCTTACCTCTTCCTCCCACCAGTCCCTCTTTATCAACCTTTTTGCCAATCCCCTGCTCCTCTCCTTCCGCCGGCCCCCCAATTTGGGAAATATCTTGTGGATGAAGGAACTTCCCACTTCTACCACGCCTCTTACCATAGGGTCTCGCCCCTGCGGCAAACCTCGCTGCCTCACTTGCCCTATCCACCAACCCTCATCTTCTTTCTCGAGTCCCTCCACCAACATCACCTACCCCATCACCTCGAGAAGCAACTGTATCACCCATAACGTCATTTACCTCCTTACCTGCAACCTTTGTCCCACGTTTTATGTAGGCCTCACCAGCAATCCGTTAAACATCAGCTTGAACGGTCACAGGAATAGCGTTTCTCTCAGACGCCCCCTCCCAGTTGCATTACACGCCAATACCCACAATGTCTCCTTCAATAGTTGCTACAATGTTAGGATTATTCGCGCCCTACCCTATGACACTCCCACCCCCTTTCTCCGACACTGGGAACTAGCACATATACACCTTCTTGACCCTTTCTCCCCGCCTGGCCTCAACCTCCGCTATAGTATGTTTCTCGTCTTATGAAGCTTGACCTTGAAAACCTCTGTGAGTGACTATTTCTGTATCCAATCAACGCTCGAGTAACGGGCGACGGAGAGGGGAGAAGCTCAGTCACTCTCTCGCCATCGTGCTGTTCACATCGCTCTTAGTTCGACTGTGTTGCCAGCTCTACTGCGCCCACCCTTACGTTGCGATCTCTTTATCGCTTTCACTTTTCACCTTGTTACCATTCTTTATCTGTTGCTGCTAGTGTTATTAACAATCTGCAATGGCAAACAGGAAGGAAGTTTTACACCGGCAAGGACGCAAAATAATTTACAGTGTTCAGGATTATTTTAAAAGGGAGGCAGAAAACAACGGACCGCTAACTAACATCACGAAAGTGCAGGAAAGGGTAGCAGAGGCCTGCTCAGTGAGTAGAAGTACTGTGCAGCGGATTGTGAAAGAAGGACGCGATAGAAGCCTCGGGATCCACCGTATTCAGGTCTCCCCGTAAATAGATGAAGAGGAAAAGAGACGCTTTAAGAATTGACGACTTCGATAAGGACATTATTCGCAGAAAGGTACTAAGTTACTACGAAAAGGGAGAATATCCTACTTTATAAAAAATACTGGCAGATATGAAAGCAGAAATGAACTTTCAGTGGCAAATTACGTCACTATGGAGGATTTTAAAATCAATGGGCTTTAAATATAGGAAGACTAACGACGGAAGGAAATTCCTTCTGGAAAGAATGGACGTAGTTATGGCTCGAGTTACGTTTTTACGTACAATGAATGACCTCCGAAACAAAATCAACCCCAATGATCACAAAAGGATCACATTTTATTCGGATGAGACGTGGGTCAACAAGAACTACGCCCCAAAAAAGATATGGCAGAATGAAGATGGTGAGGGCGGATTGAAAGTCCCGATTGGAAAGGGTGGGAGAGTTATTGTGTGCCATGTGGGATCAGCAGAGACTGGTTTTTTTAGAAGGATGCAAACTTGTGTTCCGGCCAAAAGTCAAGTCTTCCAGTGATGACTATCACGCAGACATGAACGCTAGTGTTTTCAAAACCTGGTTTTTGAAATTTTTAGATATTCTCGATGAGAGAGAAATAAAAGGTGCGACAATTGTTATGGATAACGCAAGTTATCATTCTGTTATCCTCGACAAAACGCCGTCTTCCAATACAAGAAAGGCTGACATTCTGGCATGGCTGTCGACACGAAATATACACCACGATGCGAATCAAACCCGGGCAGAGCTGCTTTATTTGGTTAAATTACTGAAGCCAAGAACCAACTCTTATGAATTGGATTGTATTGGGCGGACAAGAGGTCATACGGTAGTACGTCTCCCTCCTTATCACTGCCATTACAATCCTATTGAACTGATATGGGCGCAGGTGAAAGACCAAGTAGGAAAAAGGAATAACACCTTCCGGTTGGCCGATGTCGAGGTGTTGATGAATGAAGAACTGGAGAAAGTAACGAGAAGTGATTGGGAAAACTGTGTCAAACATGCGGAAAAGCTTCAAAATGACGATTTTCTAAGAGATATAGCGCTGGATTCCACAATGGAGCCAATAATTGTAAATCTCGAAGACGATAGCAGTGACACTGACTTCAGCGATGAATCAGACATCAACGATAGCTTTTAAAACAACGAAAGCTGAATGTAAATAAAATTTTATGTACATAGTAGTATAATGTAGGTAGAAAATATTACAATGATGAGAAAAAATTACAAAAACAATGAAAAACAAAAAAATATTTTTAACTTCGCCATTGCAGGTCCAAAGCCCTGATTAAAGAGAAGGATGGGAAATATTTTAACGCAATGGAAAATGGCCGGTAGTAATAAACAATGACCGTAAGTTTTTCTGCGACGCGTCGCCTTTCATTCGCAAGCAGATCATTTCAAGAGCGGATATCTGGCAATGCTGTTAGGTTTTTCCATGCATTTCGAAAGCCGCGGGTGACGGGGGAGAGGGAAAAGGGAAGAAGGGGAGAGAGAAAAGGTTCTCATTGGCTACTTGCTATGTGAAGGTCAAGCTTCATAAGACGAGAAACATACTATAAACCTATTAGCCCCCTTACAATGTCTCCCCTATTACAATGTAGCTATTCGCACTTTACCAGACTCCCTCCTTATTGGCTATCCACCCTTCCTACTTCTCGCCTCCTGCAATCATCAACCTTTCCACATCACCCTGTCATTCCCCGCCCAGTGTGTCATGTAACGTTGTTCCTCTTACTCTTTTGCTGAAGAAGGGCATACAAAGGCCCGATAAGCTTGCATTTTATTTGTGTGCGTGTTTATTTACGTGTGTTTCTTTGACGCCCCTAGCAGTCTGTGAACTTGGTCCTCAACTTGGTAAGTGTTCACTGGGCTTCCTTCAACACCTTGTTGCCACCCTCATCACTACCTTTCCTTTTCCTGAAGTTAATATATTTATATTTACCATGGCTGTAGGAACGTGCATGCCTACCGCAGCAGGTTAGAAGTTGTAACCTGTTACTTTCTGCTTCTCCGATAGATGGACTTATGGTGTGAGAGCAAAATTAAAATACTTTTTAATTTTAAATTCATTAAGAAATCTAAATTTATAGAAAAATTATTGTCAGTGGAATATTTCGCAGAACACTTAGACAATGCCAGCAGAGCACCAGTTGAAAAACACTGCTCTAGACATATGCATAGGTTCATGGGATGTTTCTCCTCACCAGGACCCCAACAGTCATGCACCATGCACACCTCACATAGACAAAACACTCGGGTTTGTGGGAAAATAATCCTCGCCATTCATCACATACACAAGTTTGCAAGATGTTACTCCATGGCAGTGACACAACGGACACATATGGGTTTAGAGATGATTAAACCTCTCCAGGGCCTGGTCAAAGACACATTCACAGATACACATGCAGAGTATTTAATTGATGTGTACATATTTTGATCACCAGGTGATTCTCTTCAGCATTGTCTGAAGGAAAAAGCAATGAACTGACATGATCAGAGTTATGTATATCAAGAATGACCGTTATTCTTTTCTGTGATTGAAAACAGAATTTGTTTCCCTTGTTTAGCTCTTTCACCCTAACAACTTAAAAAGATGCTTACAAAAAATGTTTTATATATTTTAGTATACAGTAAAATCTCGTTATTTCAATTCCAGATAATTTGAAACTAAGAGCAGTCCTCGACCAACATCATAGGATTTTGCATACTTTTTAGTATGGATTATTTGAAATGTCTACAATGAAATTTGAAGTCATGATCTGGTCCGGTGACTCATGAACATTTTCTTTAATTCAAAACCTTTACCCATATTGCATGTTTAAATGGAAATTGTGCATGGACATGACAAAGGCATTGCGTTTTTGTTCTCCATTTCTCGCAAACAAAATATACATTGTCCCCCAAACAGTAATTTTAGCATCAATATCAATATTTTCAATGTTATTTTCACTATCACTCGCTGAACTGGCACTTTCTTCCGAATCACTTTTACTTTTCATCACCAGGTATTGCTTGCATTTTTTTATTAGTTGACACCATGATAAGTTCGACTCTTTTAATCTCTTAGAAATTAAACAAAAGTAACAATGGAAAATAATGAACAATAGCTGCATTCATACAGCATAAATTTTTCCCTCAGAGCGGCAAGAGAATATTTTTTGTGCGATCCAAGCACTTTCCATGCGCTCTGATCATGCTTTTGGTCAAGAAGAAAATATTGTAAATATCTTTGAATGGGCTTGTTTGTGCATTGATGTCAGATAAGTGTTTCTCTCTCTCACTCTCATTATATTGTTCTCAAGAAATGCTGAACCAAGCACTAGCCCAGATCCAAAGACCATTCCTCTCCCTTTCCATATAGTTCTCACGTGTTGATACAAAAGAAAAAATATCTCAAGAGTGAGAGACATCATAAAGCAAATAAACGGTGCCTGCATCCCCTTCCACCACACAGTAGCTTTCGTGCTGAGGTTCAGTTAGTCTCAACATTGAGTAAGGGTTTTTAGAACCCACAATTCGTATAACTATGCAAAAACTCTATCACAAAATTTTATGTATAATATAGGTAAAAAGAAAGACTGTAAAAATTGCAGAATTAAGTGCAATTGGAAAACTTAAGGTTACTGTTTTGAAATATATCAAGGTTTTTCAGATTTAAGAAAATTTATTGCGTAAAAAAAAATAATATCTAGCGATCTCTGCAGCATATCCAGTACAAAGTTTTCATCCTGCATGCCCAGTATGCAGGACGATGCTAAGGGGTTTATTACAATAGAGATCATCCATAAAATACATCATGCTTATGTTTGCCTTTTTAATTTTCCCTTTCCTTAAACTTGGCTTGCTACGCTAATCTTGACCCCTGCCCCTCCCTCCTACCTGCATGATGAAATTCATGGATTTAAATCCCATCACCAGCAGACCCAAATGGAGAATGCATTGAATACGTAATGCAGAAAAGAATTCGTAAGTACACAATTGTAAAATCATCACCTGTCATAACAAATATGACCACATTATTTTGAGTGCATGTATATTTTATTACAGATGTGTAATATGGATGGAAATAAAATTACAATGGAATTTATGAAATTGCTTAGAGCTAATCAAGAATTAATTAATTATTTTTGACCATACCGATGGCATAAAAAGTTTGAACAAAATTGTAGAGAATTAATACGTGATGGTTCCTATCTATTATATATACAATATTTTTATAATCTTTTGGCTGAGTACGCACGGTTGAAAGTCTTTTCTTCCAAAACATGGTGTAAAAGAGTAACTTGAAATATACACTGGGAAAATTGGTTTGTTCACTCGATCCTATTTTTCACATGCGATGGTGTTCGTGAATCATGAATTAAGTGGTCACTTCAGAGCTGTGTTCATGAATTTGCCATGTGTTCGAACGTGTAATGTCAATACGTTTTGCAGCAGAATGGATAGATAAGATTAGGTATATTGCGATTTTACTGTCCAAGTAGTAGATTGTAAGAAATTTTGATTTTTTTTAGTTCGTTTATTTCGAACCCAGATAATTTGAAGTTGTATTTTTTAACTTCAAAATAACAAGGTTTTACTGTATTTAGGGTTTTGTGAAAGTCTTGTAAGGCATTTATTTTTGATGGAGAGAGCAACATTTTCTAGATAATTATTTTATTAGCCAAAAATGGCTTGGATTTTTAATAATTATCATCTAACAGAATGTAATTTGTATAGCTTAATATTTACTCGCTATGTGCTCATGTGCATTTATTACATACAGTCAACTTTGCTCAAATGCAATGATCTGGCTGCTAATCCCCATTTTCAGCAACATAAAAATATTCTGTGAACTTCTTCATAATCTACAAGAAAACATAATTCTGCATTTGAATTCGTATGTATAAAATAAAATTCAAGGATTGCTTAGACGAATAGAGGTCATTGAGAGCAGCAAGTTAAAAACTCTTTTTTCCTTGAACATGTAATTATGAAGAATCTTTTCTATGCAGAACCTTATGTAGGATTCTTATCTTTACTAATATTAATTTTTAACAAAATGACAAACAATTGCATGTTTAGCCAAAAACATTTGTTCAGAATAATCGTTAAAATACAAATGTTCTTAAAATTATTTACTCTCATGTGCTAAAAAGCAATTTATTCAGTGCTAGATAAAAACAAGTATGGAAAGGTTTACTCCATGTCAGAGCATGCAGAGTTTCCAAATGCATTCTTAGAGATGGATAAATTTCATCAAAATACGTCCTGCAGTTCTTAAGTTGAAACAGGGATGTTAAATACATGTAGGTCTTCATGTAAAATGGTAATTATTATTATCTGATTTTAACCAAAATTTGAATTGGTTGACAAATTTCAGTAAAACTCCCCAATACCAAATTCATCAAAGTACGCCCAGTGGCTCCCGAGTTCAAACATGCTGACAGATGGATGGAAACGATATCCCCTATATGTGTTCACTTTGTGCAAAGAACGCATAATTACATAGTCTTACATGCAAACACCTTGGGATGGCAGCACTGAAGGTGCAGCTAGTCCAATCAGAAAGTTGGCCACTCTTTCTCAATATGCAAGAAAAAAATTCCATCGAGAAACAAATGTAGACTCCCTTCACCTTTGTTTAATCTTCTGTCTGATGTGGTATTAGTCATGTGATTATTGTGTTGGTGGAGTTATTTTCTATTTTTGTGAATGCTCCAATAATTTGTAATGAATCAAAAGCATGAAAATACACGTGCTAATGATGTTTCTGATAAGAAGGGATGACAATAAGATAAAATGCCATATATTTTTATGTTCATAAAAAGCATGTTGATGTATGTTTTAATTGTTTCTCTGATTTAAGAGTGAAAATATATCTTATATTAGGAATTCATTAGTGTCGACAATAGGTTGGAAGTAATGATTAAATTTATTTACATTAGGTTTTATGAGAAACATTCCCTCGATTAAAATGCAGTTTCAGTTATTACTCTGTTTTTCAGGGACCAATTAAGAGCACTAAGTTAGGGATGCCTGTATATCCCACAAATTCAAAGAATTGGCTCCTGACGTACTTTAAATCTTACATAGGTTCTTTTTTAACATAGTTTATGTGATATTAGGTACATTGCAACTGCATAAATGGGAGAATGCTATGACACTGGACAAGGGTTCCTGGGGATACCGCAGAACGGCATCTGTCAAAGATTACTTGACAATAGAAGAGCTACTTGAGACATTGGCATCAACCATCAGTTGTGGAGGTATGTTATAGATTTAAATATCATTCTCAGAATACTCGATTTGTAATATTTCAGCAAATGAAACTTTTCCAATATTGCATCCACTTAGTATAAACCTGAAATTCAACAGAAAATTGAATTTATTCATCTCATCGACTCACCTATTTCACTGTATGAATTTTCAGGAAATCTTTTGGTGAACATTGGTCCGACTCCATATGGAAAAATACCTCCAATAGGAGAGGAACGGTTGAGGCAAATGGGAAAATGGCTTGGTCTAAATGGAGAAGCCATCTATGGCTCCAAACCATGGTCATTCCAAAATGATACAGTAAATCCAGATGTATGGTGAGTTTTGTGAAATGATAACTCATACTTGTGTTTATAAAGTCAAACATCATGGTTGTCTTGTCTCTAGGAAATTGTTTTTGGTAATTTTTATGCAGTTGCAGATAAAATGATAATTTCCTTAATCTCCTTAGTCATTTTTTAAGTCAAAATTTTTACTCAACAGTATGTGATAATTGTATCTATTTGCATTAAAATATCTTATAACATTAAATTACCTGGTTAAGACTGAATACTAGCAGTGGGATTATGTTATCTATCACTCACAGAAAATTTGCACAATTACTGAAGTCTGGATTTTTTCTCATGATAGGTACACGATGAAGGAAGATTCTGAAACATGTACTGCATATGCCATTGTTTTGAAGTGGCCAGAAGGCAACATGCTTGAACTTGGCAGTCCTGTGGCAAAAGATGATTCATCAGTCCAAATGCTTTCATATGATGGTGAACTTGAGGTAATTAAGAATCCTTGAACATTATTTGATGAGATGAAAAAATTATTCCTTCTCCAGCAATGTAATATTCAAAATTATCTAAAATGCCTATTTATATTTAAAGTTAGAATTTGTAAGCTAAATTGATGAACCCATTAACCAACTAACTATATCTCCGACAAGATGGCCTCTGCAAAAGTGGAACTAACCTTTTGCAGATTAGTAAGGAGATCTGTTATAATTAACTGAATGTTAGATTGTTAGTTATTGATAATGTCGTTAGATGGCCTGACATTCCTTCTATTAGTTTGTTTGCTAAACAAAGGTTTGAATTCCTGACTTTGGACAAATTTTTGCATCACAAAAATATTATACGTGGATGGGTTTACTGACATTGTCATAAAATTATTTCAATAGCTACATAAAATGAATTTTTCTTAAAAAGTAAATGCTTTATTTGCTTTGAAAATTTAGTTCAACTAAAAGTGAATTATAGTCATAGGTACCCTAGATTTCAGTTTAGCATTGTGTAATACTAATGTTTGTGTAATTCTTGCACCTCTCTATTTTAAACTAAATATTGGGAAAAAGTTAAATCTATGTAATGCCCACTCAGAAACTTTTTAATGTTGATATTACAAGACACAACTGTACAGCAGTCTATCAGGGGCAGAGTTTGATGTCATAATCAAGGTTAAAGCCATTTAAAACAGGAGTAGATTATAACATGAAAGAAATATTTATTGCATTAAAATGCTACATAATTTTACATAAAACAAAAGGTAATAGAAAATAAAATGAATGATAACTGTCTTGCTATGTTACATATCAATAATTATTAGTATTTAACTTAAAATTTGAAGGTGGTCATGTTTTACATCGTTTTCTGGCAATCAGTGTATCATAGTTGTCATATTTGTTATGGTCTCCAACTTCCTGTTCAATATCCTTTTCTCACAAGAGATGGTCCCCAGTTCCATCTATTAGCACTTTGAAACTTGTATCCTCATTTTGTGCAGAAATTCCATGCTACCTTTAGAGCACCCACTTGGATATCTTCAACAGTAAAACACATTTCAGTCTACACATTGATTTCTTCTTATGGTTTATTGTTGAAATCCAATCTCTGTAATAATGGCAAATTGATGTTTTAAAGGGCTTGTTGACTGTTACATCTAGAGCAGAGGTGTCCAGCTTTTTTCTGTATTGGGCCATATATTATGTCGAAAATGTGTTGCATGTCACCTGGTGGTGGATCCAAGGGAGAGCAATTCCCCCCTCTCCTCTCCATCTCCTCCCCCTCTCCTCCCCCTATCCTCCCCCTCTCCTCCCCCTCTCCTCCCCCTCTCCTCCCCCTCTTCTCCCCCTCTCCTCCCCCTCTCCTCCCCCTCTCCTCCCCCTCTCCTCCCCCTCTCCTCCCCCTCTCCTCCCCTCTCCTCCCCCTCTCCTCCCCCTCTCCTCCCCCTCTCCCCTTCCCAGATTTATCCTAAAACCTGCTCCACATCTTGATTTTTCTTTATATTTCAATATTTGACATTGAACTTATGTTCACTTTCAAAATTATATGATAATTAAATTTTATATGGGTTACTTTACTTGTAATTATTAAAAATTATCAGGAAAATTGGGGAAAATTGTTGCCACTTTGGGAAGTTTTTTGAACTGCTCCTGGTGTTACCTAATATTTTTAACAACTACATAAAGAATTACATGCTACATACATTCATATTATTATTTACTATTACTATTTTTAAAATCACTTTTATAATACTTTAAAGGTTTTTTTCCAAATCGGGAGGCGTGCCACTGACAAGAGCTATGTATGTCACTAGTGGCATGCATGCCACAGGTTTACCATTCTTGATCTAGAGGTTGAAAAACGCTTGTCATTCCTTCTGGAGTTATGGCAAATGCACAGTGTCCATTCTGAATTCTGGTCTTCACTCCTTCTGTATGGCTCCGAAAACTGTTCAGAATGAACATAGAAGGATGTGTTACTGTCACAGTGATCTGTCTCCCCCACGTACATTTAATCCGGTCAACTGAATGTTCATTGGTCATCCAGCCATTTTCTTGGACACAAACATTGATCCCAGGTGGGAATTTCTTTCTCAAGCAGAGTCTTCTGCTTGAAAGTTATATATAACTGTACACCTCTGCTTTTCACAGCCAGTAATATGGATTCAAACTGCTTTATCTGTGGCTGGATTCACAGTTGTGTTTTCTGGCATATCAATTATATACATGTATGATCTGCATTGCCTATTTGAGATAGGGTGCATTTGTGATGGTTTCTCAATGATAAAATTCAACTGTGAAAGTGGTCTACCTATTTCATCTTCATATTCCTTGGACCTATGAAAAATGATTGTTGAATGATTTAAGCCAAGTCAAATCTTTTCATGAAATGGCAAAGCCAGCCATAACTTGCTTTAAAATCTATGCATAGCACATTTTTTGACGAGCAATTATACCAGTCTCTATTTGCATCATATTCCTTGTTACAGCATATCCAGAATGAGTTTGCTCCATCTTTTGCACAACTGATAATACTCTTAACTCTTTGTAACCTTAACAGTGCACAATTCTGCCAGCTCTTCAAATTCGTGATATGGTTTTGTTTTCCTGCGAGATTTATTTTGCTTACACTAACCTATAATGTATATTTTTTTTCCATATGTATATACTTTATATTTTTTTGCACAACTTAAATTATTTTAAAACCTTGTTTTGGAAGGTTTATTGTGTAAAAATTTGCATTTGCTAATCTATTTTAAGTTTGCTCCCAATATTTTGAAGAATTTTATGGAAAAAGTGGGGGTATTATATAACAAAATACAGTATTTAGGATATGAAAAATCAGAAAATAATTCCTTTATATCATACTGAATATGACTCATGCTGAGATCCAAAACTACTGTTAATCCTTTATTGTATATACTTGCTTTTCATATATCTTTTAACATCTTACTTCTACAATTTCATTACTTATTATGTTATCCATCATGTGAAGGAGAAAAATATCTTATAAACTTAGCTGATTAGATAAAATTATGTATCTTTATGAATATCCAGTTTTTTCCAATTGATGTCATGTATATGAAAAATTCGAAGCTTTAAATCTGGGGCAAAGCCCAGGTAATTAGCTAGTTATATATCTAATAAAATACATAGAGTTAAAAGTTCAAGTTGAAGAGATAGCATCTTATAAATTCCATATTGCATTGAAATATTCATTTACTAATTTTCAATGTTTCATGAAATTTTTACTCAGTTTAATACAAAATAAAGAGGATTTTAAAAATGTTTTATAAATCTTATTGTATTAACTTTTAGTGAATTTTATAAATGACAGTGCTCTGAAAATAAGCACCATTTATGAAAATAGTTCATTTTTATTTTATTACTCATGAAAGATGAAAATGAAGGATCCTTCATAGTATAATAGTTTATGTAAATGCTGTCAGTGCTCTCAAGTTGCATGTATGAAGTTCATACCACTAAGATGCTTACTAGAAAAAAGACCAATTTTGATTCCTTTATTAAATATTGTATTAATTCAAATATTAAATATTTAGATTGCAATGAAAATATTTTTCAACTTGTATTGATCACATGTCTTATCTGTTATTTATTCATTGAAAATTTCAGAAATAAGCTTGTTAGGCTATCACACATGAGGTGCTTATGTCCATATTGGCCATGGTGGCAAACACCTACCATTGTTGAAGGAATTCAATTGTAGCATTGTTACATTAGTTCAAAATGGATTTTCATAATTTGGAATGTATTTGAAATTCTTCAACAATCAAATTACAGTTCATTCTTTCACCTGCCCACCTCATATCTCAAATTTAACATAGTTAAAATTGCAATTTTATAACATTTGGATACAACTCCCTTGCTTGAGAATATTTTCAAGAATCCAGCCACTAAAGATAAATGGAAATAACCTTTTTTTGTATAACATAAAGTAATTTTCACTCTATAAACAAATCCATAAACTAAATTCCTCTTTTACTTCATGAATCATGTGTTTCATTGCAGTGGCAGGCAATTGAGCCACCAAAGAAAGGGATTGCTGTGAAGTTTCCTGACGCATCCAAAGTTGATGAATGGGCCTGGGTCCTGAAATTAAATGGCCTCTCCAATGGTTGTCCACAATCAACAAGGGAATAATGCTCTTTAAACCTCAAACAATGTTGATTAAGTAATTATGTATAGGAAAGGAAATATTTGGAGCAAACTAGCATGAATGATCGTGGAATATTTTAATCTTTTTGAAACATTTAATCCATGCCTTAATATCTAACACGAACATCACCAACTTTATTAACATTTTAGTTAGGTTTCAATGTTTCATTAAAAAATTAATAACTTGTTCATTTCATTATAGCTGTGTATAATTTTTAGAAAATAACGGACTAAACAATTTTATGTAACTGTATAATCCTTATGTGCATAACACTTGAATTATTTATGTTTGCTAATGGTTTTCTACTCTTCAAGTGATGTCAATGACATTTATGGTAGACATACTTATTTTAAATTAAATATTAAATAGAATTTTTCTCTTCTTCACTGCTACTAAAATCAGAGCAAAGAATATCCATTTAATGAGTTATTTTGTCATTAATGATATCTTAAATATGGCCATACTTCATGGGTCTGTTATAAGTATAGTTTTTTCAAGAAAACATTTACTAGATGTTTAATATGCTATTCTAATTAAAAAGTATTTGTTCTGGTTCTCAGATGTATCTCGCATCTATTGAATTAAATAGTTAGGCAATATACTCAGAGTAGGAATGATTTTCATGAAACTCGTGCAAGTACAGTTAGGATGGTTGTGGCCAGAAAAGGAGCCCTTAAGAGTGCAAGTGGGATAATAGAAAATGTATGCCTAGTTCTTCAATGGCAATATATGAATGCTTTTAACATAATGTGTCCATTGTTGGATGATGGAGAGTTGTACTTTATTTTTATGCTTACTAAATAAAGTACTGAGAGGGGAAGAGAAGTAATATATTGATTTTAACTGGCTTAAGAAAGTCAATTTACATGTAAATGTTTCCCATTTTGTAGTCAATCTTGTAATATAACAAGATGATCCAAACAGAACTTATGATGCCTACTTTCCATTTAATCATTTATTTAATACTTATATTGGCTTTAATAGCTTTAAAGTTATCACAGATATGTAGCTCTTTGTGTTCCCAAATTTCATAATTTAGCGTTATAAAATACTACAATTACATTCGAACGGAATATTAAATTGATCACATGCATTTCTGTGGCAAAAATAACAAATGTACGTATTAGAAAATACTGAATCTGAGTCCAGCAATAGTTGTTGCTTTGGCAACACTCTTGTAATGAGTGATTTACATTTAAATCAAGTCCAGGAAATCAAAATTTATTCTTTACCTTTTAGCGAACATCTTTTTAAAATTAATTTTTAATTATTTTATTACGATGGTGGACTGAATCGTGCGCGGGCATTTTGATAACATAGAAAAAGTTTTGCCTTTTTAAAAAATAATTTTAAATGCACTTTGCGAATAGGTTTAGTAAATGTTGACCAGTAAATATGTAATAATTCTCAAAACCAGCGACTTTAGCGAGGATCGTGGGCGAAGATCAAGTCTATCGGAGGGAAGGGTTGTCGCGTGTAGCGGATGAAAACAGCTTGTGCACCATCGGCGCCAGGTATGGAGCATCTAGTAAAACATAAAAAACGTGTTAAAATTTGCACCGGCACCGATATTACAATTCTAAGATATTTTGATACGCAAGAGAAATCTGCCCTGCGCGACGGTTTCCGGATTTCCCATGTAAATCAAATGGGAACGATAATAGTTCCTGGAATCGAACCCGGGAGGTGCAATATTCGCAACAAAAACTAACCTCGAGAGGTCGGCTCCAGTAGCAGGACACTTCCACAAAGTGTCATCAAAAGCGATCGATTGGTGCAAAAGTTCATAGATAGGAGTTCGAGAGACTGTCCGGCGGCGGCAGAGGAAGGAGAGACAAAGATGAACTCGTTGGAGCCGAATGGGCCGGAGGAAAGTGAAAATTCGAGAGGTGTGGGGAGGTGTACACGTTGTAGGGCGCCAAGGACGAAGGGCGTGGCGGGGAGAGAGTGGGGCCGTCGGGGGCGGGTAGGGGCAGGGAGCGGGCCGTCGTCTCAGGAAGGGGGAGGGGATGGAGGTCGGGGACCGATTTCGGGACTTTTTGGGCCTCTGAAAACTCGTGGGGCGATTACTGGGGGCTCGATTTCGTGAGGCGGGTCTGTTCGGGAGCGCCGCTGGGCGACCAAAGACGCGGCTGCGAGGTGGGATATTGGCGAAAAAATTTTTTTTCGGCGATGGGTGGGCGGGCGGGCGGTGGGTGTGACAGGGTAGGGTTTCGGGGGGTCTCGTGAACGATAGGGAACATTTGATAAAGATCATCGGAGCTAAGGATCTATTCGCATAATTTTCTGTAAGTTTATAATTAAACCAAGTGCGGCTGGTGGATAACCTGGGCGCTTAGCTGGGCACGCTTACGGCATACTTCCGAGTGTGTGGTGGAAATATAGTTCAAATATTTATTCGGGTTTTATTATGACACGATATGTTATGTGGTTTGCCTGAAAATGGCTTAAATATACACGAAAAACTCGCTAGAACTCCGCACGAGGAGGCCCCAAGAGGCGCGAGATCCCAAGAGGCGCGAGATCCCAAGAGGCGCGAGATCGCAAGAGGGGCGAGATCCTAGGCCAGGGATCGGAAACCTGCGGCTCCTGAGCTACATGCGTCTGTCTCTTTGATGACTTTCGTGCAGCTCCCTACAGGAACTCTCCCTATTAACCCCCAAAACGTTTTCTTTGCATATTTTATGGTATTTTTGTATTATATCTTTGTCATAAAGGCACAAATAAAATATAGAAAATCTTTCAGATTTTTCTTTTTATCAGAAGTAAGTTTATTTTAATGGCAACATTTATTGCCACTGTGCAGATACATAAAATTGTCTTTTTTGGTATGTTCTATTCTTTTAAGTACGTACATGTATAAATTAATTCAGTTATACTAACACTTTCAGTTGTACTAACACCTTCAAATGTATATATTTTTTGAACTGCTATATTTTAAAATAAATTGTGCTTCTAAAAAATTATTAATTTCTAGTAACAAAATATCAATCAATACAATTTTCCATTCTAGAGTAGTTCATATTGTAGACCACTTAGCATACACTTTACATTAGCTAAACTGATTTTATGTAGCCTATTGGCTTTTAAATAGCTTTTAGTTTTACAAAAAAGGAAATTAACCAAGTTTAATTCTAGAAAAATGTTATTATTACATATCAAAAGCTTAGGGTAGTGGTTCTCAAACTGTGAGCCGCGCTACACTGGTGTGCCGCAGTAGATTTTTAGGGGTGCCGCGGTAAAATTTGTTTAATACCTAAATAAACCAAGGATTTTCATGTGTTGGTGAGTAATTAGGGCAATAAATTTTCTTTTAATACATTGATTAAGTAGTAGAATCAATAAATGGAAGTGTCCAAAAATTTCTAACACCCGTATTTAAAAATATATAAAGCTGGGGAGACGCGAAATCCTCTTGATCTTCGAAAGTGTGCTGAAACTTAAAAAAGTTTGGAAACCACTGATTTAGGGTGTCGAGGAACATAGCACTTTTTACAAATAAATATTGTCCCCTTGGAACAATGTGCACATTGGCAAAAGCGTGTTGATCCCTTGGTAATTATATAATATCTGCAATGTTATCCCTTACACAATGTAGAATTTAAAAATAGGGAGAGAGAGATTATCATAAAACTTTCACAAAAATTATATTCTACTTAGAGTAGAAAGATGACAAGAGGTCAGTGGAAATCGACGAACATACAGAAACATTTGAAATTTTTATTTAAAGGGAATGAAAACAAAAAGATTGCGGGCTTTGTATATTTATTTACTTTAGGTCTCATATTGTAATTTACTTCTAAACTCTTTAACATGTTTCTTTGCTGTCTCCATTCACTATCAGTCATTTGAATTTCTGAAGAAGGAAAATGTTCAAAGGTTAAAATAAGATTGATTAGGGAAGCTACTTGTTTTTTAAACACCTCTTTAGAACAGCATTTGTAGGGATTTTGAAGCCACTGATTCAAATTTAAATCTTTTTTGAAAATTTGGGAAGCACTCACAATTAGAAACTCCAAAAAGCAATTTAGAAAGTTTCTAATTTCTCCAAGGTCAATATTAGTTGAATTTCTAAGCTCAATTTAACTTTTATTCAAAGATATAATTTCTCCATTGGCTTAATATTATCATCATCTCTGTCTAATACCTTTTAAGGGATTAATTTGAGGTAATCTTATTTCATATATAAAAGCAAATATTTCAAAAAATCTGATGTGGCAACCACATTACTTTGTCCATGATTAATATTTCTAAAAATTCCAAACAGGTTAAATGATAAAGAATTTTTTTAGGAACTGCGAGAAATTTTTAAGGCTTCACAATGAACACAAATAGATTGATACCATAGCCTTCTGATACTGGATATAGCCAGGAATCTCCAACAATTAAGAAAATTAAAAGGAGCGTTAGTAAGACATAACTAGCGTCAATTGTTAGCAATAATCACCAGTAGGTGGTGTGGTTGTGGCAGCTAAAACATATGGTTTTTAAAAATGTTTCAAATAAATGTTTTAGAATGTTCAATTTCCTGCAATATTTATATAACCATACATATACCCATAGATATAAAATTTACAAAAATATGAGTTTATATTTATCAAAGCTTTCACTCTGTTAAAACCAAATACAACAATGCATTTAATATTGCACTTCACATACACATAATATTTAAAAGATGAAAGTTACCAATTAGAATAGTTTTAGCACTTAGAATATACCTAATCATGCTTATATTTCAAAGTCAAATAAAAACCTTAATTTTCCTTTTATATACTTGGAGAGATCTGAACATAACAATTGTAGCCTAGCCTTCCAACACTTGCAATAGGTGAATTAAAAGTGTAATTATTTCTATGATAACCTAGATGACATGGAACAAAAGAGCTTATTGAGTGAGCAGGGATCCTTAAATTTATAAGAGATATTAAATTAGGGCAATCAAATATATTATTAATTATTTTGTATACAAATTTAGGCCGGTTCGGGACCTTCTACTAGAAAGTGTAGTTAAATTGAGTTGAGCTAGTATAGCATTATAGGAAATATCGACCAGTGAAATTACCATTTTAAATGACAATCGATCTCAGAAATTTCTGCTGGACTCGTTCCTTTATGTGGGAGTCTATTTCGTAATATGAGCTCCAAATGACTGAACAATAGTACTCTATCGGACTGCTGACCAGAGAAGTATACACAACAGTGACAGCAAATAAATTAATAAAATCAGTTGTATTCCTGCGTATAAATCCAAGAGAATCCATTGCTGCATTTGAAATACAGTACAAGCCCTCATAACTGACTTTCGCTTAACCGACTCGCTGGATTAACTAATGTTTTACACCCCTAGGTCTGAAAACTGAAATCCACAGTCGAGTGCGACATTTTACATAAATACGACTTTCTTAAAACAGTTTTAACCATTCCTTTCATTACGCAACAATCTCACGAGTTGTCCCTTGCGCTAAAATGTTTCTCATTACATAGTAATCCAGTCTAGTATGCATCTGCTGTCAGTTGTACACACAGTCTGCTGTGGTCCGCTGTCAGTTGTCCCACATACTAGTAAAGTTCATTGTTATTTTAGTTATGATATTCAATCAATATTAAATTATGTATATATATATATTTATATACCTACATTATTATATATACATATTTATTTATAGAATATGGGTGAGTTGTGTGTGGTTGTTTCCATGAAAACTAAGCTTGATGCTCTGGAAAGAATTGATAAGTGTGAGTCAGTAAGACAAATTTCTGTGGAATTAGGTTTTGCAGAGACTACTGTAAAAGACTTGAAAAAATCGCATTATCTAGCAGGATTTTGCAGTCAGATTGCAACACAAGTGTCTTTATCTTCCCATTCAACATTAAAGAAACCAAAATAGGAAATTTCAGAAGATGCATTAAGGCTGTGGTTTATGCAAGAAAGACATCTTGGAATTTCAATCAGTGGACCCATACCCAAGGAAAAGGACCTAACCCTAAATCGAAAAATTGGTGGTGCCCAGAAATTTACTGCAAGTAACGAATGGCTTGGACGTTGGAAAACAACGTCATGGTATCCATGTATTAATCATCACTGGTGAGAAGTTATCGTCTGATCAGCATGATGCTCAAAAATTTTCGCAGGATTTAAGAGAGGTTATCGACCGAGATAAATCAGTTGGAGGACAAGTCTACAATATAGACGAAATGGGTCTAAATTACAAAATGTTGCCAACAAAAACGAAGGCAAAAAAGGATGAGCCTGCAGCATCAGGATACAAAAAATCCAGAGAAAGACTCATGTAGCCGCCTGCAGCAATGCAGCTGGAACTCACAATTTGTCGCATTTATTGTTGGTAAATCAAAAAATCCCAGAGCTTTTAAAAGTATAAATCGTTTGTCTTTACCAGTTTACTACCGATCGCAAAAATCAACCTGAATGGATTCTGCATTATTCAGAGAATGGTTTTTCATGAGTTTGTATCTTCTGTATGAAGACACTTGAAAATACTGAACTTACTTTGAAAGGCCATTCTCATTCTGGATAATGCTCCTTCACATCCCAATTGCGAGTAACTCAAAGATAGGGACATAAAGGTCATATTTCTACCAGCGAATGTAACATCCTTAATTCAGCCTATGGATCAAGTGGTTTTAGAAAGCTTAAAAAGAAGATGCAGGCGAAAATTTCTGAGTTCAGTTTTGAAAAAAATTGAAGATAAAAATATAGGTCTAATGGAAAGACATCAGCATCAAAGATGTTGTTTATAACGTAGCACAAGCTTGGAACAAAATCCCAGAGTTCAACATTTACCAAATCTTGAAGAAAACTTTGGCTTGAGGATGATATCGATGATAAAAATTCTGAAACGGAAGAAGGAAATGAATTAAGTCTAAAAAGTGATGCAAGGCAAATTGAAGGTTCTGAAGACATAAAGCAATGGATCCAAGGTGACTATTTGTTGGAGAATGAAATTATGAAGGATGCAGAAATCATACAGGCCGTGATGGAAACAGAAGGATCAAAGTTTGAAGAGGAAGAAGAATTAAATACAGAGCCAAAAACACCTCATGCAGCAGCAAAAGATGCCCTAGATGTAGTTCTGCATTACATTGAACTAGAGTCTGATTCAACTGTTAACGATGTTATGCTTATAAAAAAATGGAGGGACCATCCAGTTAAACAACACGTTACTTCATCTAAACAACTGAAATTTTTTTATTTTTTTTTAAATGAATGACATATATCATTTGTATCTGTACTGTCTTAACATATTTAAAATGAAAATAAATTCTTAAAATACAGACTGTGTATATGTACTTTTCTATTGGAAAATTTTTGATTCTTAAAATGAATGACTTATAACATGACAATTGTATCTGAATGGCCTTAATATATTTCAAGTATGTAAAAATAAATGTGTCCTTCCTCCACATTTGCAAGGCAACTGAGAACGCCCTGCCCTCCGAGATTACATAAGTCCTGCATGGGTGCAGCACTAAACAGACAATGAAAAGTAACACGGACACTTTACCAGACATGGCCACTTTACCATGCCTTCCCCTACTTACTATTGGTCTTTACAAATGATTTACTATCTGCTTCATGGACAGGAATCATGAAATTATCCTTCCAAACATCTGGAAATGGCCATTCTTAAGTGACTAATTAAAAAATATAGTAAGAGGATAAGTTAAAAAGTTAGAGCAGCTCTTCAGCAAGAGAGGAGGCCCAGTGCTCTTATTTACATCAAGCGTACTAAAGGCATTAAGAACACTTAATTGAGTCACACCACAAGAGTGTATATTAACTGTATGAGAATACTGGTATTGGGGTATTATGTAACTTGGAGTAGAATATACGCTGGAAAGATGTTCAACAAAGAGATTAGCAGATTCCTGAAATGAACATAATTCCACAATCTACTTGTATTCGATGGAATGGAATCTTGAACAGAACTAATATAAGAGAGGTAACAGACTTTTGACAATGACATTTAGCATGAAGAGATGCAAAAGAATTGTTATCTACTTATTTTAAGCTTCTTGTGGGCTATTTTCTCATCATATATTAATGAAATTAATTCTTTACCAGACCAGTTGGGTAAGTGGGATGATCCACACTTGTGTAAAATTTCAGGAACATACAGATTAATGGCATTATTTACAATATCATAAAAATAACAAACAGCATCATCTAATTGTAATTCAGTCAATATAAACCAATCTATAGAGCTAAAGTAATCTATCATTGCAGAATAGTTCCCTTTCCTAAAGATGAAAGTTTCAAAATTAATATCTGCGCATGGGGATACACCTATATGAAGTTCACACATAAGAGGAGGATGATAGGCAATACAAGGCAAAAGTCACATCAACATCATAAACACTGTTCAATGAGCACCTTGTAATATCTGTTAAACACAAATCCAGAATCTCGCCATATTGGTTGGTAACTAAGATTTTTGTACACAATTCGGATATTATCAGTGAGGTTAACTTCAGGAAAGAATGTTGACCAATTATTATCTGGCAAATTGAATCGCCAAACATAAGCGAATTGGCGTCTGCACACAAATATGCAAGACGATTTACTTCTTCACGATATTTTTGGTATATGTTTTGGTCAGATTTGGGAGGAATGTAAACACATTATTAATTAGTTTAAGAGATGGAGATGACACCATGAGAAAATTGTGTTCAATGTTACACGAGGATGTAGCTTAAAGTTGATAAGATTTAAATATAAAATTAACACCAATTAGCACAACACCTTCCCTTTTCATAATACCAGTACAATCACTGCAATCAGTTCTCTAAATTTCATAATTAAAAAGTGCCTATTGGGAATCGCATATATCGCGTGTAAGCCAAGTCTCAGAGAATAATGTGATATCACACTCGATATTAACAGCTGAAATACGCATGTCCTTTAATTTACTCCGCAAACCGCGGCGGACATTCTGGTAGTATGCGGAAATATTAGTTACAAATTTTTTAAATATTTATCTATCACTATTTTGGGAACAAAGGAGTAATCTCTGCTCTGAAATACTAAATTCATAACATCTTTATAATGATAACATTTTATTGAGTTTAGTAGGATTGTTGATGTAATTATTTAATTTTGAGGGATGATATGTTCCAGTCGATATTTTTAGCATGTAAACAATTTTTAAAAAACGTTTCACTGTATACATGAAAATAGTTTTTAACTTGAACGAGAATTTCTAAATTTACTAAAAGTTGCTTTAAAAAGGAAACCAAAAGTAATTTATGATTTTATAAATAAATTTAAATTTATTTTGATTTATACAATATAAACATTAAAGAAAGACTCTAGAGTAAAAAATTCTAGATATCGTGCAAGCAGACGCTACGGACTGTAACTCACAGATTCGGTTCATCTTCTACCAGTGGAGAGTGTTGTTCAATATCTATAAGAATACCTTTTCGGAATTTCGAGCCAATGGCTTTAAGTTTAAGAGAAATAATTAATTAAAAAGTGCAAAAAAATGGACCAATTTTCTCAAATGCTTGTAACTTCGCTATCTCAGGTGTCTTTATGCTAGAGATATCGCCTAACATAAGTCTCGCGTCCCGTACTTTTGGCATTCGAGACTCCCGCTTGCCGAATTTTTTTCTCTCCTGCTAAATGTCCTTTTTCTTACAGTTTTTTACATCCCAATCTTCAGAAAGTAATTATACACTGCTAATTTTTTTACGCAGGAGAATTATATTTAATTATCGCTTAATTATATCTGGTACTAAAATTAAGCATATTAGTTTCAGCAGCATTGTCATTTTAAAACGATAAAAAAATTGTCGAAGTAATTTAAATTTAAAAAGAATAATATTACCTTTATGAATCACTACGTCACTCATTAAGGAAGCTCCTCCTGTAGTGGAGTGTGTCTAACAATAAGGCAATCACACATCAGACAGTCACCTGTTTTAAACTCTCATACGAGACCGTTTCATTGTGTCAAACACTGGAGAAATCTTCGGTACTGTGAGATAATTCCGTTCCTGCCTTCATAATTCGCACATTATACAGAGGAACCAAAAAGCTGTCGCACACTTGGTGGAAATCTTTTGCTACTTGGGCCGAACTTCCAAGGATAGTTTTCGTAGCGAAAATTGAAGTCCCGGGTTTGATTCCGGGAACTATCCTTCCAATTTCATTTACATCCGCATCTTCTAATCTTCTCCCTATCACTAATAAAAGCTTATCCTCATATTGCAATTCCAATACAAAGGCCATTCTATCTGAACAGTTTAAGCCCTTTCCACGCTCCCTCCAGATCCTATATTTAAATGCTCAAAGCCTAACAGCACATATCGAAGAACTCCGTGGTATACTACCTAACAATAAAGTACACATCATCGCTATTGCTGAGACCTGGTTGAAACCATCTATGTCTTCCTCTACTGTTAACATTGACGGTTTTAAACTTTACCGCAACGATCGCGTTGGCAAAGGCGGCGGCGGTGTCGGAGTATATGTAAGAAACGATATTTCAACTAAATTTATTGAAAGTAGCGAATGTAATTACAGCAAAAGACCCGAATTTCTCTTTCTTGAATTGAAAATCTATTCACAGAAAATACTTTTCGGTATTTTCTACCGTCCACCCAAAATTGGTCATCTATCCGATATTGATGAAGTCATCTCTAGTCACATTAACGATTACAATCATTTAATAATTACTGGCGATTTTAATGCCAATATACTCGCACCAAACCCTGATTCGACATATTTATATAACTCCTTCAACTCTCTAGGCCTTAGTATTCTACCTCTAAATGCTACTCACCATACTCCTACTTCCTCTACCCTAATTGATTTAGCCGTTACCGCCAATCCTGACAAGGTTCTCGCGCATGGCCAACTCTCTGCTCCGGGAATCTCCGCACATGACATAATATACATTGCATATTCAATAAGGAGCCCAACTCACAAGCCGAAATATATCACCTATAGGGACTTCAAAAACATCAACAATGAGAAGTTAATTGCTGACGCGTCTGCCATGCCTTGGTATTCTATTGAGTACATGGACGACATTAACGACAAGGTTGAGGCTTTCAACAATTTTGCACAGTCATTAATCAACACTCACGCTCCACTAAAGACTAAAAGAGTCTCTAAGCCCCATGCACCATGGCTCACAACAGACATCAAACTGATAATGAAGAGACGTGACAATGCCTTCCGCATTTTCAAAAATACAAAAACACAGATCTCATTCAACCAATTTAAAAAACTAAGAAATAAAACTAAGCAACTTATCAGAAACTCTAAAACTCGGTACATTCATTCACTGTCCCGTCCAAATTCTTCACAATCTTCTCTATGGAGTAACTTAAAATTATTTGGTATTGGAAAATCTAAGGATACACAACTTCCTCCTCATATTTGCCTTGATACACTTAACACTCTATTCACCACTCCCCCAACTCCTGATGACAACGAAATAAAACAGAATCACATACACCACCTACTTCAACACACTCCTCCCACCACAGCATCACCACCATTCCAATTTTCTCCTGTAACTCAGCTGGAAGTACTGAATTGTTTACGTAAAATCAAGTCCAGAGCACAAGGTGCTGACGAAATTCCAATAGTCTTCCTTCATAAGATTATTCATCTAGTTCTACCCGTCATCACTCATATATTCAATTGGTCGCTTATGCAAAACAAATTCCCATCGCAATGGAAACTCGCCATAGTCCGTCCCATACCTAAGAAAAGTCTTACTTCTGACATAACCGACTTTCGGCCCATCAGTTTACTTCCTGTATTATCAAAGGCATTTGAAAAGGTTTTACATGAACAAATCACATATTTTCTAATTAGTAATAATATCGTCGATTCTCTACAATCAGGATTCCGAAAATCACACAGCACTACCACAGCACTCCTCAAAATCACTGACGATATCAGATTAGCAATGGACAAAAGAGAAGTCACTATTATGACTCTTCTTGACTTTAGTAAAGCTTTTGACTCTGTAGATGTAAACATACTTCTAACCAAACTGCGCCTCATGAACTTCTCCTCAGATTCCCTAAACTTAATTAGTTCTTACCTGAATGATCGCTATCAAAAGGTCGTAACTGACAATCATTCTTCAAGATGGATTAAAGTGTCACGTGGCGTACCACAAGGTTCCACCCTCGGGCCACTGCTCTTCCCTCTGTACATTAATGATATATCTTCTCAGTTTGCTCACTGTAAATACCACCTTTATGCTGATGATCTCCAAATCTATATGCACTCTCGCTCTATTGATCTCCATCTTATCATTGATAAAATGAACCATGACCTCACTTCTTTATCCAAATGGAGCAATGTAAATTTCCTCAAAATTAATCCTTTAAAAAGTCAGTCTATTATTATTGGGTATCCCAAACTTCTCTCGTCACTAAACTTCTCAGAACTTCCCCCAATTCTGCTCAATAACTCTGTCATTCGTTTCCAAAAAACTGCAACCAATCTCGGGTTAGTATTCAATGACACATTGACCTGGACTGATCATATAACTAAAATATGTAATACTGTTAACAGTTCTCTTCACTCACTTAAAAGAATTAAAAGCATTACCCATTTCTCCCTTCGCAAGCGACTTATCACCGCTCTTGTCCTTCCTCACCTCGATTACTGCGATACGGTCTATCAAGATCTATCTAACGAGCTATCTCTAAAATTGCAGCGTGCACAAAATTCCTGCGTAAGATTCATTTGCGATCTCCAAAAGAGAGACCATGTCACTCAACCTCTATATACGTTAGGCTGGCTTCGCACTGAAGCTCGTAGACGTCTTCACCTCCTCTCGTTATTTTACCGAATTATAACTCTTCAAAACCCGCAGTATCTGAACTCCAAATTTTCCCAAATGAACTCTGTGCACAACGCCAACACTAGGGGCACCAATCTCTTCCAGATCCCACATCACAGGACGGAAATTTATAATAAATCCTTCCATGTTACAGCTTGTAGACTTTGGAACGCCCTACCTACTGACCTCCAAAACGCAACATCTCTCCACATATTCAAACATAAATACTTTAAATTGCTGTTCTCTGCCCAAAATTCAGGTCAGCTTTAACATTTTCTTCTTACCAATTGCAAGACGGCTTCCTTCACTCTTCCTTACATAATGAACATTAATTAATTTTTTTTTGCAGGTTATCGAGTCCGCAAAGTGTACGCCTCCTTCGACTGTTACCTTTTCATTGTCTAGTGTCTACTATGTTATAGTGTTTATACTAATTCTCATTGTATTATATCATTCTGTATTGTTTCATACTATTTTATACTGATTTATATCATTTTGTATTGTTTTATACTATTTTATACTGTTTTATATCATTTTGTATTGTTTTATACTATTTCGTATTACTTTATTTTATTATGTATTGTTTTATATCATATGTGTAATTTTATATAATTTCCTTCTTTCTTATGTTATGCATGATCCAACAACAATCTCCATATTCATTGTATATATCTCAAGTATATTTCATCTTATTCTGCCTAATTATTGTATTATATTTCCTGGTTTGCATTACGTTAATACCTATATATGTATTTGTTTATGACGGTATACAACGATGCTGTATATACGAACACTTACTGTACATACTGCTTTCTATTTAATGTTGTATTACTATATCATAATATGTACACTATCTAGGGTTTTCGCAGGTTTTTCACACCCCCCTTCTCAGTGGGTGTTTTCCTGCGTGGGTTTTACTAGGCAGGACATGCCTGTTTTACCTAGGTTTTCCCCACAATCTCTAATCTGTCTTCAATTTTATATATATTTTTTTACTCTGTATGATTTAGGTATATACTGTTTATGTTATGCGTATTGTATATCTATATATATATATATCTTACTTTACCTTTTTTTATATTTTTTATATTGACGAAGGGTTAAATGTAAGAATGGACCTTATGGTCTAAATTTCGCCCGAATAAAGACGATTATCTATCTATCTATCTACATGGGAAATCTGAAATCCACCGAGCAAGGCAATTTTCTCTTGCACATTAAAATATCTTAGAATTGTAATATCGAAGCGAGATTTGTACCGATCTCTGAGAGAAAAAGTGGGAATTCTAATTTTTATCGTAAAACGCTCCTCATCGACCGTATTTCTTCGAATTTCGCGTAAATACTGCCGTTTTTGCAGTTTTTATCGCTCATTACGAGAGTGTAGCCATAGCAACAACTATTGATGGACTCGGATTCGGTATAGTCTAATAAATGCAGGTATTGTTTCTGTCGAACGAAAATACGCGTGTTCAATTTAATATCGAATTTTATAACGCTCAATTATGAAATTTGAGAACATAAGGAGCAACATATCTGCGGTGATTTTAAAGCTTTTAGAGCCAATATAAGTAGGTATTAAATAAATGATTAAATGGAAAGCTCGCATCGTTAGTTCTGTTTGGGTCGTCTTATTATTATGTTATGCAGAGACATACTTTTCCCTCCTGTTTGTTGTTGTCAACGAAAACAATCTTCGTAACAAATGAAGTAAACAAGATCTAATTGTAACTAATAAGTTTTATTTTCTTTATCGCGCCTACTGAACATATTAATTGAAAGGAAATGGATTATTCAGGACGAAGAAGTGAACTAAAATACGTGTGCACTCAGCTTTTGTAAGTTAAAAGACATAAATAATTTACGACGAAGGAGTGAGCGTGAGTGTAAAGATTAACGTACTTCATCTCAAGTGAGGTATGTATGAGTTAAATAATAATTCAATTTTCGATTGTTCTAAGGCAATTTCTGTATTTCTTTGGCATCGGTTCTAATATATATCCTTTAGCAGTGCTTAGACTTTAAATATATCTTGTTTTCTAAATTGATTATATCCAACAATGGAGGCTTATTTCTTGTGTCGTCTCTGTTGGCCGTTACCGTGGAAACCACACGATGCAGAACTAGCTCATTCTTGTTGAAAAACGAAGGAAGAAGGAGCAAATAATGGGCGGGAGAGGTAATTAACTTGTTTTTCACCAATATTATTGAAAATCTGGCATATTTCAGAACTCGGAAGGTAGCCTAGCTCAGTTGATTAGTGGAATTTTAATTAAATGTTACTACTCGTTGCAATTAACGATCGCTATTCTAGCCCTAATTTCATCGGTACATTTTGATCCTCTCGTTATCATACTAGCAAGGTGCTTTACTTTACGATCTGAAACTGGTTCCGATGGCTTTCCATCTTACGTTCAAGTTTTTCCTTTCTCGATATCCAAATCAATTGGATTTTTTCTTATTCGTTTCCTAGGATAATTTTGCTCATTTAACCTTAGCTGTGTCCGTCCGTCTTTCGAAGCATTCGTCCTCGGTACAAAGACTAACTATTAATGCATACACAACCAGTAAATTACTTATATAATCCTATCTCGTACAACATCTTTCTTAGCTTGAAACTATCAAAGTAGGTTTTATGAGTTAATACAAAATATAGTTTTAAGAAATTCTTTTCTTTTTGACAATCTTTGAATAGTTCAAAATGTAAAAGAAAGAGCAAATCCGTCGACATACGTTAAATCCGAAATTCTTTTCTCATTTTTGTCTGCAGATTTTGGTGATTATTTGGCCCTAGGGCTGGCCATATTAATAGCTGGCGCTCTGATAGCGTGGTGGATCTGGGGGGTTTGCAGGCGGTACTGCGTCGGGCGCCGAAGGAGATGGTCTGTTGAAGACGGCGTGCCCGACGCGGCGTACGATACCGCCAATTTGCCTGTAAGTATAATACTTGCGATTACATTCTTCTTCTTCTCTTATCTTATAAACCCTTCTAATACGTTATTTTATGCTGTTAATAACAGAAATGTTTCTGCTCTGATCCGCCTTCGGATCCCAAAGTATGATTTATGTATTTATTTATATAGTATATTGAGAAACTTCATCTACTTCATTTCATATCTACATAATTACGTTGTTGTTCTCTTATTCAGAATATATATAATATATAATAAAAAAACACCAGGACCAGCAACACGTGAGTGTTTATCACGATGTTCTGATTTTTCTGAATATATTTACTCTGATGCGTGAATGTATTTGATGGTGCCAGTCATAGATGAAAATATTTCTCTCTCTCTAAGATTTTAATGTATTAAATTATATCTCACTTCCCAAAACTTGTTAAGATTGATAAGATTGTTAGCATGTCAGCTGATACTACCAATAGGTACTAACATTGGAGGTGCAAAAAGTACAGGTTCTAAGAATCTATTCCGGAAATTATCGCACAACTGTAGTCGAACATTTGTGGGGATTAGTTGCACGGAACACATTTACATTAAAGCGGTCTGTGGAAGTTGGTATTGTAAAAATATTCAGATTTGTTCACATTGACACGGTACGAGTGGAGGCACTGAAATCATTTTGTGATTTTAACGACAAATTTGGTCGCATACGAGCACAAGATTTCTGAGACTGGTGCCTACTCTTGAAAAATAAATACTAATAATGGTACAACAGCTTGTTTTTTTTATAAGTTGAAAATGCCCCCGTTATTCTTCCGAAATTAGCCGAAGATCCTAAGTGAGAGAACTTTGGTTCTGGTTATTACACAATGTTGATGCTATTTACAAAATGGAGGGGATGCCGCAAGTGAATTTTTGCGCATGTATAAGAATTTGGAAGGGAAAGAAATCTAAGTTATTCCGTCCAAAGTGAAAGAAATGGAGAGGAAAAGTGCTAACGAGGGTACAGCCTTCCCTCGTTTTACAAACCTAATTCGTTCCACGAAAACTGTTCCTCAGGCGAAAACTCGTAAAACAATGTTTATTTTCCCATTACATCCTATGTAAAAATTTTAATTGGTTCCGAAGGCCAAAATAAAAAAATATCCCACAGTTCACTTAAAAACAATACCGAATGATAACAAATTGAGAAAAAACATCAATAATGATATATTAATGTATTTAAATGACATTCCTAGTCATATGATGTCTTACTCTATATATTAGCGGTATTATGCTATGATATCTTAGCCTATGGTAGCCTACGATAGGTTAATTAAATGCGGCGTATATGTCCTTCGACCGCTCGCCTTTCTCCAATCTTTGAATAATATGCATTTACTTTCTGGGATACACAAAAAGCCCTTCTCTCTGTTTTCACTTTACCACTTTCAATAACTGAAAGGCCAAAATATATCTTGATTTAAAAGATAAAAATGCACACCACTCAGCGAACCGAATTTCACAAAGAACGGCAACGCGCGTACTGAGACCGAGATGATAATTCTTATTCGGAACAGCGCATTTATTCGATATTTGAAAAAAGAGGATATTCTTGCTAACGTAACGAACTCTTATAAGCGAAAATTTGTCGTTCGCAAATCGAATAAAAATAGGCATGAAATTGCTCAGTTCGTGTAAGCAAGAACTGGTAAAATGGTAGTTCGTAAAACTAGGGAAGGCTGCATTCATTCCAGCCATCCATCAAGATGATCTTTTTAATGAACTGTGTGTGTGTGTCCATAATTTATATCTTAATGAGAACGCGCTAGCCGAATGGGACATGGAGTAATTACCTACAGATCAGAGATGGTTAAATGTGCATACTTATAGATTTTTGTCGTGAAAACATTTATATTCCAAGCACAGAAAATGTGCTAATTCATCGTCTCTTTGCCGGGTACTAACGCTGCGATAGAGAGGTCATTTTCGCTTATTAACAACATTTGAGGAACGGATAAGCCATCGCTTAATAGTGATGCCATATCATCTCTCTTGGTAATCCCAATGAATTACTGCGAGACTTGCCAAAAGATGATGATGATTTAATTTTTATACTTTTGTAGGATTTTTCATAAAAAGAAATTCACAAATCGGAAAATTTTTTTGTTGGACCATACGTCCCGAATTTTGGATCGGAAAATATGGTCAACGTATGCATATTGTATCTGGTTACTCCCTTAATAATACCAACTATCAGCAGTGGTTCTCTTCTTCCTTACCCAGTTCCCCAATAAAATGTTGTATAAATATGAAATTCCTTTAATGACTAAATTGACATATTTCGAACGGATCGACTTTAGCAGGGGTGCCACAATTGTATAGTTAAACTTTTCAGTAATTATGAATTTGGGAGGAATTGGCTTAAGGGAGTTCAACGAAATTTAGTATGAAAAAGGTGTGCAACACAAAAAACAAAAATCAATGCATTTAGTTTATATATGGAAAGCAGAGCTGCCACAATGCAAGTAATAAAAACATTATTTTTACAAGTATTTGAGTTGAACTGTCCTCATCAGTTTTACCCAAATTTAATATTTACAATGTACACATACATATAAAACCATTATAACATATTTGGACCGGATCAATCGAACAGGTGTGCCATAATTGCAATTGAATCCTTTTAGTAATTATGGATTTTGATGGAATTGGCTGAACGGATTTAAACTAAATTTTTTATATAAAATTTGTAAGATTTACCATAATGAAATGAAGATGTGTAAAGCGTAGCTAAAGCGCAGGGCTGTCACAGTAAAAATTAAAATAATATTAGTTTTTATGCGTATTTCTAGAGAACTCACGGCAACGATTTTATCCCAATTAGGTATATATAATCTTCATATAAATAAATAACCAAGAAAACATATTTTAACCGGGTCGACTATACAGAGCTAGCACAATTAAAATTTTTCTGTAACTATGAATATGACGTTAAGCACTACTGTGCCGAGGGAAACTGCTGTACGTCCTCATTTGTTATTAAAATATTTTCATTTATTTTGAAACCCACTAAAGGTTATTTTAATTTAAGGAATGCAATTTGAATAGTAGTTTTAAGGAAGCATTATGGAAAAGCTTTAACCCTTCCCGTGTCGAATACGATATATTCCGCACTTGCGTTTTTCCCTTGCATGTCGTTTGTGACATATTCCGCATGCCTGCTGTTCCGTGTCGTATACGATATCTTCCGCATTCTGCCATTCACTAACATAGCTTTTACTCTACCTTCCGTAAATGATACTGGACGGCAGGAGATGGTCGCTTTCCAAAGAGAATACTGGTAGTGACGTCAAACCACCGAGTAAGTCAAAATAACCCATAAAATTTACATTTTTCGAACTTGAATTTCCTTTTTGAGAACGTAAACATCCGTCATGGCGGACTTGGAAGTATCGCTATCCGATTTGGCCCAATTATTAGCTCAAATAAGTGATCACGAAGAATATTTCCATAGTTTTAGTGATGAATCATATAGTCTGATGAATAGTGAAAGGGAATTAGACGAAGATGAGAAGGAAATCGTGTTAAATGGTCAACCTATGCCAAGACTTGAGAAAGGTTGGTTGGACTTTGTTTCTAATGACCCTGCTCCAAGTTTTCAACCTAATTTTTGTGAGGTTACACCAGGAATAATTCTTCCAAGTGATTTTAATATTCACAGCGAACCTATACAATATTTCCGACTTTTTTTTGGAGATGAAATGATCAGTCTAATACGCGATTAAACCAATCTCTACGGCAAAAACAGAAAATTGGCCAAGCAGAATTCGTCTACATCACGTCTCGCTAAATGGAAGAGTAGTGAATCTTGTGATATCGAGGCCTTCCTTGGCGTAATTATAAACATGGGCCTAAATCCAAAGACTGAAATACAAGAATATTTTAGTACAGAATGGATCAAGCAAATGCAATTTTTTGGCGATGTTTTTTCTTTAAATGATTTTCTCATGCTATTTTCCAATTGCATTGAGGACTATCACACAAAGAAAAATATTTGAGTAGTAGCGGAGTGCAAACAGATGTAAATATTCAATTAACTGTAAATAGTGTATATTAGTTAGAGACAGTATTCAGAGATGCACCACCAGTTTTAGAAAAATCACTGCTAAACAACATCATACTTGGAGAGTAATAACTACCTCATATCTATAATATTTATGTTATAAGTGCAGTTTTCATATATATGAATATGTAGTTGACTGATTTGGCTTTTAAAAAAATATCCATTTTCAAAAAATTATATCTGAAAATAATGAACAGGAATTTATAATCTCTGTATATTTTAGCGACATGGGAAGGGTTAAAACGTTTGTAGTTGTGAATGCAATTGTCGAGTCGAGATTAATTTTCTGTTATAATAATAATAATTTGCTGCTGTGACCCCAGTATGAGGCATTGCATTGTCAAGAGCATAATCAATAAAAAATACAGTAAAATACAATGAATAAAAGTGCACAACACTACAATACAAAAGCCACCATTTAAGAAAAATTTTACAATTTTTCTGAGAGAAACTCATTTATACTATAATAAGGACCTTTTAACATTATATCCTTAACATTTCTTTTAAATATGATTGCAGGCATAGATTTGAGTTTAATAGTGAGTGAATTGTGCAGTTCTTTACTAGAATATTCATAATCATTTTGGCTTGTTGCAAGCCCACAGTATTTCATATCAATATTTTTACAATATCTCTTTTCATATTTGTGAATATCGCCATGTACAACATTTTTGAAGCCAGAGTGAACATAACAAGGGGCTTCCAAGATATACACAAAGAATAATGTTAAGATATTGCTACATCTAAAAGCATCTCTACAATGTTCTCTTAGTTTGAGATTGTGCATAATTCTAATTGTCTTTTTCTGCATACAGAATATCTGTTTAGTAATAGAATTCTGTAAAACATAACACTATGAAATAAAGTTAAATAGGCGCATCTGAGGGTATCATAGGATAGATACTTCAGTCCTTAATCTTGTTAAAAGATGTATTAATTTTGTTTTTTAAGTACTATTCAAGGTGCTTGTTCCAAGTAGGCCCAGGGTCCAAAACTATTCCTAGAAGTTCACCTGCTTCATTTCTATTTAAGAAACTTTTGGATTGGTTAAAATGCAGATGTTGGTTTTTGGTAACATTGAGGCTCAATTTATTACAGGCAAACCATGAAGAAAAGAAGATTTGCCACAATTTCTAGCATTTTACAGTTTATGCCACTTAGTTTTGCATTTTTAAGATAGGAAACAAAATCATTAGTATTTTGAGTGAAATTTTTATGTGTATTTAGCAAATACCTGTGGTGACAAGGAGTTTTGCTTGGATTTTATACTTTTTGTAGAGTTTGTGATAGACCAGCTTTGCTTGGACTTATTATTGGAGTATCAACCTGTCATTATATTCTAGTTTTGCTTTATTTATTGCTAATTTATATTCTTTCGTGGCAGTTTTGATCGGATATTTGCCTTGAAATTTTAAAGATATTTTCTTTGTTTAATATTAGATTGTCTGTGTACCAGGTTAGCCTTTTCTTTCTGTTTAATATTTTTTTATTAGTCATGTAGGGAAAAAAAGAGCTCAAAGTTACCCATAAAAATATTCTAAAGTTAAGAAAGTAACGTACCGAATCCTCACAATCCTCATGGATTTCATTCCATTTGAACGTACTCAAGTGCTTACAAAACCTATTTATGTTACTCATATTTAAATCCCTACACATCCTGATGGGGGTTTTATCTTCCAAAATTTCCTTTATACAGTTAAAAATAAATTAACATTTTTCTCACCTAAAAAATCAATATTAAAATCACCTATTACACAATGCTTGTCACCTGTTGTTAATGAATTCTTACATTCAGTCCTATCTCCCTTACCCTTGTAGAACGGTACAATTACACCATCCTTCCATTCAGCAGGCACTCTCGAACTCCTTGCACACAGATTGCACAGATCACACATCCAACACATAAGCAAATCACCTCCATACTTCAACATCTCTCACGTTATGCCATCCACACCTGCAGCTTTTCCATTTTTCAGCATATTCACTGCTTTGACTTTGGACACAATATATAACGCAATGAACTATTCTTCACCAACCAAAGAACCATCGTTCACCACTGCTGGGTTTGAACGAAACCAAACTGATGGTAATTCACATTGTACTGTTGGGCACGTTCGAGCACGTCGCGTATCGGGCAAAATATTCTCAGCAAGAATACCGGCCATAAACGTAACGTGCCGTATAATATGAATACATCATTTGAAAACCATTCAACAATATTTTTCAGAACCGATATGCTACGTGCTTGAAACGTTTGATGCCTGATAATATGAATCTACCTTAAGTATGAGTAGGTTATCATGAATAATGACACATCTCAGTTGTGCTCTGTTAGTGAAAAATAAATGACGTATTTCTTTCTGCAATAACCACAGATTTTGTGTCGTAACGTTTTAATGTGTTAGAATTTTTCGGTGACGAAAGAGATTCGCTTAACGCCGTTACTGAAAATGAAGTTTGAAGGTCCATATGATCAGAACCAATTTATGTTCCCGATCAATTTATAAGCCTGAGAAGATATGTGAAGAAAACAGGCGAACCGGATAAGGTTATTGACTATGTCACAGCAATTTGTTGATTTGAATAAATTAAGTACGACATTTAGAAATAATTTTAGCAAGAATACAGAAGGCGATACTGTAAAGATAGGTGACATAAGAATTTTAAAAGTGGAAAGCAAAACTGCAGTGATTTCTATAATAATCTCTGTTCTATAAATTGAAATTATTGTAAGAATATGTTATAATATAATAACTTTATACTTTTTCAACAATTTTTATTTTGAGTAATTTGTTACATCTGAAAGACTTTTCAAATTTTACAAGAATAAAGTCGTAAGTCAAAATAGGGGTTGAAAAGGGAGTGTTTTAGTGGTTACTATTCACACTAAAAGTAAAATGAATATGCATTAATTAGGTTCAGAGAATGCTGAAATAATGTTATATAATAATTTATAATAATTCATAGTTTTATTTTAAGTAAAAAAAATGAAATTTTCAAATTGCTCTCCTGAAAAATTGCATTTTCGGAGTTGTCACTATTGTAGCAGATGAGCGATATATATCATCATCATCATAGGTAGTCTGTCCGTAGACAGGTCCGTGATTATTCTTGGTTAAACCTGGTTCTCCATATACTCCTATTTTCCGCTGTCCTCTTTATATCTTGATAACTCTCTTTCCCCTTCAAAACGTCTATCAGCTGAAACCTTTTCCTACCTCTTTCCCTTTTCCCATCTAGTTTTCCTTCTAACACGTCTTTAATCATACTCTCTCTCCTCAGGTAATGTCCAACCCAGTTAGCCTTCCTCTTTCTGATAGTCTGTATAATCATTCGCTTCTCTCCTATTCTTCGTAGCACTTCATCGTTTTTCATCCTATCTGTCCATTTTATCTTCAGCATTCTCCTCCAAGTCCACATTTCAAAGCTTTCCAAGTATTTGATGTCATTTTTCCTTAGCGTCCATGTTTCTGCCCCATACAATGCTATACTCCATACGTAGCATTTTATCAACTTCTTGCGGATATCTTCCCTTATATTCCCTGTAAGTAGTTGTTTCTTTCTCCTGAAAGCCGCTTTTGCTTTTCCTATTCTAGTTTTGATCTCATCCGTACATTTTGCCTCTCGTGTTATGATACTTCCAAGGTATTTATATTCTGAAACTTGTTCTAATGGCTTTCCCCCAATAGTTATGTTCAGATTCTCTTCTTTACCCGATATTCGAATGACCTTGGATTTTTCTGTATTTATTTCCATACCGTATTTTCTACCTGTTATCACTAGTCTATTTATCATTTTTTGTAGCTCCTCTTCCTTTCTTGCTAGAAGTACTTGATCATCTGCGTATTTCACTGTTCTTATAATCCTTCCTCCAATTTTGAAATCCCCTGTGCCTTCTAAAGCTTCTTGCATTAGACTTTCTCCATATATATTGAATGGGGTTGGCGATAGGCAGCAGCCTTGTCTTACTCCTCTACCGATATTTATTCCACAGGTGTCCACATTCTCAAACCTGACCTTTACAACTTGATTCTCATATAGATTCCTAATCAGTCTCCTGTCTTTCCAGTCTACACCTATATCCTTTAATATCTTCATCAACTTTACCCAATTTACTCTATCAAAGGCCTTCTGCCAGTCTACGAAACATGCGCAGATATCTTGACTGTATTCTATTGCCCTTTCTGATATGATTCTAACTACTCCTATAGCATCTCTAGTTCCTCGTCCTTTTCTGAAACCGAATTGATCTTCCCCAATTATTTCTTCTGCCTTTTTCTCCAGCCTTTTATTAAGAATCCTCGTGATGATCTTCGATGTGTGTGACAGAAGGCTTATAGTTCTGTAATCTTTACACTGCATTGCCTTTGGCTTCTTCTTTAGAGGGATCATTGTTACTTCTAGGAAATCCTGAGGCCACTCTCGGAAGCTAGAAACCAGGTTCAAAGAACACCTTGCACACTTCAAACACAATAGATTTAACAGGTCTAGCGTCGCAATACACATACAGGAAAACAATCACCCGATTAAAATCGAAAACATGTCTCTCTTAAAATCAACACAAACCGACTGGAAACTAGACGCTTACGAGAGTATTTTCATAAACAAATTCAAAGAGACGGTTATGAATAACGACCGCGGACCTATCCCTTACTCACCCCTCTACTCGCTAACCGTTAAGAATTCCCCCACCCCTCTGCCCTCCTTTCACTTTTACCCGGAACACATAAATACACAAGACGAAACACAAACAATTCATACGACTTCAGCTACTGAAGATGGGAGCATAGCTCCCGAAATACGTATCTAGAGATTTCCAGAGTGCTTGTGCGTGTGTGTTTTCTTTTTCTTTTTTTAGGCTAGTTTTTGACAACAGGTCCCTGTAGGCCATCATCGTCCTGCAAACTTGTAAGTATAATTTTAATTTTCCTTATTTCTTATTGACGTGTGAGTGCCCTCTGGGTAAATTTACGGTTAAGGAGTTTTAAATTTTAATTCCTTTAGTTCCACTATCGCCTTTTCTACTTCGCTCTCCATAATACTTGGTCCTAAGTTGTCTTCTTCAATGTTTTCCTCATTTTCCAGTTCTATTTTTGCCGCTCCTGCCTGTTTGCTGTATAATTCCTTAATGTATTCTTCCCATACCTGTGCTACATCCTTTGTTTCTGAGACTATTGTCCCATCCGTATTCATAATTCCTTTACCACAAATTCCATTAGACTTCTTATCTTCTAATTCCAGTGGCCTAGCGTACATCATATCGTACCGTCCTAACTTCTCCATTTGTTCTATTTCATCACATTTTCCTTTTATCCAATTTTCTCTAGCTTTATCTGTTACCCTTCTCAACTCATTGTTTATGCGCCTATAGTTGGCTCTACCTTCTTCACTGTTAACGTTTTTCCATTTTCGTCTCTCATCCATTTTCTCCAGCATTTCCTTCGTGATCCATGGTTTTCTGATTTTCTTCTCTTGTTTTCCAATCTCTTTATCCAAGGTATCCTTGATACTGGTTTTAATTTCATCCCATTCTATATCAACGGTCTTCGGTTTGTTTTCCAACTTTCTTAAGTTATCTTCCAACTTCATGCTGACTACATCCTGCCTTTCTTTCAGTTTTTCTAGGTCCCAGGTCTGTCTTTCTCCTCTCGTTTTTCTTATTTGTTTGAGCTTTGTACTCACGTCAAGTATTAGAAGGCTGTGATCTGACTCAATGTCTGCTCCTTGCAATGCCTTGGCGTTCTTTATGCTGTTCCTGAATCTTTGTTTTACAAGGATGTAATCTATTTGGCATCTCATTCTATCTCCTGGGCTTTTCCATGTGTATAACCTTCGTTTATGGTTTTTGAACCATGTATTAGTCACTACAAGGTCATTATTGATGCAGAATTCTACGAGTTTCTCCCCTCCTCGATTTCTCTTCCCAAGTCCGTATTGCCCGACAACATTTTCTTCCTGTCCTTCTCCGACTATGCTGTTCCAATCTCCCATTATTATGCAGTTTACCTTTCCTCTTCCGTCTTCTTCGTAAATTTCATTAATTTGCTCATAGATCTCATCTATTTCTTCATCGTCATGAGCTGACGTTGGCATATATACCTGGATTATCAGCATGTCCACTGGGACTGCTTTTAGCTTTATTGCCATCAGTCTATCATTCGTTGCTATTATCTTTGTCACGCTTTTCATCATATCTTTCCTAAGTACCAGAGCTACTCCGCTTTCCCCACTATTTCCTCCAGAATAAACTACCGTGAATTCTTCCGAGTCGAACTGTCCTTCTCCCTCCCATCTAGTTTCGCTTAGCCCTATAATGTCAACTCTATTTCTTCTCATTTCTTCTTTCAAGTTCTCTAGCTTTCCTGCCTTTCTCATAGTTCTTACGTTCCAAGTCCCTATTCGTAATTTACTTTCGACAAATGTTTTCCTCAAGGCAGTCCCCGCCCGGAGATCCGACTGTTTTACCTCGAGAGAACTCATATTGTCCAACCATATAATCTTTACTAGGGATTGTAATGTGGTAGTTTCCCTCTTGCTTTCCACATCGCAGTACTGTAGCCGTTCAAATCGTCCTGATCACGCCTACAGCTGTATTGGATATAGACCCAACCAACATCATTTGTTTTCGGCTCTATACCATACTGACAGTACTGCTGCCTACTGCCAGGCACTGATGATAGTTTTTTTTTATAAAACCTCCATTCGAGGGGTTTGAACCCCCGAACTTTGCAATAGAAAGCCGACACGCTAACCACTACACCACCAGTGCATATATATATATATATATATATATATATATATATATATATATATATATATATAAACATAATAAAAGATATTTCTCTGTTTGATAAACAATATGTGTTAAGCCTATAATAGGTTATAACAAAACATATATATGTATATACATACACACACACATATATATATATATACATACATCCATATATATATATATATATATATATATATATATATATATTAACATAAGGAAAAGAAAAGGTAGTGATGAGGGTGGGAACAATGTGTTGAGGAAAGCCCAGCAGACACTTACCAAGTTGGGGACCAAGTTGGCAGGCTGCTGGGGGCGTCGAAGAGACACGTAAAACACGCACACAAGAAAAACACACGCAAGCTTATCGGGCCTATGCCCTTCTTCAGTGAATGAATATATATATATATATATATATATATATATATATATATATATATATATATATATATATATATATATATATATATAAATAAAGCTACACACACTCCCTGCTTTAACACTGTTCTGCATTAACACTGAAAATAATGTAATACCTTTTTCCGAATTGCACTCACGCATTCCACATTAACGCTCTTCAAAATTTCTGGTGTAATTTATCAAGTCCACTGCACAGCGCCTCTGACATTAGTATTTTCAGTAGCTTGATGATTCTGTGTACACTTGTCGATGCTTTTTAGGTCAAAATATAGAGTGAACTTTGTTTAAATTATATTTCCTCTTTAAATAAAAAGTCTGTGTGTCATAACCGGCAGTCAGAGGAGAAAAAGAGGAAAAACTTAACTCTCGAGGTTAAATTAGAGGTTTTATGGAGACTAAAAGCTGGAGAGTGCCAACATTTGTTTTTTGTGAATCGCTTCCTTTTTGATTGTTCAGTTTTTTAAAATGTGATACCGAGGTATTTGAATTTTTCTTTATTTGGTCTCATTCCATGTTCCTTTATTTATCAAGCACATGTGATAGTTCTTTTATGAATCCGTATTTCTTTATGAAAACTTAGTAAGATTTTGATAGTTTCGATGTACGATTTAGTTTTTGTCTTATTGGTGGCCTTCTCTTAATCGAACAGTATCTTCAGTCATGATGCTTATGTTATTATGTTCCAATTTTCTTTTAATAAAATTGTGGCTGTATAGTGACTATTGCCTCACCCTGTATATATAAGTAGACGCAGGTATCTTCTTCTACTCCGTTCTTCATTTATATTCAACTTTTATTGTTCAATTTAAAATATAATTGCAATGCAAATTATGACCTATTTTATGTTACGTAATATGGTTAACAAATAATACTTTGGTGTATTATTTGTAAAATACTACCTATTTTCATTTCCATTAATAGAATCTGAAGGATGAATTGTATCTTATAACTTCATTTCTTATGGAAGTACATGTTCCGAATAGCACTGTTTCAGTTAGCACTTGATTTTCCTGGCACCATTTAAGAACATCAAGTGTGTGTTGTTTGATACAGCTTAATTGGCTGAACAGTAGGAATAGAGCATGAGAATTGTGCAGAGTTATGTTGATTAGTATTTAATTTAAGCATTTTGATTTTTCATGATGATTTGTAGATTCTACAAATCAGTTAATATTTAGCTATTCATTCCTTAATTGATTCATTCTTGCACTTATTTCAGGCGGAGGTGGGAGAGGAGATAAATGGTGGGGGGGATGGAGTAGTGGAGGGTGATAGGGGAGAGGGGGAGGAAGGGGGTGAGGGGGAGGAAGGGGGTGAGGGGGAGGAAGGGGGTGAGGGGGAGGAAGGCGGTGAGGGGGAGGAAGGGGGTGAGGGGGAGGAAGGGGGTGAGGGGGAGGAAGGGGGTGAGGGGGAGGAAGGGGGTGAGGGGGAGGAAGGGGGTGAGGGGGAGGAAGGGGGTGAGGGGGAGGAAGGGGGTGAGGGGGAGGAAGGAGGTGAGGGGGAGGAGGTTGAGGAAGTGGGTGAGGGGGAGGAAGGGGGTGAGGGAGAGGAAGGAGGTGAGGGGGAGGTGGTTGAGGAAGTGGGTGAGGGGGAGGAAGGGGGTGAGGGAGAGGAAGGAGGTGAGGGGGAGGAGGTTGAGGAAGTGGGTGAGGGGGAGGAAGGGGGTGAGGGAGAGGAAGGAGGTGAGGGGGAGGTGGTTGAGGAAGTGGGTGAGGGGGAGGAAGGGGGTGAGGGAGAGGAAGGAGGTGAGGGGGAGGTGGTTGAGGAAGTGGGTGAGGGGCAGGAGGGGGGTGTGGATGTGTTTTTTGGGAGGGGGGATTTTAATAGGGGAATGGCCTTACAGGGGTTTCACAGGGTTTATTCGGGGGGGGATAATTTTGGTCAAGACGGGTGGGCGGACTTGGTGGAGGAGTTGGTGGAGGTGGTAATAGGGGAGGAGGTTTTTGATGACTAAGAGGGAGGGAGGGATTGGATGGGGAAGGGGTTGGTTATCCAGAGCCCAGTGGCCAAGCTCCAGGACTATGGAGGGTCGTTGGTGGTGGTGGTAGGTATGATACCATGTCTTACATCAGATGCTACCTTTAATAGGCTAGAGCAAAGGTGACCTAATAAAACTGCTTAGGTTGCAACTTTTTATCCGGGCACTCTTATAAAGTTTCAAAACGCTATCCAACTATTTAACCTCTGTTATCTGGTAACCCTAGGTATATGCATTGTCACAGATATGGATAAAATCAAAAAATCTCTAACTCCCATTGTAGGTTTTTGGACTCTGTACTGTTTTCATCTAATATTTTAATCAAATTTAGTAATATCTTTTTGGCTTTTTATATACTAAAATATATTTTATTAACAGTTAAGAAAATCTAAGCATAATAAAAAGAAACAATGTATTATTGTAGTTTTTTCTCACAGTGAGTATTCTCTGCAGCCATTTCTATCTTTAGCTTGTGCAATGTATTGTATCTATTGCACGTGCTTCCCTCGTAATCTAGCTCTGTTCTTCTTCCTGCTAGTTTTTCTTCACATACTTGTCTAGACAATGGTTATTAAACTTGCATTCCTGTCTTATGCATGGCAGCTTTCATGCCTATCCAATATAATTGGCTCCAAAAGTAACTTGTAAACCAGAATTCTTGCCTAAAGCTTAAGTTCTTTCTTATTATTTCTTTATTAAAAATTGAGCTAAAATATTATTACATAATTACAACTAAAATTTCCATTCCTATACTTCTATGCACATTCTTTCCATCTCCCCAACTTTATTCAATGTACATCTAACTTGAACTCGTTATATTCAATTCCATTCCCGTTATTTCTAAGCCCTTTGTCCATTTGAATGCTGACATCTTGCTATCTGCTATTAGTGCTACACCATCAATATATACCAATGCCAGAGCACTTAAAGATTTCATATTTTAGTGTGCCAGCTAATCTCGTTTCTGCATATTTCATCACTACATCCATACATTTATAATTAGTAAAACTCACAGTAATTTGACCTGGCATGGAATAATAACAAAATATCAAATGCAAGGCCTAATTTTGTCCTCACACCTCCATGCACTTTTTTAAAGGCTTTTTCTAAATTAAATTTCAATAAATGCTTTTGTAAATCAACTAATGATTGATTGATTGATGTGTGACAATTGATTATTTTCTTCCATTTTTTGGATAAAAGGTGATAAAAATGTTTAGTAAAATTTGGTTTGGAGTCCCATGAAGTTTGAGTGAACAGAAAAGGGTGCTATGAAATTTAAATGGTTGCGGAGCACTGCTCCAGAGGAATAAAAACCCTAACAACCAATGTCTTTGTCATCATCTTGTATTCCTCTTGTTGTCTTCTTTGTATTCATCTTCATGAACATCTTTGTTATCATCAACAACATCAGCTTTAAAGATTAGTTCACCTTCACACCATTTATTGTTGTCAAAATAATGTTAGGTTAGTTAGGAACCAATCTGCCTTTTTCCCATAAACCCTTGGTTCAGTCATCGTAGCTTTATGCCTTCATGGTATCCTTACACTGCAATCACTACAACATTTGAGTGTCTACTGTATTATTGTTTAGATTACCCAAATTAATACTCTACTATTTTATTATTTACCGTAAATACCCGCGTATAATGCCCACCCTCGTATAATGCGCAGGGAGGTTTTCAGCCTCGTAATCTATGATATTTCTATATACCCGCGTATAGCACGAACAGATTTCTTTTAGCATTACTGTTCCAGAATAAAGTAGATGGTGTAACGTGGTCTAAAGCAATGATCGAATTATTGGTATTATGTATTGGTAACATAACGAAAGTGTGAAATGAAATTTTCGAATAACATTCCAAAAGAATGTCAGCTAACTCAATCATTACATACTCTGTTTACTTACAGGATGATATTAGGATTAGGACACAATAATCCAATTATATCAATTTCATAGTATGGCATATGACATTGTTTGAGCTAATAAATTGAAGGAATGACGATAAACCTATGTCAAAGTTTTTTACATACGTTTTAGTCACGCCTGAGATGAACGGGTTTGCCCAACCTTCAGTATTAACGTTATTAGAGCACTCTGGAGCACGCAAAAACGATAGTAAATAACCATAATTAACTACAGACTCTAAGAATCAAGAATAAACCACGTATGAATGCTGAGAGAAAAGTAGGGAACGATAACTTGATTTAGTTCTACAAGAAGCATCAGCTGCCAGCGTACTCAAAGGCATCAGCTGCCATTGTTTCTCATTGTAAGTAGTACCAGTACCTCACCACCAGGCCGGGCGCAGGTGTAGGGTGACGTCATGCGTAAGATGACGATTCCGATAACAACATCGTAGAAGAATGTTCCAGTGACGAAGAATTTCTTGGCTTTTAAAATGAATAAATACTGAATTCGTTCTTATCATATCTAATTAATGTACGTTAATAGAATTAGTTAATAAATTTTAACTATTATCTATCTTACTTTTCGTAAAAATCACCAATAAAATTATGAGGATACCCGGGCAGTAATTAATGAGCTGAAATTGTGGAAATATGGGATCAAATGAAAATAGGAAGATTATGTACCCTCGCATAACACGCATCCTTATTTTTAACTCAAATATTTCGAAAAAATAGTGTGCTTTATATGCGGGTATTTACGGTATATTGCAGCAGAGTGGGGTGGCCTAAATATTCCATATCATCAAAAATTAATTTATCTGTAATGAGTTAATTGTGACCAGTTACTTCTAAATTAATATACTCTTGGTATGTAAAAACTTTGAGAATTACTCTTTTATGAGTAAGTGATAGTGCTCCAAAGTATCTCATAGATTGGTAATACATTTTCAAGGAAGCAGAGAAAAGTTATGCTAAAGTGGTGTTTTAGGAAGAGTCCTTTATCTGCGTTATCTATGATAACCAATGAACATTCTTTTATTTTTTACTTTTTCCATACGTAGTATAGGGGAAAGTATTGTTTTGATGAAAAAAATCGACTTTGAGATTTCAACGGAAATACACATTTTGAGGTCCCCTGAACACGTTTTGACAATTTTCTCGATGTCTGTGTGTATGTGATAGGTATTTGTGGGTGCTCTAACTCAGAAATTATTAATCAGGTCAACGTGAAATTTTATATTTAACATTTTTATAAAAGTCACAAGAACTGATTAGTTTTTGGTAAAAATCGGTCAACCAGAAATGAGTGTTTACTCTTGTCACATATCCATAATTTTTGGAATATTTGCTTTAATATTTGATAAATGTAAAAATGTATTGGAATAAAAGTTGTGGAAAATGAAATTTTCTACAACCTTTATTTGTGACATTTTCCCATAGAATGCATTGTTTAAGAGATATCTTTTATTTTTAGCTGCCACCACCTACCGATGACTGTTGTTAACAATTGATAGATTAACCTAGAATTCCGATGATATACATACAACTATACATCATACTATATTGTAAGTACATATTTGGAATTTCATTACAATATATTTGAATGTTGGAAATTATTTAGGAATTTTCCTTAGGGGATAATGTAACATTCTGCATTGTGCATGTTTGAGTAGTTTAAAATAATTTTGGTTTATTCTCTTATTTTTCAAAACAAAGTATCTTAATTATAATAATGGGAAGTATGTGATTATTTTTCAAACGATAGAGTGGTAATCTAGAATTTATCGTATTACTTTGACATTTTTTTAGGAATCACTCAAACGGCCAATTTCATGGTTTTGTAAATGGGTAGCATAGGTACTCATTTATTGTTGTATACATCAGTCAGTGGAATAAGGATAGGATTAATTAAAATTTTTATAGAATATGGAATTATTTATTCTCTCATTTTATTAATTTGATTTTCAGGTTTGGATTCTCATTTGATTGTCTCTTTCAATTGTTGGCCCTGTTATGTATGTCATCATAATCATACACACAAAATTATGCAAAGGAGATGCTCATCTTCCCTCGGTCATCTTGTGTTTGGTTTGTTTATGGCACTCTAGTGAAACAGGATTCAACTCTCAATCCTATTTCAGGTGAGATTTTAATTTCCCTCTCTTTTGAAAATATTGTTAATAGCTACAATTATTTGTTAAGTCTAACTAATAATACATTACATCATGATGACAGCTGGAATGATATTTTTAAAAATTAAATTGCCAATTCTCTGTTAAATTTATACTTTCATATTGATCATATTCCTCTCAATAAATTAATTTCTCTCGTTATAAATTTCTTGCAAAGGCAAGTAAATACAAAGGGGTTCGCTAGGAAACTATTGGTAATGGGAGGTGGGGGGTGGGAAATGGAGTGGATATAAGGAGGGGGAGTGAGAAGGGTACAGAAAGTATTAGACAATGTTATTTATTGGTACCAATATGTAGATGGTGTTCTTTGTTTATGGAAAAGTACTGATAGACAGCTTGCTTGTTTTCTTTCCATTCTTAATTCCTTGCATCCTTCGATCACATTCATGCACGAGTTACAAGTAAATTCCCACCTCAACTTCCTTGATTTAACCATTACCATTGAAAACAAGTCACCATTTTGCTGTGTTTAGAAAATCTACATACATGGACAACATTATTCATACCTCATCCAATCTTTCATAAGCAAGCCATGTTCCATTCGTCAGTACAGTCAGTACTTATTAAACTACCTTTAAGAAAGAATTTCTTTATTGCTGAATTACAAATCATAAAAACAATAGTCTTAAATAGTGGATATCCAGAAAAATTAATAGAACACATTCTCCAGAAAAACAAAAGAACATCACTCTCAACATGACTTTCCCACTACAGCTTCCCGATAGACCCACCCCCCAAAAATGTTGCTTTTTGACCTTTCTTGAACCCTTATCCCACTGATTGAATAAGTTATTCCCTAGTGATACCCACAGGATAGCTTTCCTTAGTAAAGTGAACTTTAGCCATATGTTGTGTAACAATAAAGGCCATGTGACTCCAAGTGATAAATGTGGTGTTTACAAAATTGAATGTGGTGACTGCCAAACTATATATATCGGTCAGGCTGGAAGGGAATTTACAAACAGGGAAAAAGAACATTGGCGGTGCTACATCTACAACAATAGGACTGCTTCTCAACTCACTCAGCACCTTCTTGATCATGGATATTTTTCTGATTTTGACTCAAAAATTTACATTGTGAAAATAAGGGTCACAGGCTTAATGCATTGGGAATTATAGAAATTGTTTCTGTTGTTAAAAGTGGCCACAATGTTATTAATGACTTTTTGTACCCTTCCCACTCACCCCTCTTTGATATCCACTCCATATCCCCCCCTCCCCTCCCATTAGTTTCCTAACAAACCCAATGACTCCACCTACTCAGCAACCGGTCACCTTCCTCTGGGCCCAGATTTAAATGTAACCAACCTAAGCATTCGAATTTAATGTAATTTCATTCTACTATACCTGAAAATCTGGAGCCGACTTATACACGAGACATACAAAAAAACAAAACATTTGATGAAAAAGACAGGTGTCAACCTATTCACGAGATCAATTTATACATGAGTATATATGGTATATTGGATCCATGTACTTGAAAAATATCGCATTTAGAATCCATAAATGATACCTAGTGACACCTCCTGCTAGCAAATGCAGTAAACTCTTGTTAACACAAACTCCAAGGGAGAATCAAATCATGTGTTCGGTTTAACCGAGTTCGTGATAACCGAATTATATATGAAAAACTGAAAAAATATTACAAATTTCTGCTTAAATATATGTACCTACCTATAACCTGTTCATGTTAAATACATTATTGTTAATAACACCACAAATGCACAATTTTGAGTAATATTCAAATTAACGTAACGTTAAATTTGATGTAAATGATAGATCTCAATTATCTGCAAATTTATAATGTTCACCTTGAAGTTAAATGATGTAAATACATATGTCTTAACTTACTTTTACTAAATCTAAATCACGTAGGTTTTTTATTTTCGTTGTTGTCCCTGCAGATACAACATGGTCGATTATATCATATTTATTTTTACAATTGTGGATAGTGTCAATTTCTGATTTTTATATTTTTCTATAATTCTTTTTTTTTTTAATACCCCATTCTGATACCTGTAGAATTTTCATTTTTGTTGCCAATGTAATTGAAATTTGGCTTGTTTTGCAACTTGTGCCATTCATTTATATGGTTGAATGTTTACACACGAAACTATTGTCTAACAGGGGAAGATGGTGAGATGTGGATGTTTACTTCTTTCACAATCAAGAAGCAACACTATTGGTCGAGCCATAGTCGCCTTGCTAAATTTATAATTTTTTGTGGGAAGAAACAGAGGACAATGTTGGAATATCCAGGTCTGTGATTTTCTTTGGCAAGGCGAAGGTCAAATACAAAATATAAATTTTGTTTGATGACACCCAATAGCTTACCCGAATTTTTGAATTCCACTTCTTGGAGTGAGAGAAAAACACTTCTGTCTCTGCACAGCCATGTTCTCGCAGGCATGGTAAATGGTGCAGAAGCGCAGTAAGCTCCCAGCACCTGTGAATTTGAGTGTTTAGCAGTTGTGCATCCTCATCAGAATTGCTATCGTATCAAGGCATACCGTTGTTGATTGTGAATGATGATATCAGGCAAAATAATTTTGGTGATCGGTTCAAATAAAAAAATTACCTCAAGGAATGCAAATACCTATGTTAATACAATGAAAGCATCTGCGTTTGTAATATCCTTCTGATGATGAAAAACGACTGAAGACAGTTAGAGCCAGGAATGAAGAAAATTGTGGAATCATCGATCATAGCATTCCAAGGCATCCTCATATTGAACTTATCTCACAAACAACCTCTCCACATGCCAGAAATAAAGTAATATGGCTGTAAAATAGTTTTGACTAAACACAAGTGTTCGTGTTAACTAATTACTTGAGTTCTTGGTTCCCAAATTTTGTTCAAAGTTCGTCTTAAGCGAATTTTGTTTTAACCAACCAACTCGCATACATTAATCCATACATTCAGTGCCGGGGAAAATATTTGTTCATGTAAACCATGTGTTTGTGTTAACGAGGCTTTACTGTGCCTATACAAATATGCATGGCTGAAAGAAAATGATGAGGTAAGTCAGACCAGATGAAATCACTGTGCAGGCTGAATATGACCCACAGACCATACTTAGGTGATGTCTGCACAACATGAGGTTATAATACATAATGTTGTTTTTATTTTTAATACAGTAGATCATCGAGTATCCGGCGCAATGGGGGGATGGGGTCACCAGATTCTCAAAAATGCTGGATAATCATATCAAAATTTTTATACAGCTTATTTTTGAACATTCTTTTACAACATTGTATTCAACACTTCAGAGTGATTGCATGGGTATCAGGTGATATAAAGTACACAATGTAGTGGTGATATAGAATACATTTCTGCCATATTACCGAAGAAGTGGTAAGCAAGAAAAAGGCCATTAAAATCATTCACAAATTGCATACGTATAAGTGAGAGAAATACTCCCATGGGATGGAAGAAGCGATATGTATAAAAGAGAATTATGTACAATTCAGTATGTGTGGGTATGATTTGGCATAGTGTTTCGCGGGGATTACAAAAAATATGGATAAACCAGTATTAGGTATAACTGGGTTACATATAACCCAGATCCTACTGTACTAATTGCAGTTGTTCCAAAATGTCTTGGCACCAGACGGTGCGGTATCGCCGGACTGATACTGCCATTGATGTGATTCTCTGGTGAATGCCGAATTACTAGCAACTTTCACCAGATTGGCCAGGACTGCTGGATAATGTTGGAAGTCGGATAATTGATGATATTACATATTTTTGGCAATTACTTTTTGTAGACATGTTCAAATGAATATATATCAATTTTTATAAAATAGTGCATACATGTAATTTGTAATGCTTAATTTCTTAACTTTCTGAGAAATTAATTTCTTTCCCCAAAAACCCAATTTTATCATAGTTTGAGAATATATTACTTATATTTAACTTCTCTTGCTCTCAAGCATGCTAATTGATTAGATTTTGAGACATTTATTAGGGCTAATTTAAAATTTGCTAATGCAAAATGAATCTCTTCCAACTCTAAACCAAAGCAATATCCCATTTTTATTGGCAGGCTCACATCACTTGTTGAAGCTGGAATAGTACGTCATCTCATACAATCGGATCTCCCTCAGTCAGAGATCTGTACGTTGGACCTAAGAAACAAAGATAGGCAATTGTGTAGTCTGACCTAATTACAACATACCAAGCAGTGGGGATTAGCCTTCTGGTGGCAGCTGTGGCCTTCTTTGCAGAGAAGACGATAAACTTGTGGATCAAGTGGAAATGCAGTAAATCAAAGAAGAAATTATTTAAAAGAAAAATGAAGCCTCCAATTGTTAATACTTTGTCTGTGTATCCCTGGTTTACAGGGAAGCGTACTAGGAAAGATAATAATGAAAATTATAGACACTGAAGAGATAGACAGGCTGAATGAGAAAATAAGAGCATAGAAAGTGATGATCTGACATGTGAGAAATTGGGTGGTAAATTGAATACATGCAATGGACGGGAATATATATAAAAGTTGGAATTGAGGAATGGAGCACAACAGCCATGCTAACACCAATCAGAGCTCCATCGGCAGTCGTGTTTGATAAAGTTTACAAGGAATAAAATTTATTTGCCTTTAGGTAAAATGAGGGAAATAGACATCAAGAAGTAATAGAACAGCTTTTGTAAAAGAATGTGTAATTTTTGAACTTTTGATGAAGTCATGATTTGAAAAAAAAATACTTTTCTAGGCTACTGAAAGAGAAACATCTTATTTTTAGTTAACAGGTAATAATTATCCAATATGTGTTATTATCCTTCATTCTAAAATAGCTATTTATGCAAAAAATTCAAACATCTTGTTGATGACTTTTACATATATCTTGTTATTTTAATGGCTTGGGAAAGAGGAACATTCAATAGCCATCAAAAGTGTGGGAAAATTCAATGCCTATTTAGGTATCAAACATTATGGTAGATTGCAAATTGTTTGACGACTCTTGAAGATTGTAGAATGCCTTGTATTTGCAACTTTTATGGAATAAATGAAATGAAATAAAGAACATTTGGTATTTGCTTAATTGTTATAATGGGTGTAAAGGAGTAAGGATTAATCTATGTGGGCAGATGTTATTTCAGATGCACCTTTCACCATTAACATTAAAAGATTTATTGTAACATAAATCGATACACCTACTTACATTTGTTTGGTAACCAAGATGTTTATTGATGGAATAATATGATCCGAAGATCCTATGCAGACAGGCATAAGCTGTAAAGGTGGCCCAACCAAGGAAACATCCACATTCAGAAACGAGAGAAATTGTTCTGCTACGATAGTTCAGAGGTAGAATATCCGCCCGGCAAGTGGAAGACCCGGGTTTGATTCCCGGTCATAGCAGACTTTTTTCTCGTTCAAAATTATTCCCAAGATGTTTATTGTTTACATTTTGCCTAATAGTATTGACATAATCCACATAATTTTATTGCTGCTGTAAAGGCTTTGGTGCATCTATCCATGTGAATATTAAGTAAGAAGTTAATGCGTAATTATATTAATGATAAAACTTTACAATACAATAGATAAAATAGTAAATGTTAATGTAAACATCGCTTGCATAATTAAGGAAAGGGGAACGTTTGGTAAACTTGGGGTACCCAACACTGAAAGTAAGTAAATTTCAGAATTTATTATATTAGTTTTATTGTAATATGACATCAAAAGTGATATCAATAAAAATTGTTTGCTACTTAAAAGAAAACCCCTCCCTGAGCAAAGCGGGATGTTTCAGCTAGTTTATTATAACTTTGACTAACCACAATTACACAAATTCACTATCAAATCCAGTTGTTTACAGCACTGGTACATGCACTGGCATTTACTGCGACTAACTGACGGAATCAGCCCAAATATTGCATTGTGTGTGTAAACATGAAGGCAGCTTGAAACATGGTGAACTGAATGGGTGACAGGGATGGCACTTGGGGTAGGCAACATGCCCGACCGCACAGGATATCAATGGAACAGAAAGTTGATAACAATGGAACATGACTCTTCTCGGAACTGAAATAAAAATCATTCTTTCCTCATGTATAATAGTTCATAAGTATTTCTGACTTTTGAATCTCTGTTTTACTTCTCCCCAAATTTTGAGACCCTGGGCCAAGGCCCATATTGTCTTCCCCTCAAGACGCTATGATCAGACCTTCACTTAATCTTGATATAGATGAGCAGAAACCTCAGCATCTCCTCCAGCAATTTTCAACTTTATCTTTGCCTATAAGATGCTTAGTCTCTACAATAATTGTATTTAAACCTATTCATTTTGTGGAACTACCTTTTTCTTTCATATGAAAAATAGTCTCTTTGTAACTTATTTCACTCAAGCAATCTTGTCTTAACCAAACTTCCCATTAGACTAAAATATCGGTTTTTATCTCTAACATAATATTTTATAATTTTGCTGCACTAAGCATTGTCCTATTATTCTAAATTATAATCTGAGGTTGATTATTCTTTAATTCCTGATTGAGCAATTTAAGCATTTCCTGGGACAATGACCAAGATGCCGTAAAATATTCAACATCGTTGGATACAGTAATCATCCAATAGGCATTGTTAGTTTATGCATCATGACTCATCCCTATTAATATTAAAAATAGTAACAATTTAATTCAAGGATTTATTGAACATATTAGCATAGTGATTTCGACAGTTAATCCAGATCTTTGCTTTACACAAGTCAAATAGTTCAACTTAGCACAGTATGACTGTGTGGAGCAGAATATTCACGATTGAAAGGAATTTATTTCTCAGAGAGCTTTAGAGTCTGATTCGACTCTTATTTCTGGATATTATTATAGTTGAAATAGGACAACATTTAGGTATGATACAGATAGGAGTAAGGTATTTTTAATTAATGCATTACTGGTTTTTAGTCCTTTATATTTCATTCAGGGAACAGAATCAACTTGATATTCTGTGAAAAGTTGACTCATATCACTTCTACTTTTTCTATTTAAAATATTAAACAATATCAAGATGCAAATCTAACAATTGTATCATTGCAAAAAAATTTAGGTTATCCACTGGGTATTCCTCAAGCAAATCAATAGTAATTAAGGATAAAAATAAAGAATTTGGATAAACTACTGTTAGAAACAATGGAAAAGTTTGGCGTGCTTAATGTAGCCATTCATTGAATGTGATTTGTTTTACATATAACTAGAAGAACCCATTCTTTGCCTTTTGTTTATAATTGACACCTTGAAAAGCTTCCTTAGGTAGGTATTAATGATCTTTTGTGACTCTGAAATCATAACTTTATCTTCTTTGACGTCCATAATTTTGAAAAACATACTGAAAACACTTTTACAATATTTATTCAAGAATTGTTGATGGCCTTCCTACTAGGCGAAATTATACACAAATTTTTTTGGTTACTTACCCTTGAATGCCTTGTGTAAAACTGATGATGAGAAGAGCATTAGGCACATAAATAGATGCCAAAAACTTGTAGTGTTTGACCTTGGACCTTATAAATGGTCATTGTAAAACAAACCTTTACTGGATATTGACAATGTTTGAATTGAAAAGGGTTAGTCACAAGAAATTATGGGAATATGTGGTATAAAAACTCTGTCCTTTTGCACATCAGTGATACATTTCCATTTTTGTTTACAATGGCACTATAAATAGTATATCATAATTTCTTCTTCTAGTGTTGTCTTATGACAGGTCTTACCAATTCAGACCGGACACACACACACACAGCAGGGAGGAGGGAAACCCAATGCCGGCATTATCCTGCTGCTTTGAAAGAGCACCGAGGGAGTAAACTGCTTAATGTCCCTTCCGAAGGATGGGGGTGCTGATTTTTGCACGGTCTCCTCAAACCACGTAAGTCGGAGGGGTGAACTCAGAAAAAATCCCACTTTCACAGGATTGGATTTTCTGGGTGTTCCTACAGTGGTAGAATGTCTTTTCTTATTCAAATCTTTAAGCAAACAGACTTGAACTCACTTTTTGTGCTGAAGAGGGGTTTTCTTCTAGAAAGTGATGCACTGTTAGTGGTCAACAACTGTAAGGGAGAAACCCTCAGAAAAATATTCATCAAGTTGGATGAGAAGAATATATTTGCAGTAGGAAGGTTCACTGATTGAAGGAGCTTTGAGACATCTGTAATTTATGGCAGAAACTTAATGCACAAAAAATTAAGTAATTGTAAAAGTAGATGTTGCTGTACACGATTGATCAATTAAAATGCTCATTAAATCAACTTTAAAGATGCTTCTAAGTAGAAAATCTCTGCTCAGAAACATTAATGCCTATTACATTATTTTCAATAGGAAAAATATTATGCATTTTTGATTTACACAATGATTTTCAGGAATGCAACTCGTGCATAAATCAGGGGATACCTGTATTTGCATAGAAATATTAATACTCCCTGAATTTCTTAGTTTTTTATGGGGTTGTTAAGCATACAGTTTAGATAACATCTGAATTTCATCTTATAAATATCTGTGAATGATGAAAATGTCAGTTTTTTATATTTAAAAATCTATAAAAACCGATAAAATCTCTAAAAAAGGATAAAATCCATGGAAGCGGCAGCCCTGTGTATATATGCAGTGAAGCCTCTATAATCTGATCTAATCGGTGCAACTGTGTGTTTGGATTATCAAGGTGTTCAGATTGCTGGATTCTAAGTAAATGACTATGTTTTTAAGAAAATAAACGGTGCAATATACATTGCACAAACATTCTCATATACCTATACATGTTTGTTCTCACTACATTCTTCCTCGAAATTAACTGTGTGTGCTTGGCGATTCACTGCCAATTATGTTAATAATGCATAGCAACAGGACCAAAGCGACTGACACCATCAACCTCTCACGTCTAATACATCTCACCAAGCACGCAACCAGGATTTTCTCTTAGGAGGGGTTCAGCCCTAAAATTTCATGAGTAGATTGCTAGTTGTTAGAAACTTCACACAATATAAATATGCGTAATTCAAGAAGTATCTGTATAATGATTATAAATTGTAAGCTGAGAGAAATAGAAAATATAAAAAGTCAAAAGAGTATATTTCCTGTATATTTATAAGGCTAGTAAGAGATTTTTAAATAGAGGCTAAAGCCCGTCAGCCCCTCCCTCTTGGTGAACCCCTGCCTCTCACTGATGGAATTTTATATTTGGGAATCCCTGGGTGCCCTCTCCCTTCTGACGCATGCGCTGAGCATCTTGTACAGAAATAATGCCACTGGATAATATATGGCAACTGTTTTTGGTCACATGGCTTAGTTAGTATTATTGGTGACATCAGATGGATGGATTTTAATCGAAATCCTTGGAGCCATTTTTGAGTAAATCAAATTTTGTTTCAAAATATCCAAGAATAAAGTACCCTTAGTTGTTGCACAATATTGTTTAGCTTTTCAGAATGTCTTTTATGAATGATATTATCCATAAATATGAGATATCATTCGATTTAGTTTAACTGTAAGGCTGTAGTAAGAGTTGGAATGGATCGTGGCGGAGGCGTGACATCACAAGGCTTAGGTAAGGTAGCTTAGCATACATTGTAATGTCACTGGATGCCATATAGTGATTTCAAGAGACATGGTTTATGCAGTATTATTTGTGACATCAGGCTCTACATTTGGATTGATTTTAATCAAATTCTCTTGAGCCATTTTTGAGTAAATCAGATTTTTCTAAAAATCACCAAGAATAAACTACCCTTTATTTTTGTGCAATATCATTTATGAAAAAAGAGTCTGCAAAAGATGATATACGAGGTGCTACCCAAAATGCACCAGCGCACACGTCACTTGTTATTAGGCAGTTCCTGGCTTCCAAAAACATGACAGTCATCCCCCATCCTCCCTACTCTCCTGACCTCACCCCCCTGCGACTTTTTCCTGTTCCCCAAAATGAAACTCTGGCTGAAAGGGCGATGTTTGGACACAATTGAGGAGATCTGGGCAGAATCGTAAGAGGTGCTTAACATGCTCACACTTGCGGACTTCCAAGGATGCTTCACATCATGGAAAAAAATTCTGGGGACAGTGGAAATTAGGACTTAGCGTAAGTAATTTTTTTTATGCACAAATTTCTGGAACTTTTGGGTAGCACCTCGTATTGCACAAATTCCAGATACCATTCGATTTTATGTGCATGTTTGGGCCTTAGTACTGCAAACAGACAGACGGCATGGCGAAAACCACTTTTATGGACTCGGGGACACCTAAAATGTGCAAAATCTCTAAGTCAAACTTTTTTCAAGATTTCAGTACTTTTCTAAATACTACATATATGAGAAAGTAAAAATATTTATTATAATGTATAGTAGGTATATATAGTATAGTATCTTGCAATGCCCCACTTAATTGATACTGTAATCATTGGGAGCAAACAGTCGTCATGAAAGGAGGAATCTAATAATGGGATCATTAAAGGAAGACCAGACTTGAAAGATAATAATTAGATAGAATTTAATGATCGCTACTAGAATGACTAATTATTTGTAGCTTAAATGGATTTAAATGTAACCTATTTTCTTGACCCTCCCTAAGGACTGCATAACCTTACAGAGGTGGGAGGGTTTGTGTACTCTTACGAACCAAAGAGCTATGCCGGCGGGAGATAATTCTCCTGGTAGGACCATCCAAGCCGGAAAGGTCTGAGGGGAAGAGTTAGACTAAGAAGCAGTCTTGGGGGTTTTACATCCCCCTGTGCAAGGGCAGCAGCTTGCACAGTACCTCTGTAGGTGGTGATCATGTGGATCTGAACAGCTACAGATGGGTAATCACTCTTGTGAAAATGCGATGACGAAAGCAAAGGGAAACTACCTCATTATATTTCCCATGATAGGCTGAAAAGCTGAAAAATACCTCTATGGATCTTTCTGGGGTAAAATATTCCGGAGGTAAAATAGTCCCCCAATCGGATCTCCGGGTGGGGACTACCCTAGGGGATGCACAGAGGAAATTTAACATTAATAGGAAAGCAAGTGGTGAGAAATTAAGAATAGGCACATGGAATGTTAGGACTATGAATTCAGGGGGTAAACTAGAGAACATAAAAAGGGAAATGAGAAGGAATAATTTAGGTATAGTAGGTCTTAGTGAAGTTCGGTGGGAAGGAGAAGGCGAGATAAATTCAGACGAATTTAAGATTATTTACTCGGGAAGGGAGAAAAAGGAAAGGGGAGTGGGGATTATAATGAGAAAAGAGATAGCTGAAAGAATTGGCAAGGTAGTGACAGTTAATGATAGATTAATAGCCGTAAAACTTCAGATGGAGCCAGTGGAAATGCTTATAATTCAAGTGTATATGCCAACGACTAATGCTAGCGACGACGAAGTAGATGAAATCTATGAACAGATAATGGAGATATTGGAGGAGGAGGGAAAAGGAAGGATCACCACCATAGTAATGGGAGATTGGAACAGTGTAGTCGGAGAGGGACAGGAAGATAACATAGTGGGAAAATATGGACTAGGGAAGAGAAATGAAAGAGGGAATAAACTTGTGGAATTCTGCCATAGAAATAGATTAATTGTAACTAATACATGGTTTAAGCATCACCAGCGGAGACTTTACAGATGGAGAAGCCCAGGAGACCAGAGACGATACCAGATAGATTACATACTAGTCAATGAAAGATTTAGAAATAGCATTAAAAATGTGAAAACAATACCAGGGGCAGATATCGATTCTGACCACAACCTTTTGGTGGCAAATATACAATGTAGACTGAAGAGCGTTAAGAGAAACATAAGAGTTAACAAGAAATGGAACTTAGAGGAACTCCTTAAAAACAAGGAGGCTATTATGACTGAGCTGGAGGAAAGGTTGGGGGAGAGAGCTGAAGAAAATAGGAAGAATGTAGATGAGGAGTGGAGATACATCCATAGCAACATTAAAGATGTAATGGAAAAGAAGGTAGGAAAGATAACGGGTGAAAGAAACAAAAAACCCTGGATCACAGCAGCCATGCTGCAAAAAATGGAAGAGCGGAGAAAGTGGAAGAACATAAACACTGAAGAAGGCCAAAGAAAGTACAAGGAGTTAAATAATGCTTTGAGAAGGGAAACAGATAAAGCCAGAGAACAGTGGATAAATGAGAAATGCGAGGAGATTGTCGAATGTGAAAGAATTTGTAGAACAGACCTCATGTATAGCAAAGCAAGGGAACTATTCAAGAAAAAAGCAAGAAAGATAGGACGTAAAGGAATCATGAACAAAAGTGGTAAAATAGTATCGGAGCCAGACAATGTAAAGAATGTCTGGAAAGAATACATTGAGGTTCTGTATGACAAAGAAGGAAAGCCAAGAAATATTGAATTAAATGAAGAAGAGGATGTGGAAGAAGATCAGTTAGGACCAAGTATTCTCGAGTCTGAAGTTAAAAGAGCAATTGATGACATGAAAAGAAGAAAGGCTGTTGGGAGTGATGATATACCTGTGGACATTCTTAAGGTTTTGGGGTCTAAAGCAGTTAAGCAACTCACAAAATTTTTTAACCAAGTATATGATACTGGCGTATGGCCTGAAGATTTTTTAGATGTTGTGATGGTACCACTGGAGAAAAAGAACAATGCAAAATGTTGTAAGGATTACAGAACTATTAGTTTAATTTCTCATACGGCTAAAGTTCTAACCAGAATAATAACCAAAAGAATTGAATGTAAAATAGAAAAGGAGCTGCAAGATAATCAGTTTGGTTTTAGAAGAGGAAGGGGGACTAGAGATGCTATAGGATGTATGAGGATGATGATAGAAAGAGCGCTAGAAGTCAATAAAGATATGTATTTTTGTTTTGTAGATTGGGAAAAAGCTTTTGACCAAGTGAAATGGGATAAGATGCTGGGTATTTTAAACAAAATAGGAATAGATTGGAAAGATAAAAGACTGCTTAAAAACCTTTACTTTGATCAAAAGATTAGAGTCAGGGTTGAAGGAGAAGAAACAGAAAGTACTTCAATAGGGAGGGGAGTGAGGCAGGGCTGTCCTATTTCACCAGCGATATTTAATATTTATGCAGAAACAATAACAGAAGAAGCGTTGATGGAAGAGAAAGGATTTAAGATAGGAGGTGAAAGTATTACCACCATTAAATATGCAGATGATCAGGGCTTAATAGCAGAAGGCGAGAAAGAGCTTCAGAGGATGACAGACAGACTAGTTGAGGTTGGCCAACAATATGGAATGAAGATCAATACAGAAAAAACGAAAGTCATGGTGGTTTCAAAGGAACATAAAGAATTAAATATAATGGTAAATGGCAAAAAATTGGAACAAGTAAGTAGTTTCAAATATCTCGGCAGTATTTTAGCACAGGATGGAAGTAGTACACAGGACATCAGAAGTAGGATTGCAATGGCAAAAGCAGCATTTAACGAGAAGAAGGAGCTTCTCACAAGCAAGAAAATAAACCTAGAAACAAGGAAGAAATTAGCAAAATGCTACATATGGAGCATAGCTCTTTATGGTGCAGAGACGTGGACGATAAGGAGAAAGGAGGAAAAATATTTAGAAAGTTTTGAGATGTGGGTATGGAGAAGAATGATGAAAGTGAAATGGACAGAGAGGAAGAGAAACGAAGAAGTATTAGAAATGGTGGGAGAAGATAGGATGCTAATAAAAACAATCAGGAAAAGAAAAGCAAATTGGATAGGGCACATATTGAGAAGACAGTGTTTACAAAGGACGATCTTAGAAGGAAAAATTAGTGGAAAAAGAGGAAGAGGGAGAAAAAGAATAGGAATATTAGATAATATAAAGCAGGGATATACTACTTATAGAGGTATAAAAGAAGCTTCTAGGGAGAGAGAGAAATGGAGGCAGCGATTCAGTTAAAACCTGTCTTCGGACAGAAGCATGATGATGATGATTTTCTTGAAGATTTAAAATATTTTGTATGATAATTAGAAGAGTAATGATTAGCTCAGTATGATCAGAGGTTTTTTGAAAGTGAAAATAGTGGTGCAAGTTTGGCAGAAGTATGATGGAAGAGGGAGAATGACAATTATTAGCAATTTAAAGTTAATATTGAACCCAAAACATTACAAATTTTGTCCAACTTATTCATTATATTCTTTTTTGTATCATATTATCTATTTTTATTTCATCCTAGCAAAGACCTATTAACTTTTATCATACGGCAATCATTTACAATGGTGCTTCCTCATGGCCAGACATTTTTTACTATCAGAGTTCAAAGAACATACATTATGTTAAATTTGAATATTTCCTAAAATATTAATCGAGATCAATTCAAATAAAAAGCATAATAAAAACAAATTCCCTATATATTTCTCACTATTAATTTTGTGAAAAAATTTATCAACATTTTAATTCGATGAATTAATTATAAATAATCCTAAAAATAAGAAAACAATCAAATTAAAAGAAATAAACTGAGAAGATATACACATTTTTTAGAGTAAAATTATCAAACTTTGTTTGATGTGTGTGATATTACACTGTGCTATGGCTCAAGCATCTTTTAAAATAAAAGTTTTAATTACTAAATAAACAAATTAAAAAATTCACAAAAATCACTTTTTCACCATCTCAAATGTAACCTTCCCCCTATACCTAAAATTTACACCCAAAACAAAACTTGAATTATTTTCTATACATAACAAAACGCATTGAAATAAAAAGTTAATAAACCATTAAAACTTTACATTTGTGTGGTAAATGCGGAAACATGGGTCTATACAGAGGCCCATGTCACATTTGGTGCACTTGAATCTTGTTCCCACTCTTTTTTATTTGCCGAACGCACATGACAATGTAAATGTGAACACTTGACTGGCCAATGTGCTGAATGTATCACTTCCAGTCTTGTTTTTTGTTCAGATTAGGAAACTCGACCTACTCTTGGGGAGGAGGAGGAGACAGTTACCATGCAACCATAAAGGTAGGAGAGAGAAATGACTGTGACTGGCGTATGGCATACAAATGAGAAATGAGAAAATACAGATTGTTACAAAATGTTTGCATTTATTCCTCCTTCAGAAATACATATGCAGTTCAATTTCCACCAGCTACTACTTATAATCGACTATTTTGTCAGAGAAAAAAAACTTAATGAAATTAAGGCATATTTACATTGAAGTTACTTTGTTAAAATGAACGAATGGTTGGATCTTTTCACAAAATATACAGTGAAACACTTATAACATAACATAGTAAAAAAGGAACTATTAGAACCAATAAGGACTGAGCGATATCTGAAATGAGTAAACGCACTGCGTCGGCATATGGCACTGCTCTGCTGTAAGCGTGTGTATATATGTATACGTATGTGTGTATATATATGTATGTAGATGTATATATATATATATATATATATATATATATATATATCATCATCATCATAGGTAGTCTGTCAGTAGACAGGTCCATGATTATTCTTGGTTAAACCTGGTTCTCCATATACTCCTATTTTCTGCTGTCCTCTTTATATCTTGATATTTATATATATATAACAACTTACGGAAAAGGAAAGGTAAAATGAATATATGGATGTCAACAAGGTGTTGGGATGAGGAAACCCAGTGAGCACTCTGTGTTTTTGTGTTATTTTACGTGTGTCGCTTCGACACCCCTGGGGCCTCGCCAACCTGAAGTCGTCTGATTGGTGAGTGCTCACTGGGTTTCCTCATCCCAACACCTTGTTGACATCCATATATATATATATATATATATATATATATATATATGTATATATATATATATATATGTATATATATATATATATATATAAATGTATATATATTTCTTTAAACAATTTAAAATTGTCACGTCATCATATGTATACATCTTTGACTGAAATCAAATGGATTATAATGGAGTCTAAGCATGAAATCAATGCTCTTAAGTTATGGAAAATCAATTCCCATTGAAAGGCATTGGAGTCATTGCTATGGTAGTTGATATTTATCATTGTTGAAAACCGAAAAAAGTCTCATAATTTTATGATTAAAATAAAATTTTTATGCAAATTCATCCCTAGTAGGCCTAGGAGGAAGCAGTTTTTAGTAAGTAAATAGACCTAATCTGGTTGTGGCATATAGCAGTTTTATGGTATGCGTTTGTTCAAAGTATATCATTAAGTTTAAAATATTCCATTGCATGAATAGTGGCTATTTGCGATATACTCGACACTTTCTTAACTTTTTTAACAAGTTCATCAGCTTCTTGTCTGAATTGGTCACAAAATTAGGTTAAAATCCAAAGAAGTATCTTTTTATCAATCAGAAACTAGAGATTTAACTACAACTAGGAGCTCTGCCCCTCTGGCCACCAACCCCCCTGCCCAAGCTGTGAAAAATGTCCCTTTTTCTGACTAAAAACTAATTTTTATACCAATTCAGTATGGATTTGAAATAACAATTTCCAATACCTAAGGATTTGCAACCATCAATACAGCCTGCCACATAGAAAAGGTCAGACACTGCCTTTAGTCATAGCTGTTTTCCATATATTATCGTGAATTTCATGCAGAAACCAACTTATGCTATTTCATCTGCTCTGTGATTTTTGTGGAATGAAACATTTTCTGCTGTATTCACTTATATATTTATATTATTCAATTTTTATATTTGAGAAATCATTTGTTGTCATTTTTATGCACTCTTTGCACCAAGTTAATACATTTATGGAAAGTTGTGTCTGTCCATCCTTTTGTTTGTTTCATTCATCTCACAAACCACTCAACTGATTTTTATGGCATTTGGTTCAGGAGTTATACAATAAAAGTCTTCTAGAAGCATTAATTTTCTATTTTCATATTTGTTACATTTTGAGCATATGACCATTGGCTTACAAATATAATAAATCATTTCCAATTACTTCAACATACCAGTTTGAAATATAATGCATGACATCTTGTTTAAAGCAGTTAATTAAATTTACATGTCCACTTAACATTCATCATGGGAACGATTCATTAAGATTACAATTTATATTTACAAAAAGGCTAGTTCTGGATAACTCGCAGAAAGCTTCAGATTCGCTAGAGTTTAAATTAGACTTTCTTTACATGATTTTTATCTTCTTTTTTCGCGATTTTTAATATTTTCCACTTGAACATTAATCTGCTTGAGATTCTTCTCCAAGTAATAGCTGAAAAAAATCCATATTTTATTATCTATTAAGAAATAATATTTGATTATCAAATGCAGTATTTAATTAAGCTCTTTTCAAGAATAAATTTAAGAAAAGATTTTTACCATACTAATATAATTACCTCTCTTTGAAACTCCTTCAGTTCTTCCTTCTTTCTCCTTTCAAAGAAGCCAGCCTGAAATGATAAACCAAGTAGCATACATACATAGTACAATCCTGCATCAGACACCTTATAAAAAGTTATACACACACACACACACATTATTTTCCGCTGTCCTCTTCTTATCTTGATAACTCTCCTTCCCTTTCAAATCGTCTATCAGCTGAACACTTTTCCTACCTCTTTCCCTTTTCCCATCTAGTTTTCCTTCTAACACGTCTTTAATCATACTCTCTCTCCTCAGGTAATGTCCAACCCAGTTAGCCTTCCTCTTTCTGATAGTCTGTATAATCATTCGCTTCTCTCCTATTCTTCGTAGCACTTCATCGTTTTTCATCCTATCTGTCCATTTTATCTTCAGCATTCTCCTCCAAGTCCACATTTCAAAGCTTTCCAAGTATTTGATGTCATTTTTCCTTAGCGTCCATGTTTCTGCCCCATACAATGCTATACTCCATACGTAGCATTTTATCAACTTCTTGCGGATATCTTCCCTTATATTCCCTGTAAGTCGTTGTTTCTTTCTCCTGAAAGCTGCTTTTGCTTTTCCTATTCTAGTTTTGATCTCATCCGTACATTTTGCCTCTCATGTTATGATACTTCCAAGGTATTTATATTCTGAAACTTGTTCTAATGGCTTTCCCCCAATAGTTATGTTCAGATTCTCTTCTTTACCCGATATTCGAATGACCTTGGATTTTTCTGTATTTATTTCCATACCGTATTTTCTACCAGTTATCACTAGTCTATTTATCATTTTTTGTAGCTCCTCTTCCTTTCTTGCTAGAAGTACTTGATCATCTGCGTATTTTACTGTTCTTATAATCCTTTCTCCAATTTTGAAATCCCCTGTGCCTTCTAAAGCTTCTTGCATTAGACTTTCTCCATATATATTGAATAGAAACCTTCACATAAAATGAGACTTCTTACCTAAGTGACATGAGTTCGACTCCAGAAATTCCGAAAGTTGTGTTTTTTCCCATAAGAAAAGCATTGCGCCATATTGGTAAATTAATTATGGGCACTTGCCGGTAAGCTAGAAAAATGAAATTTTCAGTGTTGCTAGATGGCCGCAATATCTATTAGGAATTTTTGTCACTTTTGCTTACACTGTCTTGGGTTCGACTCCCGAGACCCCGGAATATCTCCCCTAAGTTAGCTTGGGAAAAGGTTTTCCCAGTGTGTAGACCAATCTAATAGGTTTAGGAAGCTGAAATTTTGCAGGTTTATAGGACATTTGTCATAACCAATTATAAAAGTCGAAATTTTTAAAATTGTGAATTTTAGGGGTTGTTTTAACCCCATTCGAACATTAAACTTTAATAATTTTTTAGGTACAACGGGATGAGCTAGGAAGCTGCAATTTTCAAATTATCTACAGAACAGCGCATTTGCACAAATAAAAATTTCAATCTCTCCATATATATATATTGCGGCAACCGTTAAAAATGTTTAAATTTTAACCAATTAGAAAAATATTATTTTACTTCTAAAAGTGCTACAGCTTCAAAATTTGGCTCAAATGTGTAGCATTAGTACCCCATCATGGGGAAAGTGTAAAATGTTTAAAATTGCAACTTTTGGGGATTGTTGTCAACTATAATTTTTTTTGTGGGTAAAACGAAAATCGCTGCGGAGGTGAAATCTTTAGAAATAAAAAAATATTTGTAATGATGAAATATCTGTCTGAGAAATGATTGCTTTTTCAAGGTGAGGTGATATGCTTGCAGAATGCAAGCACCAACTACTAGTATGTTATATCCTCCTCCTCTGTAAGAGTCGTTGATATATAATGATAGGAGGATACTAATGTCCAGCCCAAACTACTAGAGTTGGAGAGCGGAAAGTTTCAGTTTTTGTAGATATGATGGAGAAACCTTCAGATAAAATGAAACTTCTTACCCAAGTGACATGAGTTCGACACCAGAAATTCCGAAATTTGCGTTTTTTCCTCTAAGAAAAGCATTGCGCCATATTTTTAAATTAATAATGGGCACTTGCCAGTAAGCTAGAATGATGAAATTTTCAGTGTTACTAGACGGCCACAATATGTATTAGGAATTATTGTCACTTTTTCTTACAGTGTCTTGGGTTCGACTCCAGTGACCCCGGAATATCTCCCATAAGTTAACATGGGAAAACGAAATCCAGTGTGTAGACCAATGTAATAAGTTTAGGAAGCTGAATTTTGCAATAACCAACTATAAAAATAAAAAATTTTAAAATTGAAAATTACAGGGGTTGTTTTAACCCCATATGAACATTAAAGTTTAATAATTTTTTAGGTATTACGGGATGAGCTAGGAAGCTGCAATTTTCAAATTATTTACAGAACAGCGCATTTGCACAAATAAATATTTCAATCTCTCCATATATATATTGCGGCAACCGTTAAAAATGTTTAAATTTTAAACATATAGAAAAATATTATTTTACTTCTAGAAGTGCTACAACTTTAAAATTTGGCTCAAATGTGTAGCATTAGTACCCCATAATGGGGAAAGTGTAAAATGTTTAAAATTGCAACATTTGGGGATTGTTTTAAACTATTATTTTTACGTGGGAAAAACGAAAATCGCTGCGGAGGTGAAATCTTTAGAATTAATAGAATACTTGTAATGATGAAATATCACTCTGAAAAATTAATGTTTTTTCAAGGTGAGATGAAATGCTTGCAGTATGCAAGCACCTTCTACTAGTATGTTATATCCTCCTCCTCTGTAAGAGTCGTCGACATATAATGATAGCAAGAGAATACTAATGTTTAGGCCTTTCCAGATAAGCTGGAGATTTGAATTTTTTTCATAGGTAGAATTTTGTGCAAAACCGACTAGAAAAAACGAAAATCTTTAAAAAGTGCAACAATGCTGCCGCTAAAAATTCGCAATTGTTTAAACAAATTTTCAAGGTTAATATATTTCCGAATGTGCCACGGAGTTGAAATTTTTTTTATAAGTAGAATTCTTAAAAAAATGAAATAGGGATTATTCAAATTTTGATATTTTAATTTGTTTGGCAGTTAAAAATTCTTAAAGTTTAAAGAAATAGATAGCTGTTTAGGTACTATGAGATGAGCTAGGAAGCTGAAATTTTCAAATTATTTACAGTATAGTATATTTGCACAAATAAACATTTCAATTTTACCATATATGTATTGCGGCGGCCGTTAAAAATTATTTAAATTTAAACAATTAGAAAAATATTATTTTATTTCTAGAAGTGCTACAAGTTTAAAATTTGGCTAAAATGTGTAGCATTAGAACCTTATAATGAAGAAAGTGTAAAATTTTTAAAATTGCGACATTTGGAGATTGTTTTAAACTATTATTCTTACATGTGGGAAATCAACTCTAAACTGCCTTCAAATATTCTCAACTCAAAATTATTCAAGTAAGAAAGTTTCACACCCCTTCAAAAAACTTGATCGCAGTTGCAGCTCCATCCCTTTAACCTTTAAATATCAAAATGGCATGGTGTGCCAGCAAATTTATGGGTAAGCCTGCTAAACGGCACACCCGTGGCCCGCAAAGTTGCGAGGCAGCTCACATATGTGGTTTTTGTCATAGAATCAAAATAGTAATAGGAGACGAAAGGCCAGACATCTTTCTTTTCCTCCTCCTCTCCCAAGGCCGAAGTTCTTATGGATTGGGGGAATGGAGGGTAAACAAACACTCGAGAGAGCCTGTCTCAAAATATAGGCCTCCAATATGAGACAGTCTTTCAGAACCTAAGAGATGCATTAAACTGAACCTCAGGTCTGAGACCTACCCAAAGGTCCCTTTATTATTTTCTTCTTTCTTTTGCATATCTGCATTTTACCACATTTACATTCATCCATTTGCAGACCACGAAGCAGAGCGAGAGTAGACTCATGCATGCAAAATTTCAGTAGCTGTTTATCCATTTATTTTTTAATGATTACTTTATTTTTATATAATTATTTCGTAGTTATATATATTTTTGTAATTATTTTTGGAAATGGGCCCCAAGGATATAGAGGAAGTCTTTGTTAATTCGGATTCTGACGCGTACGAAGGTGGTGTGGAAGGTGGTGCGGAAAGCGGTAGCGATGGCATGGAGGAGCCTGAGGATGATGGCTCAGCAAGGAGTAATGATTCATCTAAATGGAAATCTCCACATGAAGGCAGAAGACGAAAGATCGATGTGCACCCTTTTACTGCGGGGCCGAGTGGAATGAATACTTGTACTATTATTGTATTTGCATTTTATTGCATTGATCCAAATTTGAATTCCAATACTATATTTTGACATGTTTATTTCCTCTAATAGGCAGCATCATGTAATTTTGCAATATGTGAACAATAGATTGCTTTTTATATGAACATTTTATCATGAATAGTTTATTAGACATGCAGTTTTTTTAGAATGTAAACATATTTTTAAATACCCCAAAATAAATCCGGCTGATAGAACCTACTAGCAGGCATTTAAATCTGGAGGATAAAGGTTAATTGAATGCACCTGCGATCATAGCTGCATCCAGTTTGATCATCTATCCCTTTAATTGCACTATACGTCACTTTTGCACATGAACCTTCCTTTCGATGGACTTATACAGGGTGATTCAAAAGTCCCCGAACTATAAATTTTTTAAATTGTTTGCTGTTGTTGGTTTTGGTATGTACGGGTGACCTTGGCGAACATGCTGCAGTGGCGACATCACCGCCTGCCAGTGCGCATGCCTGGGAGTCGGCCGGAAATGTTAGTCAGTCTGCCATGAGTCTCAGGCAAGAACAGAGGGTTGCTTTGCTGGAAGCTTATTTTACAGAAAAATCTTATCATCGTTGCATCCACTTGTTTCAAGAGAAATTCCCTGTTGCTCCTATTCCAGGGAAAACAACAGTGTATGATCTTGTGCATTTTCGTGACTCTGGTAGTATTAAGGATAGGCAGAGAAGCGGCCGACCGTCCGTGTTAATGTTCGTGATAATGCCTTCGTTTACCGAGCATGTTCAACAGGTCCTGCAGCACTCTCCCGGCAAGTCACTTTGGCGGTTGTCACAGCAGGTTGGAGCATCTTATTCAGCCTGCCAAAGGGTTACTAAACGTTTGAAGCTAGGGCCATACCGAGTTCGAGAAGTGCAAGAGCTTCGCCCACTGGAACCAGGAAAGCATGTTGCCTATTACAAATGGTTTAGGAGATTCACTTGCAAAAATGAGATTATCCAACTTAACATGACTTTCTTCAATGATGAGGCTTGATTTCATTTAAATGGGTATGTCAATAGCCAGAACACTTGCATCTGGGCTGCGCTTAATCCTCACACACTGCATGAGGTCCCACTTCACCAGCTGAAAGTTGGAGTGTGGTGTGCCATGTCTAGGTGGCGAATTGTGGGACCAATTTTTTTTCGATACAACTGTTAATTCAGAAGTGTACTTGTTAGACATCATCCATCAATTTGTAGCCATGCTGGAAGCTGATGAGCATTATTGTTGGTTCCAACAAGACGGCATAACTTGCCACAAGTCCAATGAAACAATCGAGAAGCTCCATGTGTTCTTTGATGATCGATTAATCTCGAAAAATCTTTGGCCACCTCGCTCACTGGACTTGATTCCTCCAGATTTCTTTTTGTGGGGCTATCTGAAGGAGACAGTGTATTGCAACAATCCTAGAATGCTGCAGGACATGCGGAGCAACATCAACAAAGCTGTGAGGGACATCCCAGTCAACGTACTGAAAAGAGTTTCCACCAACATGTGTCATCGTGTGAATGTGTCTTTTACAAAATGGTGGATATTTCCAGCATCTTTTGTAAACTTCAGTAAAGGTTTCAATGTACAAAATCTATTGAATTTAAATAAATCTTTTTAATCAGAGCTCGGGGACTTTTGAATCACCCTGTATATACAGCGTGAAAGCATGTATTTATGCATTATGGATCAGCTTCTTGACTGTAGTATCCACCCACTTTGTGAATACGGCACCCTTTACTGCCTCTGCCTAGTTTGCTGGCAAGAAGATGCTCAGTACCAATATATTTATCTTCTGGATGGAAAAACCATTGTTATCAACCCAACCCGCCACTGAGATCTCAGAAGAAGTCACCGAGAACCGTAAGGCACTACCTATACCACTACCTATACCACTACCTACGCCACTACCTACGCCACCACCTATGCCGTTGCCATCGTCTATGCAGTCACTGCTGGCCCATACTGCATCGTCATCGTTGTTGTTGTTATCAGCTGTAAGTCATTACTTTATTCATTTTTAACAACATTTAAAATCATTTGCAAATATTCCCAGCTGAAACATATCATATTTGGTTCATTTGTGGAGGAAATGCCAGATAGCGACGATGAACAAAAAACACCTAGGCCTTCTAGGCAATCTCTTTTTGAAGCTGGGGTAATATATATCTTGGCATTAGATTTATTTGATGATGTACCAGTAAACAATTTTAAATTTGCATCATACTACTCAACTAATTTAATCTGAATTTATTTCCCCATTTTAGACGGACGCATTGAAAAAAAATTGAGACCGCTGAGTTGTGGTTATGGCCCATTGCCATTTATGAAGGTGGAAGAATTACAAGAGGGGCAGCATCACAGAATTATTGAACTAGAGTCAATGGCAATGAGGTATGGGCAAGCGGTGATGGCAACTATGACAAAAGGGGAGGAAGATCCCAGTTGGAGAAGGAAGGTCTTCCTTCCCAAACGATATTAAAATGTATTGACAACTGAGGACAAAATTATATAACCAAAGTACGGAAATGTTTATATTAACCAGAAAAAATAATACATTAACAAACCTAACAGAATAGTATAGCATTAACCAGTGAGAATATTTGATTTCATTTTTGCCAATCAGTCACATAAACTCCAATAGATAAATAAACTTGTTCAAACCTGTCTTATTTCATTTTATTTAATACCTTAAAACTTCATATTCCTACCATATGCAGGCTCAGCATTTCTATAATCTTACAGTTAGAGTGCTTCATTCAGATTTGAGACTTGACAGACATGTGCATAAAGTGGGTTTCTCAAAAAAAAGATCTTCTACCCATCAGATAGCTCTCCAAAGCGCAAACAGTAAGTTCTCAACTTTTAAATTATTTTGCATTAACTCCACTCTCAAATCATACCTTTTCACAAGTATCATTATTTTTCTATTACCCTAAGGTTATGGATGCGACAGTGGATAGAGTTGGAGTTGCAATCGCCTCCTATGGAGGAGTAAAAAATATGCATGAGGAAAACATACAGTATCTCCCATTTCAGTATATGGCGATTTATCACTCTTGGGAAATATTGGAAAGATTCCCCGATTACGCCAGAAACTGAATTAACTTTGATGAATATAGCCTCTGCTTTGAACATTATAACAAAGGAGTGATCCAGATTAATGGACCACCACCAATTAAAAAAGATTGTTATGAGTGTAAAATCTCCAACAGAAAAAATGGGTTTTCTAATAAAAATGGATTGTCAATAAATAAACTTGTTCAAACCTGTCTGATTTCGTTTTATTTAAAACCTAAAAAAACTTCATATTTCCACCATGCGCATTTCTCACAGAGAGAGAGAAAACAATATTTCCACAAAAGGTTGTTCCCGCAAATAGATGGTGATTCTGTGCATTTCTAAGGACTGCCAGAGAGGAGGTAACGACATAATGGGAATGAGGTAGGAAGGGAATGAAGAGAAACAATCATTGGAAGGAAGGTAATGTAATAAGATAGAAAACTGGAATGGGGGCCCAAAAGTATTACCATTTTTCCACCAGATTAGAGATGCCAGATTAAACATGCCAGATTAGACATGCCAGATTAGACATGCCAGATTAGACATGCCAGATTAGACATGCCAGATTAGAGAAGCCAGATTAGAGAAGCCAGATTAGAGAAGCCAGATTAGAGAAGCCAGATTAGAGAAGCCAGATTAGAGAAGCCAGATTAGACATGCCAGATTAGAGAAGCCAGATTAGAGAAGCCAGATTAGAGAAGCCAGATTAGAGAAGCCAGATTAGACATGCCAGATTAGACATGCCAGATTAGACATGCCAGATTAGACATGCCAGATTAGAGAGAAAAAACCATTTTCCAGCCAGATTAGAGAGAGGAAACAATTTTCCAGCCAGATTAGAGAGGGAAAATAATTTTCCAGCCAGATTAGAGAGGGAAAATAATTTTCCAGCCAGATTAGAGAGAGAAAACAATTTTCCAGCCAGATTAGAGAGAGAAAACCATTTTCCAGCCACTGAACCCATTTTTGATCGTCTTTTTAGATGGAGAAAACCATTTTACCACCATAAACTTGGCAACACCGTTTTCCCTGCCAAAATGATCAACCAATCACAATTTACCACCAAAATGAATCAACCAGTCACAATTTACCACCAAAATGAATCAACCAATCAGCGATTTACGAACGTCTTTTATTTGTTCATGTGATCGAATTATGATCATCTTTTGTTTTCAAAATGGCAGCTGTGCTGAAACTGGCTTTTCCTATACTACTGGCCTGGATACGTGGTGAAACCGATTCTCATGGACGAGTTAAACCAACGCGGACAAGTAGATCTCATGGACTTTCAGAGTTTACTGGATGGGGATTATAAATTAACCCTGCATTATCAAGTGCACCTGAGTAAATTTCACCTTATACATCCATTGGTGTTGAAATTGGCGACAGAGGTTGCCAGAATATTTGCTGAGCATCTTTTTAGACTTTGGGGTACCGCACGTATTGCAGTCAGATAATGGTAGAGAATTCACGGACAAAATAATAAGAGAGCTCAGCAAATTGTGGCCCAGGATGGTTCTGGTCAACGGGAGACCTCGATATCTGCAGAGTCAAGGGTCGGTCGAATGAAGCAAAGCCACGATGAAGGATGTGGGACAATAAGACACCGAATTGGAGATTGGGGTTGGGATTTGTTCAGTGGAGCATGAACACGACTTTCCACGAGGCCATCAAGACGACGCCATATCAGGCCATGTTTGGCTGCAAATCAAAGATCGGTTTGGGGACGTCTCTTTTGGCAGAATTTTCAGAAAAAATTGCAACTGATATTATGGAAGAGGAAATGGAGGATCTTATTATTGCCAACACTCGGAAGGGGAAATTGCAGGACCATCTCACCGACAAATTGACAAAACACGAGAGGAGAAAATAGCTAGGCCATCTCACAGACAAATTGACAAACCTCAAGAAGAGGAAATAGTGGGACCATCTCACTGACAAATTGATGAACCTCAAGAAGAGGATGTCACAAGGCATTAAACGTTCTGAAAAAGGACAGCAAAAAATTTAAATTTATAAGCCGAAAGAATGAGAAATATTAAGAAAAGGAAAGTGAAAGATAGGTGACTGCGTTAACCTTCACATTGTGCAATACGACCAAGGTAGAGGTGACTCCACTAATTTGATCGTTGTAGTCATGGATATCAAGGACGAAAAATTAAAGTTTGGAATGTAGAAAAAAGTATAAGAGTAATCGTTCGCAAGCTTTCCATAGCTAAAGGGCAGGTAATTCAAAGATGTGGATGTCACCAAAATTGCATGACAAGAATATGTCAATGCTTTAACCTCTTCCGTTATTTGCACGTATTAATGTGCAAAATTTTTGTTCCAAAAAATATTTTTGCATATATATATATATATACACCTTCTCCTCGACTTACAACCTATGCGACTTACGACCATCCGCACTTTTGACCACAAAAAATAAATAAATAAAAATAATAAATAAATAAAGATAACTACATGGTAGGGTCAAAAAGTTCCCGAAATTGATGCCTAGAGCACAGCAGGGTCTAGGCATCAGAGTCTGTTTGACCCTCCCACTGCCTCTCACTCAGTCGCTTTCAAGCATCAGTTGCGTGTGGATTTGTTACAATTGTATCTGAAATATTACCCCTAAAATGACTGGTAAAAGGAAAATACTTTCATCTGCAGGTGCGCCAGCCAATAAGTCAAGGAAGGCTATTGATTTAGACTGTAAAATGAAGAATATCCGGCAGTATGAATGCGGAAAGAAGGTTAATACAATTGCACGTGACTTGAAGTTATCACATTCCACAGTATCAATGATACTTAAGGACAAAGAAAGAATTTGTGAAGCTGTGAAAGGTTCTGCACCTATGCAGTCTACAATTTTAACCAAACAACGACAGGGAATGAAATGGAGAAATTGTTATTCATGTGGATGGCAGATTCAATACAGAAAAAAATACCCATGAGCCTTCTCGCAGTGCAAACAAAGGCTAGATGTCTTTTTCAGACATTAAAATCACGCTCCGGAGAGGATTACGCACAAGATTTTCAGGCTAGTAATGGGTGGTTTATGTGTTTTAAAAAAAGATTTGCTTTGCATAATGTACATATCACAGGAGAAGCAGGAAGTGCAGATGAAGAAGGAGCCCAAAAATTCGTTGATAGTTTTAACAAATTAATTGAAGTAAAAGGTTATCTACCAGAACAAATTTTCAACGTAGACGAAAGTGGCTTGCTACGAATGCCTACTCGTACATACATACATCAAGAAGAAAAAAGGATGCCAGGATTCAAAGGTTTTAAGGATAGGTTAACTTTGTTGCTTGGTGGTAATGCCGCGGGTTTTAAGCTGAAGCCTTTTCTAATCTATCATTTGGAAAAACCTCGTGAATTTAAGCACATCAACAAGCATACACTGCCCGTTTGCTACCATTCAAACCCTAAAGCTTGGATGACTCAAGCACTCTTCGAAGACTGGTTCATGAACTGCTTCATTCCCCAGGCTCGTGAATATTGTGCGGAGAGAGGTATCCCTTTCAAGATTTTATTGATTATGGACAATGCCCTTGGCCACCCCCCTCATCTGGACGACCTTCATCCCGATGTTACAGTGGTTTTTATGCCACCTAACACAACCGCTATCATCCAACCCATGGATCAGGGTGCTATTTCAGCATTTAAGGCTCATTACCTCAAAACGACATTCACACAAGCCATCAAAGTCATCGATTCTGATGCAGATTTATCTTTTTGAGATTTTTGGAAGCAGTACAACATTCTTCAGTGTATCAAGAATATTTCGACCTCATGGGAATGTGTACCAAAGAACTGTACGTCAGGAATTTGGAAAAAGTGTCTCAAATGTTATGCGAATGCATTTGAAGGATTTGAACAAGAAGAGGAGCTAGAAGTGATTAGAGAAGACATAGTTAAATTTGCAAACAATCTAGAATTAAAATGTGAAATAGAAGATGTAGAGGAGTTGCTAGATTGTGAGACAAAAGAACTTTTAGATGAAGAGTTGATTGAATTGGAAGCACACAGAGTGGCAGAAGAAAAAGCGAGAGAAGAAGATGAGCCAGAAAAGAAATTCACGACAAAGGGTTTATCTGATTTGTTTTCACAATTGAATAAAGCTCTAGCCAGTTTTGAAGTAATGGATCCTAATGTCGAACGCTTTGCAAAGGTTGAACATATCATTCAAGATGCTGTGCGTTGTTATCGTGAGATATATGATGAAATAAAGAAAAAATCTATTCAAACAAAGCTCATCATGTTCCTCAAAAAACCATCTACCTCAACCCAAGAACATGATTGTGAAAATTAAAAGTATATTTTCAATTGCTCTTTTTCACAGAAACAATTTTTTTATTGTATGTATGCAGAATTTCATTTGTTTTTATTTTTACATTAATTTTAGGTTGTATTTTTGTTTACAGTACAATAGAGTACATATTATGTACTTTCCACATTATGTACAATAATTATACATAGATTGAATTTTTGTGTTTTATATTTTTTTAACCCGTTTGAATGAAAATAGTGTTAAAAATATAAATCCGACATACGACCAGATCAACTTACGACCTGTCAGTCGGAACGGAACTCGGTCATAAGTTGAGTAGAAGCTGTATATATATATATATATATATATATATATATATATATATATATATATATATATATATATGTAAAATTCCAGCGAGACGGGTGCCTGTGTATTGCAAAATGCCCAGGCCGACCAGGCCCTTTGGAGGAGAAGGTGCATCATGTGAGGGAGTTGTTTCAACACAGCCCCCGACAATCCACTGACAGAGGACAGGGTTCATGGTTGAAGCGACAAGTCTTAGCCTTTAAATGAAGAAGAAGTACTATATGTATGAACCCTTAACTTTTTACCTCTTTGCTCTCAGCAGCTAGCGTTAATGAATTTTGAAGATTTTTTGGATAGGGGAAGGTGGGCCACAATGGGTCATGTTCCACAGTGGATCATTGAATTTCCCTCCTTTCTCATCTGTTGTAAAAAAAGTGGCGCTCTGGTGTTAATTTTTGTAACTACTAATACACATTTTCCGTAGGATTTTGACAAGTTAGTTTACTTGTGCATCATTGTATGAGAAGAAGTGTGTTTTGACATCGCCAAAGTAAAATTTCCTGTTCTGGTAAGTTCATTTTTTACATTATTTTAGTTTAAGTATTTTAAATTCCAGTAGTACTATTGAATACTGTTATATGTATGCTATAAAATCATATATTAACCAAGTAACATACGAATAATTAGGTTATGTAAAATATGAATTTTTACAAAATCTCCACATGGGCCACAATGGGTCAATTTCGTGGGGCAGTATTAAACTTTTCATGTTTATTTTTGTTTCATTGCAGGACAAAATGACTCGCAACTGAAAACAGAAAACCACCAATGGGATGTTTACAGAAGAAGAAATGAGAAGTGCAGTTAATTTGGTTATGAAAGACAGATTTTCTATTCGTCAAGCTGCAGAACGAAGTGGGATTAAATTTTCAACTCTTCAACGGTGAGTCATTCAAGTTACACTGAATTGTTTTACACATTATGTTAATCATTAGACATCAAGATATAAGATGTTTATACTATTGCTAAACACAACTGTTATCAACAAATTAATTATGGAACTCTTGCATTTTGTCTGTGCAGGTATGTTGCGAAGGCAAAGACAGAAGGAGAACCTGTTCGAATGGTTCCGAACTATGCCTGTTGACTAGTCTTTACTGCCGAACAAGAAAAATAGTAACAAATTATCTTGTTCAATGTTCAGCTATGTGCTATGGAAAATCGACCAGAGATGTTAGGGGTATTGCATATGAAATGGCAGATATTAATAAGATAAGCATTCCTGATAGTTGGCATAGGGATAGAAAAGCTGGGCTAGAGTGGATGTGGTCATTTCTTAAAAGAAATGAATTGAGTCTTAGAACACCTGAAGGTTTTTGTCTCGCATGACATCATTTAATGAACATAATGTCAACCTTTTCTTCACAAACTTAGAAAGTCTTTATAGACAGGAGGAAAATTTTGCTTATGGAATTAGAGTGTAGAATTTAGATGAGACAGGAACTACAACAGTGCAAAATTCCAGTAAAATAATTGCAAAAAAATGTGTAAAGCAGGTTAATGTAACAACTAGCCAAGAACGTGGTATGTTAGTGACAACTTGTTTAGCCATTAGTGCCACTGGGTCATTTAATCCACCAGTAATGGTCTTTCCTAGAAAACATTATAAAACACACATGATCAATGGGGCCCCTCTTGGCACTTTGGGTTTATCCAATCCTAGCGGCTGGATGACCTCAGATCTTTTCCCACAAGTTATCCAACACTTCGGCATCGAAAGAAAACCCTTGCCTATTAATATTGGACAATCATGAGAGTCATATTTCTATAGAAGCTCTGGACCTAGCAAAATCCAATGGTGTCACGATATTAACACTTCCACCTCATAGCAGTCATCGGATGCAGCCTCTTGATGTTTCCGTGTATGGGCCTTTTAAAGTTTACTACAATCAAGTACTTCAATCTTGGTTGTTGGCTCATGCAGGAATTCCACTTTCTATCCATGATGTAGCACCTTGCGTAGGAACAGCTTTCAACAAAGCATTTGTGCCAACGAATATTATTAATGGCTTCAAACATTTAGGCATTTTTCCATTTGATAAATCAATTTTTTCAGAAGATGATTTTTTGTGTAGCTCTGTGACTGATAGGGAAAACCCTAAGGAAAATTCTGAGGCAGGGCCATCTAGTGTTTCTGTTCCTGGTAGCTCTGCAATGATCCCTTCAACTTCTAAAAGCACATAAGTTGGACCTATCACAGAAATACTGGCTTCTCCTTCTACTTCATTTGATTCTACACACCAATGCAAAAAGTTTATAAATCCTGCTGAATTCAAAGGCTTTCCTAAAGCAAAACCAAGAAAGCTTAATCGAAAACCCCAAGAGAAAGGCACTAGTATTATTGCAACCAGCACCTCAGAAAAATTTAAATTACAAGCAAAGGCTGAAAACCGAAAAGCGAAGAAAGCTAAAATGCTAAAACCTAAAGTTCTTTTTGCAAAAAATCTGAAAAAGAAATAACAGAATCAGATGAAGAGGAAGAAAAATGGATGGGAAGTTCTTTGTCCTGTTCGTCCAAAGAGAGTTTTGAAGAATTTGAAATGGACATCACATCACAATTCATCAATGGGAAGCTAGATAGACCACTAAAGAAAGATGAATTTGTTCTTGTCGAATTTACTGACAAGAATAAATTTTAACACATTGGTCAATATACTGGGGTTATGGCAAGTGATGGAGCCCTTGAAATTAATTTCTTACTGCACAATTTGAAATTAGAAAACACATTCTTCTTTCCCAATATCCCGGATGTTGCAGATGTATCAGAAAAAGAGATAAGGTTGATATTGCCTCCACCAATAAATATTTATGGTACGAAAAGAATACAAGGTAAAATAAAATTTGATATCACTTTTTCCATCATAGATTTACGTTAAGTAGAGAACATCTTAATGTTCTAATGTTCAAATCTGAAATGTTTGTTTTAATTTTCATATTACTGTATCTATTTTTAATGTTATTTAGCCTACAGCAATCATTACGTATTTTTTAAATAAAAATGTGATTTATTTGAATTTAAACTCTTCTTTAAACTTATTTCTAGGTTGACCCAATGTGGCCCAAGGGTTGACCCATTGTGCCCCACACATGGTCCACAGTGGGTCAATATTTCATTTTTGAAATTTGATTTTTCTCTGATTTTGTGTGCAAAAATTTTATATTCCAACATTCAGTTGTTGTTGCTTATGAGTTGAAGTTTATATTCCACCCATTTAAAAGTGGAAATATTTTCTCTAAAAAAATAGAAAAATCAAAAACTTATAATTGACCCACTGTGGCCCACCCTCCCCTACACTTTCTATGGAAGAAAAGTTATAATTATCTGTTAGTGCGAGTTGGGAACCTTCCTTATAAGTAAAAGAGGAAAGGTATATGAAAAATTAGGAAAAAAATTTAAATTTCTAATGGATATGGGGAACAAAATGATATCAAGTATTGATGATGAAAGTATTAAATTTGTTAAAACATATTTTAATGTTGACATAGACAAACAATTAAAGATTGAATGTGAGCAACTCAAAAGAATATATTAAATTGTCTAAAGATGCATTTGAAGAACAATCTTTAACATGTCCACTTATATTAAATTTGATCCTAAAAATAAATCTTATAGATCTTTTTGCAAATCTATACACGATTTTGAAAATTTATTTGACGATGCCAATAACGAGTTGCAAACCAGAAAGAGCTTTTCCTAAATTGTCTGTCATTAAAAATAAATACAGGCCTACAATGAGGGATGAAAGACAGCCATTTGTCAGTTCTTTCGATAGAAAGTGATATTCTCAAGCTCGAAATTCAGGTCAAATCCAAAGCTTTCGTTCAGACGTTTGCAGGTAATTCTGTTGTCTCTAAGCACTCTACAAGTCCACTGGTAAAACCCTAACCCAATACCTCGACCTATTTTCCCTTCCCCAATTCAATGAATCCCGAGCTGCTCAACTCTTTTACATAGTTTGGGAGGACCAGAAAAAGAAGACGTTGCCATCCTCGATTGCAGAATTGCGGTTCCAGAATAAATAGCATCGCTACCCGCGATATTCATCATTCGAGAATCTGACTTGAACCTGTCAAGATGCATCTCCTCAACTTCGAGTGGAGCACAGATCAAAAAGTGAAAGAGACGGCTGCGGTGGAGGTGGATACCAAAAGAGTTTTTTGGTGGTTTTCAAAGCCCGAACAAATGGATCGGTGGAGGCAAGAAAGTGAAATCACTTAACGTTGTCCTGTGTAACGAGAAATCTTTTGCGAATGGATTCATCCCCTACACCGAGCATCTCCCTTGCCTGGAAACTATCATTCAAGATGCCACCGCCCTCTACACCTTCGACGATGAAAAATGCGCCTTTCTCTCTGATCTCACCGAACGCACTTTCATCAGCATGAGGAAAGATTTAGATTGTCCTTCACCATTTGACCATTTCTTCCCCACCATTTCCTGCGTGAATCCATGCCAGTGCTTACACAAGAGTAATTGCGTATTAAGAAATGCGTACTGCTTATCTCATTGGCTGAAATTCATAAACTTGAAGGTCGATGTACAGCCCTATTCTACCAATGCCGAATGTTCCACCTCCTCACTCCCCTTCTGCCTCCTCCTAAAGCATATATCCAGGCACTCAACCTAGTTATCAACAGTTGTCATGCAGAAACCAGCAAGTGCAATCTCCCGTTCTTCCTAAATGTACACGGGTAACTTCATCGCCACCACCATCCAGTCTGGAACCTGACACCCCTGAGATGCAACCATCACCTCCATCAAGTCTGCAGCCACCACCCACTTCAAAATCTAACAGACAGCCAAAACTGTGCAGAAGAAGAAGAAGGCAGTGTGTGATACTAGCCATTTGTTACCAAAAACTGTGTTTTTCTTGAACTCTGCTAAAACAAAATTTGTCAGCATCGGGTTTGATCCTGAGAGACAGGGAAGTGACCGTACAGTTATCTCAAATGAACAAGGGATCGGTTGATCTAAACTACACCGATTGGTACAAATTTGTTAGCCAAGAGAAACTAATATCTGATTATTTTAATTATTCCAAATATGAAAATTGATAAAATATTTTTATGAAGGCATATGATGAAAAAAAATAAATGAAAAATTTAATTTCCTCTAATCTACTACAACGTGATTTAGGACTATACTTAACGATTATATTTCTCTCCTGCCTTGATCGCTCTCTTTAACCCTTTGTGGTCCAGATATTTTTTTCTGTTTGGGTACCAGGTGGTCCAAGTTAATGTTGATAGTTTTGCTGATTTTGGAAACATTTTATTTTATCAAAAAAATGAAATACATAACATTGAAAAATTTACTTTCTTTTGCTGCAGTGTTTAAATGCAAGCTCTTAAACGTATTTTTACAATTTATAATTCAACATGGTGTGGTATCTTCTGAAACAGTCTCCAACATGGAGTCTGGGTTTCCTTTCACTATTTCACAAATGTAGCAGGTTTCTTTTCTCCCACCTGCCACTTTCCGGTTTGAGCACACCAAAGTCCTTATGCTTTCCCTCTGGGTGTGAAATGATGATATGCAGCTTCCCATCCAAGCGTTGCATCCTGTCAGAAGTAGAAAGTCGCCCTCTTCTGGATGCAGAACCACTCCGGAAATCTCCAATCAGTTCCATTAGAAGCCTTTGCCAAAATTGTTTGTGTGTTAGAGATTTGCTCTTTCTATTTTTACTGCATTCTTTGAATAAGATGCTTGTATTTACAATGGAAGCCTCAAAACCCCAAAAGAACAATTTCCTCCACCACTTGAGCGACTTCCGTAAAAAGCAATTAGTAGCAGTGTACTGGTCTGTGACATCTACTCCTTCCATATTTTCATTGTACCTAACTACAACACTGGGTTTCATAACCATTTGGATTTTGCCACTCTTTGTCCTTCTCTGGACTGTTTCTGATGCTGACGTGCCCCATGTGATCAATACTGTAACCACTTTCTTATCACGCCATGCAACGAGTAAGGTGTTTTTCTTTTGGTATGCCATTATTTCTCCTTTTTTTAGCTTTGGCTTCTTCATACATATTGGAATATCTTTTTTGTTAGGCATTACTGTTCCAGTGAGATGACATTTTTCATCAAGCAATGCGGTAGCAAGTTTTGGACTTGTATAAAAGCGATCAGTAAAAATATGGTAACCAGAAGCTTCAGGTATTGACTGTGTAAGATTATTGTAAAGATGTAGTACTATCCTACTTGTAAATGGCAGATGCGGTTTGATCAGTCCTTCTGTGGTATGTTTTCCAAAATATGGAACAAATGAATATATATATATATAACTACAACAAGAGTCTGCCAAAACATAAACATGGAGATCCCATTTTGTAGGTTTTTTTGGTTATAAGTTATGAATGCTATTTTCCCCTTGAAGCCAATAGTAGATTCATCTATAGAAATATTTTTTCCTGGCACAAAGTGTTCCCTGAATCTGTTTTCTAAATAATGGAGGAAATGACTAACTTTCTGAATTCTTGTTTTTAGACTTGTATCTAAGCTGGGCATGGTCTCCAAATGTAGTGCCCAAAAGATTTGTAAAAACCGTCGGCGGGTGAAAATCTTACCGAAAAATGAGATTTTTGAATGAAATGCTTGAGACCAATAATCCTTTATATCAGTGAAAGGAATTATCCCCATGTTGAGTATTACACCTAGAAATGCTCACATCTCTTCCTCTACGACATCAGTCCAGGTTAGCCATATCGAATATTGAGACAATGTTTTGGAGCTTAGTGTTTTTCTGGCATATGCATTGGTTTTAGCAATGAGTTTCTTTACAAGGGTTTCCATGAAAAACAATTTGAAAAATTCAAGTGGAGTGGAGTGGCAGCTGGAACTTGCGGACCTAAAGTCTTATTCCCGTGTTCAAAACGTATTTTTGAATGGTAATTGTCATTATATGTTACATTTTGCCAAATATAATTGTCAAAAATAGCATCATCATCACAACTATCTGAGTCACTAATAATTCTCAGAAGATTTGTATGTACCCTTCTAAGAACAATGTCATCATCAGAATCACTTGAAAAAACATTAGATAGACCAGGATCAGCTACGAGTTTTTGTTTTTTCCATCTTGGCTTTGTCACGCGTGAACATCGTTCACTTTGTTCGTTATCACTTTCTTGTAGCTCGTCGAAATCAACATCTATTTCTTGCATATAATCATCATCACTATTTTCAAATTCATTACTATTAAACATGGGGTTCGTTTTTTTTACTTTTTTATCCATAATAACAACGTCACTGTCCGGCCATCTACCGTGCAGAAAATACATCACGTAAATACTTGCAGAATTCTAAATCATCCACAGATGGCATAAATCATCATAAAGTCGTGTGTCGAGGCCACCTTGACATAGGATCCACTAGAATGAAATGTTATGTCGAGTCCACCTCGACATAGGACTGCAAAGGGTTAACAGTGACTTTCTTGCATTAAAATTATAACGATATGCATTCTTTATGAATTGTTTTGTTAATATTAAACCTGCATTAAGGAGCATAACTAAGACATAACTAAGAGTAAAGTGTTTACGATAGTCGCAGGTAGGTGTTGTAGTGATGGCAACAAAAAAATAGTTTTAAAAATATCTCAAACAAAACATTATATGGAAAATGTTTCAAACATAGGTTATAGAAAATGAAATTTCCTACAACTTTTATTCCAATACATTTTTACATTCATCAAATATTAAAGCAAATATTTCAAAAAAATCTGATGTGGCCACCACATTACTTTCTCCATGACTAATATTCTAAAAATTCCAAACAGGTTAAATGATAATGAATTTTTTAAGGAACTGTAAGAAATTTTAAAGGCTTTACAAAGAACACAAATAGATTGATACCATAGCCTTCTGATACTGGATATAGCCAAGAATCTCCAACAATTAAGAAAATTAAAAGGAGCGGAGGTGATGTGGTTGTGGCAGCTAAAAAATATAGTTTTTAAAAATGTTTCGAACAAATGTTGTAGAATATTCAATTTCCTGCAATATTTATATACCCATAGATATAAAATTTACAAAAATATGACAGTTTATATTTATCAAAGCTTTCACTTTGTTTAAACCTAATACAACAATGCATTTAATATTGAATTCACATACACATAACATTAAAAAGATGAAAGTAACCAATTAAAATCTTTTTTCACTCTTAGAATATACCTAATCATACTTATATTTCATAGTCAAATATAAACCTTATTTTTCCTTTTATATTTTAGGAGAGATCTGAACAAATCAATTGTAGCCTAGCCTCCCCATACTTGTAATAGGTGAATTAAATTGTAATTATTTCTATGATAACCTAGATGACATAGAACAAAAGAGCTTATTGAGTGAGCAGGGATCCTTAAATTTATAAGCGATCATAAATTAGGGCAATCAAACATATTATTAACTATTTTGTATAAAAATTTAGGTCTGTGCAGGACCTTCTACTAGAAAGTGTAGTTAAATTGAATTGAGCTAGTATAGCATTATAGGAAATATCGACCAGTGAAATTACCATTTTAAATGCCAATCGATCTCAGAAATTTCTGCTGGACTCGTTCCATCATGTGGGAGTCCATTTCATAATATGGGCTCCAAATGACTGAACAATACTCTAGCTGACTGCGGACAAGAGAAGTATACACAGCAGTGACAGCAAATAAATTAGTAAAATCAGTTGTATTCCTGCGTATAAATCCAAGAGATTCCATTGCTGTGTTTGAAATACCGTATAAGCCCTCATAACTGACATTCACTTCACCGACTCGCTGGATTAACTGGCGTCTTATGCCCCTAAGTCTGAATTCTGAAATCCACAGTCGAGTGCAACATTTTACATAAAAACGACTAGCTTAAAAGAGTTTAAACCATTCCTTTCATTACGCATCAATCTCACGAGTTGTTCCTTGTGCTAAAATGTTTCTCATTACATAGTAATCCAGTCTAGTACGCATCTGCTGTCAGTTGTCAACACAGTCTGCTGTCAGTTGTCCCACATACTAGTACAGTTCATTGTTATTTTAGTTATGATATTTAATCAATATTAAATTATGTATATATATTTATACATCTACATTATTATATATTATGTATTCATATTTATTTATAGAATATGGGTGAGATAAGAATGAGTGTGGTTGTTTCCATGAAAACTAATCTTGATGCTCTGGAAAGAATTGATAGGGGTGAGTCAGTAAGACAAATTTCTGTGGAATTAGGTGTTGGAGAGACAACTGTAAAAGACTTGAAAAAATCGCATTATCTAGCAGGATTTTGCAGTCAGATTGCAACACAAGAGTCTTTATCTTCCCATTCAACATTAAAGAAACCAAAATAGGAAATTTCAGAAGATGCATTAAGGCTGTGGTTTATGCAAGAAAGACATCTTGGAATTTCAATCAGTGGACCCATACCCAAGGAAAAGGACCTAACCCTAAATCGAAAAATTGGTGGTGCCCAGAAATTTACTGCAAGTAACGAATGGCTTGGACGTTGGAAAACAACGTCATGGTATCCATGTATTAATCATCACTGGTGAGAAGTTATCGTCTGATCAGCATGATGCTCAAAAATTTTCGCAGGATTTAAGAGAGGTTATCGACCGAGATAAATCAGTTGGAGGACAAGTCTACAATATAGACGAAATGGGTCTAAATTACAAGATGTTGCCAACAAAAACGAAGGCAAAAAAGGATGAGCCTGCAGCATCAGGATACAAAAAATCCAGAGAAGGACTCATGTAGCCGCCTGCAGCAATGCAGCTGGAACTCACAATTTGTCGCATTTATTGTTGGTAAATCAAAAAATCCCAGAGCTTTTAAAAGTATAAATCGTTTGTCTTTACCAGTTTACTACCGATCGCAAAAATCAACCTGAATGGATTCTGCATTATTCAGAGAATGGTTTTTCATGAGTTTGTATCTTCTGTATGAAGACACTTGAAAATACTGAACTTACCTTGAAAGGCCATTCTCATTCTGGATAATGCTCCTTCACATCCCAATTGCGAGTAACTCAAAGATAGGGGCATAAAGGTCATATTTCTACCAGCGAATGTAACATCCTTAATTCAGCCTATGGATCAAGGGGTTTTAGAAAGCTTAAAAAGAAGATACAGGCGAAAATTTCTGAGTTCAGTTTTGAAAGAAATAGAAGATAAAAATATAGGTCTAATGGAAAGACATCAGCATCAAAGATGTTGTTTATAACTTAGCACAAGCTTGGAACAAAATCCCAGAGTTCAACATTTACCAAATCTTGAAGAAAACTTTGGCTTGAGGATGATATCGATGATAAAAATTCTGAAACGGAAGAAGGAAATGAATTAAGTCTAAAAAGTGATGCAAGGCAAATTGAAGGTTCTGAAGACATAAAGCAATGGATCCAAGGTGACTATTTGTTGGAGAATGAAATTATGAAGGATGCAGAAATCATACAGGCCGTGATGGAAACAGAAGGATCAAAGTTTGAAGAGGAAGAAGAATTAAATACAGAGCCAAAAACACCTCATGCAGCAGCAAAAGATGCCCTAGATGTAGTTTTGCATTACATTGAACTAGAGTCTGATTCAACTGTTAACGATGTTATGCTTATAAAAAAATGGAGGGACCATCCAGTTAAACAACACGTTACTTCACCTAAACAACTGAAATTTTTTTATTTTTTTTAAATGAATGACATATATCATTTGTATCTGTACTGTCTTAACATATTTAAAATGAAAATAAATTCTTAAAATACAGACTGTGTATATGTACTTTTCTATTGGAAAATTTTTGATTCTTAAAATGAATGACTTATAACATGACAATTGTATCTGAATGGCCTTAATATATTTCAAGTATGTAAAAATAAATGTGTCCTTCCTCCACATTTGCAAGGCAACTGAGAACGCCCTGCCCTCCGAGATTACATAAGTCCTGCATGGGTGCAGCACTAAACAGACAATGAAAAGTAACACGGACACTTTACCAGACATGGCCACTTTACCATGCCTTCCCCTACTTACTATTGGTCTTTACAAATGATTTACTATCTGCTTCATGGACAGGAATCATGAAATTATCCTTCCAAACATCTGGAAATGGCCATTCTTAAGTGACTAATTAAAAAATATAGTAAGAGGATAAGTTAAAAAGTTAGAGCAGCTCTTCAGCAAGAGAGGAGGCCCAGTGCTCTTATTTACATCAAGCGTACTAAAGGCATTAAGAACACTTAATTGAGTCACACCACAAGAGTGTATATTAACTGTATGAGAATACTGGTATTGGGGTATTATGCAACTTGGAGTAGAATATACGCTGGAAAGATGTTCAACAAAGAGATTAGCAGATTCCTGAAATGAACATAATTCCACAATCTACTTGTATTCGATGGAATGGAATCTTGAACAGAACTAATATAAGAGAGGTAACAGACTTTTGACAATGACATTTAGCATGAAGAGATGCAAAAGAATTGTTATCTACTTATTTTAAGCTTCTTGTGGGCTATTTTCTCATCATATATTAATGAAATTAATTCTTTACCAGACCAGTTGGGTAAGTGGGATGATCCACACTTGTGTAAAATTTCAGGAACATACAGATTAATGGCATTATTTACAATATCATAAAAATAACAAACAGCATCATCTAATTGTAATTCAGTCAATATAAACCAATCTATAGAGCTAAAGTAATCTATCATTGCAGAATAGTTCCCTTTCCTAAAGATGAAAGTTTCAAAATTAATATCTGCGCATGGGGATACACCTATATGAAGTTCACACATAAGAGGAGGATGATAGGCAATACAAGGCAAAAGTCACATCAACATCATAAACACTGTTCAATGAGCACCTTGTAATATCTGTTAAACACAAATCCAGAATCTCGCCATATTGGTTGGTAAATAAGATTTTTGTACAAAATTCGGATATTATCAGTGAGGTTAACTTCAGGAAAGAATGTTGACCAATTATTATCTGGCAAATTGAATCGCCAAACATAAGCGAATTGGCGTCTGCACACAAATATGCAAGACGATTTACTTCTTCACGATATTTTTGGTATATGTTTTGGTCAGATTTGGGAGGAATGTAAACACATTATTAATTAGTTTAAGAGATGGAGATGACACCATGAGAAAATTGTGTTCAATGTTACACGAGGATGTAGCTTAAAGTTGATAAGATTTAAATATAAAATTAACACCAATTAGCACAACACCTTCCCTTTTCATAATACCAGTACAATCACTGCAATCAGTTCTCTAAATTTCATAATTAAAAAGTGCCTATTGGGAATCGCATATATCGCGTGTAAGCCAAGTCTCAGAGAATAATGTGATATCACACTCGATATTAACAGCTGAAATACGCATGTCCTTTAATTTACTCCGCAAACCGCGGCGGACATTCTGGTAGTATGCGGAAATATTAGTTACAAATTTTTTAAATATTTATCTATCACTATTTTGGGAACAAAGGAGTAATCTCTGCTCTGAAATACTAAATTCATAACATCTTTATAATGATAACATTTTATTGAGTTTAGTAGGATTGTTGATGTAATTATTTAATTTTGAGGGATGATATGTTCCAGTCGATATTTTTAGCATGTAAACAATTTTTAAAAAACGTTTCACTGTATACATGAAAATAGTTTTTAACTTGAACGAGAATTTCTAAATTTACTAAAAGTTGCTTTAAAAAGGAAACCAAAAGTAATTTATGATTTTATAAATAAATTTAAATTTATTTTGATTTATACAATATAAACATTAAAGAAAGACTCTAGAGTAAAAAATTCTAGATATCGTGCAAGCAGACGCTACGGACTGTAACTCACAGATTCGGTTCATCTTCTACCAGTGGAGAGTGTTGTTCAATATCTATAAGAATACCTTTTCGGAATTTCGAGCCAATGGCTTTAAGTTTAAGAGAAATAATTAATTAAAAAGTGCAAAAAAATGGACCAATTTTCTCAAATGCTTGTAACTTCGCTATCTCAGGTGTCTTTATGCTAGAGATATCGCCTAACATAAGTCTCGCGTCCCGTACTTTTGGCATTCGAGACTCCCGCTTGCCGAATTTTTTTCTCTCCTGCTAAATGTCCTTTTTCTTACAGTTTTTTACATCCCAATCTTCAGAAAGTAATTATACACTGCTAATTTTTTTACGCAGGAGAATTATATTTAATTATCGCTTAATTATATCTGGTACTAAAATTAAGCATATTAGTTTCAGCAGCATTGTCATTTTAAAACGATAAAAAAATTGTCGAAGTAATTTAAATTTAAAAAGAATAATATTACCTTTATGAATCACTACGTCACTCATTAAGGAAGCTCCTCCTGTAGTGGAGTGTGTCTAACAATAAGGCAATCACGCATCAGACAGTCACCTGTTTTAAACTCTCATACGAGACCGTTTCATTGTGTCAAACACTGGAGAAATCTTCGGTACTGTGAGATAATTCCGTTCCTGCCTTCATAATTCGCACATTATACAGAGGAACCAAAAAGCTGTCGCACACTTGGTGGAAATCTTTTGCTACTTGGGCCGAACTTCCAAGGATAGTTTTCGTAGCGAAAATTGAAGTCCCGGGTTTGATTCCGGGAACTATCCTTCCAATTTCATTTACATCCGCATCTTCTAATCTTCTCCCTATCACTAATAAAAGCTTATCCTCATATTGCAATTCCAATACAAAGGCCATTCTATCTGAACAGTTTAAGCCCTTTCCACGCTCCCTCCAGATCCTATATTTAAATGCTCAAAGCCTAACAGCACATATCGAAGAACTCCGTGGTATACTACCTAACAATAAAGTACACATCATCGCTATTGCTGAGACCTGGTTGAAACCATCTATGTCTTCCTCTACTGTTAACATTGACGGTTTTAAACTTTACCGCAACGATCGCGTTGGCAAAGGCGGCGGCGGTGTCGGAGTATATGTAAGAAACGATATTTCAACTAAATTTATTGAAAGTAGCGAATGTAATTACAGCAAAAGACCCGAATTTCTCTTTCTTGAATTGAAAATCTATTCACAGAAAATACTTTTCGGTATTTTCTACCGTCCACCCAAAATTGGTCATCTATCCGATATTGATGAAGTCATCTCTAGTCACATTAACGATTACAATCATTTAATAATTACTGGCGATTTTAATGCCAATATACTCGCACCAAACCCTGATTCGACATATTTATATAACTCCTTCAACTCTCTAGGCCTTAGTATTCTACCTCTAAATGCTACTCACCATACTCCTACTTCCTCTACCCTAATTGATTTAGCCGTTACCGCCAATCCTGACAAGGTTCTCGCGCATGGCCAACTCTCTGCTCCGGGAATCTCCGCACATGACATAATATACATTGCATATTCAATAAGGAGCCCAACTCACAAGCCGAAATATATCACCTATAGGGACTTCAAAAACATCAACAATGAGAAGTTAATTGCTGACGCGTCTGCCATGCCTTGGTATTCTATTGAGTACATGGACGACATTAACGACAAGGTTGAGGCTTTCAACAATTTTGCACAGTCATTAATCAACACTCACGCTCCACTAAAGACTAAAAGAGTCTCTAAGCCCCATGCACCATGGCTCACAACAGACATCAAACTGATAATGAAGAGACGTGACAATGCCTTCCGCATTTTCAAAAATACAAAAACACAGATCTCATTCAACCAATTTAAAAAACTAAGAAATAAAACTAAGCAACTTATCAGAAACTCTAAAACTCGGTACATTCATTCACTGTCCCGTCCAAATTCTTCACAATCTTCTCTATGGAGTAACTTAAAATTATTTGGTATTGGAAAATCTAAGGATACACAACTTCCTCCTCATATTTGCCTTGATACACTTAACACTCTATTCACCACTCCCCCAACTCCTGATGACAACGAAATAAAACAGAATCACATACACCACCTACTTCAACACACTCCTCCCACCACAGCATCACCACCATTCCAATTTTCTCCTGTAACTCAGCTGGAAGTACTGAATTGTTTACGTAAAATCAAGTCCAGAGCACAAGGTGCTGACGAAATTCCAATAGTCTTCCTTCATAAGATTATTCATCTAGTTCTACCCGTCATCACTCATATATTCAATTGGTCGCTTATGCAAAACAAATTCCCATCGCAATGGAAACTCGCCATAGTCCGTCCCATACCTAAGAAAAGTCTTACTTCTGACATAACCGACTTTCGGCCCATCAGTTTACTTCCTGTATTATCAAAGGCATTTGAAAAGGTTTTACATGAACAAATCACATATTTTCTAATTAGTAATAATATCCTCGATTCTCTACAATCAGGATTCCGAAAATCACACAGCACTACCACAGCACTCCTCAAAATCACTGACGATATCAGATTAGCAATGGACAAAAGAGAAGTCACTATTATGACTCTTCTTGACTTTAGTAAAGCTTTTGACTCTGTAGATGTAAACATACTTCTAACCAAACTGCGCCTCATGAACTTCTCCTCAGATTCCCTAAACTTCATTAGTTCTTACCTGAATGGTCGCTATCAAAAGGTCGTAACTGACAATCATTCTTCAAGATGGATTAAAGTGTCACGTGGCGTACCACAAGGTTCCACCCTCGGGCCACTGCTCTTCTCTCTGTACATTAATGATATATCTTCTCAGCTTGCTCACTGTAAATACCACCTTTATGCTGATGATCTCCAAATCTATATGCACTCTCGCTCTATTGATCTCCATCTTATCATTGATAAAATGAACCATGACCTCACTTCTTTATCCAAATGGAGCAATGTAAATTTCCTCAAAATTAATCCTTTAAAAAGTCAGTCTATTATTATTGGGTATCCCAAACTTCTCTCGTCACTAAACTTCTCAGAACTTCCCCCAATTCTGCTCAATAACTCTGTCATTCGTTTCCAAAAAACTGCAACCAATCTCGGGTTAGTATTCAATGACACATTGACCTGGACTGATCATATAACTAAAATATGTAATACTGTTAACAGTTCTCTTCACTCACTTAAAAGAATTAAAAGCATTACCCATTTCTCCCTTCGCAAGCGACTTATCACCGCTCTTGTCCTTCCTCACCTCGATTACTGCGATACGGTCTATCAAGATCTATCTAACGAGCTATCTCTAAAATTGCAGCGTGCACAAAATTCCTGCGTAAGATTCATTTGCGATCTCCAAAAGAGAGACCATGTCACTCAACCTCTATATACGTTAGGCTGGCTTCGCACTGAAGCTCGTAGACGTCTTCACCTCCTCTCGTTATTTTACCGAATTATAACTCTTCAAAACCCGCAGTATCTGAACTCCAAATTTTCCCAAATGAACTCTGTGCACAACGCCAACACTAGGGGCACCAATCTCTTCCAGATCCCACATCACAGGACGGAAATTTATAATAAATCCTTCCATGTTACAGCTTGTAGACTTTGGAACGCCCTACCTACTGACCTCCAAAACGCAACATCTCTCCACATATTCAAACATAAATACTTTAAATTGCTGTTCTCTGCCCAAAATTCAGGTCAGCTTTAACATTTTCTTCTTACCAATTGCAAGACGGCTTCCTTCACTCTTCCTTACATAATGAACATTAATTAATTTTTTTTGCAGGTTATCGAGTCTGCAAAGTGTACGCCTCCTTCGACTGTTACCTTTTCATTGTCTAGTGTCTACTATGTTATAGTGTTTATACTAATTCTCATTGTATTATATCATTCTGTATTGTTTCATACTATTTTATACTGATTTATATCATTTTGTATTGTTTTATACTATTTTATACTGTTTTATATCATTTTGTATTGTTTTATACTATTTCGTATTACTTTATTTTATTATGTATTGTTTTATATCATATGTGTAATTTTATATAATTTCCTTCTTTCTTATGTTATGCATGATCCAACAACAATCTCCATATTCATTGTATATATCTCAAGTATATTTCATCTTATTCTGCCTAATTATTGTATTATATTTCCTGGTTTGCATTACGTTAATACCTATATATGTATTTGTTTATGACGGTATACAACGATGCTGTATATACGAACACTTACTGTACATACTGCTTTCTATTTAATGTTGTATTACTATATCATAATATGTACACTATCTAGGGTTTTCGCAGGTTTTTCACCCCCCCCTTCTCAGTGGGTGTTTTCCTGCGTGGGTTTTACTAGGCAGGACATGCCTGTTTTACCTAGGTTTTCCCCACAATCTCTAATCTGTCTTCAATTTTATATATATTTTTTTACTCTGTATGATTTAGGTATATACTGTTTATGTTATGCGTATTGTATATCTATATATATATATATATATCTTACTTTACCTTTTTTTATATTTTTTATATTGACGAAGGGTTAAATGTAAGAATGGACCTTATGGTCTAAATTTCGCCCGAATAAAGACGATTATCTATCTATCTATCTACATGGGAAATCTGAAATCCACCGAGCAAGGCAATTTTCTCTTGCACATTAAAATATCTTAGAATTGTAATATCGAAGCGAGATTTGTACCGATCTCTGAGAGAAAAAGTGGGAATTCTAATTTTTATCGTAAAACGCTCCTCATCGACCGTATTTCTTCGAATTTCGCGTAAATACTGCCGTTTTTGCAGTTTTTATCGCTCATTACGAGAGTGTAGCCATAGCAACAACTATTGATGGACTCGGATTCGGTATAGTCTAATAAATGCAGGTATTGTTTCTGTCGAACGAAAATACGCGTGTTCAATTTAATATCGAATTTTATAACGCTCAATTATGAAATTTGAGAACATAAGGAGCAACATATCTGCGGTGATTTTAAAGCTTTTAGAGCCAATATAAGTAGGTATTAAATAAATGATTAAATGGAAAGCTCGCATCGTTAGTTCTGTTTGGGTCGTCTTATTATTATGTTATGCAGAGACATACTTTTCCCTCCTCTTTGTTGTTGTCAACGAAAACAATCTTCGTAACAAATGAAGTAAACAAGATCTAATTGTAACTAATAAGTTTTATTTTCTTTATCGCGCCTACTGAACATATTAATTGAAAGGAAATGGATTATTCAGGACGAAGAAGTGAACTAAAATACGTGTGCACTCAGCTTTTGTAAGTTAAAAGACATAAATAATTTACGACGAAGGAGTGAGCGTGAGTGTAAAGATTAACGTACTTCATCTCAAGTGAGGTATGTATGAGTTAAATAATAATTCAATTTTCGATTGTTCTAAGGCAATTTCTGTATTTCTTTGGCATCGGTTCTAATATATATCCTTTAGCAGTGCTTAGACTTTAAATATATCTTGTTTTCTAAATTGATTATATCCAACAATGGAGGCTTATTTCTTGTGTCGTCTCTGTTGGCCGTTACCGTGGAAACCACACGATGCAGAACTAGCTCATTCTTGTTGAAAAACGAAGGAAGAAGGAGCAAATAATGGGCGGGAGAGGTAATTAACTTGTTTTTCACCAATATTATTGAAAATCTGGCATATTTCAGAACTCGGAACGTAGCCTAGCTCAGTTGATTAGTGGAATTTTAATTAAATGTTACTACTCGTTGCAATTAACGATCGCTATTCTAGCCCTAATTTCATCGGTACATTTTGATCCTCTCGTTATCATACTAGCAAGGTGCTTTACTTTACGATCTGAAACTGGTTCCGATGGCTTTCCATCTTACGTTCAAGTTTTTCCTTTCTCGATATCCAAATCAATTGGATTTTTTCTTATTCGTTTCCTAGGATAATTTTGCTCATTTAACCTTAGCTGTGTCCGTCCGTCTTTCGAAGCATTCGTCCTCGGTACAAAGACTAACTATTAATGCATACACAACCAGTAAATTACTTATATAATCCTATCTCGTACAACATCTTTCTTAGCTTGAAACTATCAAAGTAGGTTTATGAGTTAATACAAAATATAGTTTTAAGAAATTCTTTTCTTTTTGACAATCTTTGAATAGTTCAAAATGTAAAAGAAAGAGCAAATCCGTCGACATACGTTAAATCCGAAATTCTTTTCTCATTTTTGTCTGCAGATTTTGGTGATTATTTGGCCCTAGGGCTGGCGATATTAATAGCAGGCGCTTTGATAGCGTGGTGGATCTGGGGGGTTTGCAGGCGGTACTGCGTCGGGCGCCGAAGGAGATGGTCTGTTGAAGACGGCGTGCCCGACGCGGCGTACGATACCGCCAATTTGCCTGTAAGTATAATACTTGCGATTACATTCTTCTTCTTCTCTTATCTTATAAACCCTTCTAATACGTTATTTTATGCTGTTAATAACAGAAATGTTTCTGCTCTGATCCGCCTTCGGATCCCAAAGTATGATTTATGTATTTATTTATATAGTATATTGAGAAACTTCATCTACTTCATTTCATATCTACATAATTACGTTGTTGTTCTCTTATTCAGAATATATATAATATATAATAAAAAAACACCAGGACCAGCAACACGTGAGTGTTTATCACGATGTTCTGATTTTTCTGAATATATTTACTCTGATGCGTGAATGTATTTGATGGTGCCAGTCATAGATGAAAATATTTCTCTCTCCCTAAGATTTTAATGTATTAAATTATATCTCACTTCCCAAAACTTGTTAAGATTGATAAGATTGTTAGCATGTCAGCTGATACTACCAATAGGTACTAACATTGGAGGTGCAAAAAGTACAGGTTCTAAGAATCTATTCCGGAAATTATCGCACAACTGTAGTCGAACATTTGTGGGGATTAGTTGCACGGAACACATTTACATTAAAGCGGTCTGTGGAAGTTGGTATTGTAAAAATATTCAGATTTGTTCACATTGACACGGTACGAGTGGAGGCACTGAAATCATTTTGTGATTTTAACGACAAATTTGGTCGCATACGAGCACAAGATTTCTGAGACTGGTGCCTACTCTTGAAAAATAAATACTAATAATGGTACAACAGCTTGTTTTTTTATAAGTTGAAAATGCCCCCGTTATTCTTCCGAAATTAGCCGAAGATCCTAAGTGAGAGAACTTTGGTTCTGGTTATTACACAATGTTGATGCTATTTACAAAATGGAGGGGATGCCGCAAGTGAATTTTTGCGCATGTATAAGAATTTGGAAGGGAAAGAAATCTAAGTTATTCCGTCCAAAGTGAAAGAAATGGAGAGGAAAAGTGCTAACGAGGGTACAGCCTTCCCTCGTTTTACAAACCTAATTCGTTCCACGAAAACTGTTCCTCAGGCGAAAACTCGTAAAACAATGTTTATTTTCCCATTACATCCTATGTAAAAATTTTAATTGGTTCCGAAGGCCAAAATAAAAAAATATCCCACAGTTCACTTAAAAACAATACCGAATGATAACAAATTGAGAAAAAACATCAATAATGATATATTAATGTATTTAAATGACATTCCTAGTCATATGATGTCTTACTCTATATATTAGCGGTATTATGCTATGATATCTTAGCCTATGGTAGCCTACGATAGGTTAATTAAATGCGGCGTATATGTCCTTCGACCGCTCGCCTTTCTTCAATCTTTGAATAATATGCATTTACTTTCTGGGATACACAAAAAGCCCTTCTCTCTGTTTTCACTTTACCACTTTCAATAACTGAAAGGCCAAAATATATCTTGATTTAAAAGATAAAAATGCACACCACTCAGCGAACCGAATTTCACAAAGAACGGCAACGCGCGTACTGAGACCGAGATGATAATTCTTATTCGGAACAGCGCATTTATTCGATATTTGAAAAAAGAGGATATTCTTGCTAACGTAACGAACTCTTATAAGCGAAAATTTGTCGTTCGCAAATCGAATAAAAATAGGCATGAAATTGCTCAGTTCGTGTAAGCAAGAACTGGTAAAATGGTAGTTCGTAAAACTAGGGAAGGCTGCATTCATTCCAGCCATCCATCAAGATGATCTTTTTAATGAACTGTGTGTGTGTGTGTCCATAATTTATATCTTAATGAGAACGCGCTAGCCGAATGGGACATGGAGTAATTACCTACAGATCAGAGATGGTTAAATGTGCATACTTATAGATTTTTGTCGTGAAAACATTAATATTCCAAGCACAGAAAATGTGCTAATTCATCGTCTCTTTGCCGAGTACTAACGCTGCGATAGAGAGGTCATTTTCGCTTATTAACAACATTTGAGGAACGGATAAGCCATCGCTTAATAGTGATGCCATATCATCTCTCTTGGTAATCCCAATGAATTACTGCGAGACTTGCCAAAAGATGATGATGATTTAATTTTTATACTTTTGTAGGATTTTTCATAAAAAGAAATTCACAAATCGGAAAATTTTTTTGTTGGACCATACGTCCCGAATTTTGGATCGGAAAATATGGTCAACGTATGCATATTGTATCTGGTTACTCCCTTAATAATACCAACTATCAGCAGTGGTTCTCTTCTTCCTTACCCAGTTCCCCAATAAAATGTTGTATAAATATGAAATTCCTTTGATGACTAAATTGACATATTTCGAACGGATCGACTTAGCAGGGGTGCCACAATTGTATAGTTAAACTTTTCAGTAATTATGAATTTGGGAGGAATTGGCTTAAGGGAGCTCAACGAAATTTAGTATGAAAAAGGTGTGCAACACAAAAAACAATGCATTTAGTTTATATATGGAAAGCAGAGCTGCCACAATGCAAGTAATAAAAACATTATTTTTACAAGTATTTGAGTTGAACTGTCCTCATCAGTTTTACCCAAATTTAATATTTACAATGTACACATACATATAAAACCATAATAACATATTTGGACCGGATCAATCGAACAGGTGTGCCATAATTGCAATTGAATCCTTTTAGTAATTATGGATTTTGATGGAATTGGCTGAACGGATTTAAACTAAATTTTTTATATAAAATTTGTAAGATTTATCATAATGAAATGAAGATGTGTAAAGCGTAGCTAAAGCGCAGGGCTGTCACAGTAAAAATTAAAATAATATTAGTTTTTTTGCGTATTTCTAGAGAACTCACGGCAACGATTTTATCCCAATTAGGTATATATAATCTTCATATAAATAAATAACCAAGAAAACATATTTTAACCGGGTCGACTATACAGAGCTAGCACAATTAAAATTTTTCTGTAACTATGAATATGACGTTAAGCACTACTGTGCCGAGGGAAACTGCTGTACGTCCTCATTTGTTATTAAAATATTTTCATTTATTTTGAAACCCACTAAAGGTTATTTTAATTTAAGGAATGCAATTTGAATAGTAGTTTTAAGGAAGCATTATGGAAAAGTTTTAACGCTTCCCGTGTCGAATACGATATATTCCGCACTTGCGTTTTTCCCTTGCATGTCGTTTGTGACATATTCCGCATGCCTGCTGTTCCGTGTCGTATACGATATCTTCCGCATTCTGCCATTCACTAACATAGCTTTTACTCTACCTTCCGTAAGTGATACTGGACGGCAGGAGATGGTCGCTTTCCAAAGAGAATACTGGTAGTGACGTCAAACCACCGAGTAAGTCAAAATAACCCATAAAATTTACATTTTTCGAACTTGAATTTCCTTTTTGAGAACGTAAACATCCGTCATGGCGGACTTGGAAGTATCGCTATCGGATTTGGCCCAATTATTAGCTCAAATAAGTGATCACGAAGAATATTTCCATAGTTTTAGTGATGAATCATATAGTCTGATGAATAGTGAAAGGGAATTAGACGAAGATGAGAAGGAAATCGTGTTAAATGGTCAACCTATGCCAAGACTTGAGAAAGGTTGGTTGGACTTTGTTTCTAATGACCCTGCTCCAAGTTTTCAACCTAATTTTTGTGAGGTTACACCAGGAATAATTCTTCCAAGTGATTTTAATATTCACAGCGAACCTATACAATATTTCCGACTTTTTTTTGGAGATGAAATGATCAGTCTAATACGCGATTAAACCAATCTCTACGGCAAAAACAGAAAATTGGCCAAGCAGAATTCGCCTACATCACGTCTCGCTAAATGGAAGAGTAGTGAATCTTGTGATATCGAGGCCTTCCTTGGCGTAATTATAAACATGGGCCTAAATCCAAAGACTGAAATACAAGAATATTTTAGTACAGAATGGATCAAGCAAATGCAATTTTTTGGCGATGTTTTTTCTTTAAATGATTTTCTCATGCTATTTTCCAATTGCATTGAGGACTATCACACAAAGAAAAATATTTGAGTAGTAGCGGAGTGCAAACAGATGTAAATATTCAATTAACTGTAAATAGTGTATATTAGTTAGAGACAGTATTCAGAGATGCACCACCAGTTTTAGAAAAATCACTGCTAAACAACATCATACTTGGAGAGTAATAACTACCTCATATCTATAATATTTATGTTATAAGTGCAGTTTTCATATATATGAATATGTAGTTGACTGATTTGGCTTTTAAAAAAATATCCATTTTCAAAAAATTATATCTGAAAATAATGAACAGGAATTTATAATCTCTGTATATTTTAGCGACATGGGAAGGGTTAAAACGTTTGTAGTTGTGAATGCAATTGTCGAGTCGAGATTAATTTTCTGTTATAATAATAATAATTTGCTGCTGTGACCCCAGTATGAGGCATTGCATTGTCAAGAGCATAATCAATAAAAAATACAGTAAAATACAGTGAATAAAAGTGCACAACACTACAATACAAAAGCCACCATTTAAGAAAAATTTTACAATTTTTCTGAGAGAAACTCATTTATACTATAATAAGGACCTTTTAACATTATATCCTTAACATTTCTTTTAAATATGATTGCAGGCATAGATTTGAGTTTAATAGGGAGTGAATTGTGCAGTTCTTTACTAGAATATTCATAATCATTTTGGCTTGTTGCAAGCCCACAGTATTTCATATCAATATTTTTACAATATCTCTTTTCATATTTGTGAATATCGCCATGTACAACATTTTTGAAGCCAGAGTGAACATAACAAGGGGCTTCCAAGATATACACAAAGAATAATGTTAAGATATTGCTACATCTAAAAGCATCTCTACAATGTTCTCTTAGTTTGAGATTGTGCATAATTCTAATTGTCTTTTTCTGCATACAGAATATCTGTTTAGTAATAGAATTCTGTAAAACATAACACTATGAAATAAAGTTAAATAGGCGCATCTGAGGGTATCATAGGATAGATACTTCAGTCCTTAATCTTGTTAAAAGATGTATTAATTTTGGCAATTTGTTTTTTAAGTACTATTCAAGGTGCTTGTTCCAAGTAGGCCCAGGGTCCAAAACTATTCCTAGAAGTTCACCTGCTTCATTTCTATTTAAGAAACTTTTGGATTGGTTAAAATGCAGATGTTGGTTTTTGGTAACATTGAGGCTCAATTTATTACAGGCAAACCATGAAGAAAAGAAGATTTGCCACAATTTCTAGCATTTTACAGTTTATGCCACTTAGTTTTGCATTTTTAAGATAGGAAACAAAATCATTAGTATTTTGAGTGAAATTTTTATGTGTATTTAGCAAATACCTGTGGTGACAAGGAGTTTTGCTTGGATTTTATACTTTTTGTAGAGTTTGTGATAGACCAGCTTTGCTTGGACTTATTATTGGAGTATCAACCTGTCATTATATTCTAGTTTTGCTTTATTTATTGCTAATTTATATTCTTTCGTGGCAGTTTTGATCGGATATTTGCCTTGAAATTTTAAAGATATTTTCTTTGTTTAATATTAGATTGTCTGTGTACCAGGTTAGCCTTTTCTTTCTGTTTAATATTTTTTTATTAGTCACGTAGGGAAAAAAAGAGCTCAAAGTTACCCATAAAAATATTCTAAAGTTAAGAAAGTAACGTACCGAATCCTCACAATCCTCATGGATTTCATTCCATTTGAACGTACTCAAGTGCTTACAAAACCTATTTATGTTACTCATATTTAAATCCCTACACATCCTGATGGGGGTTTTATCTTCCAAAATTTCCTTTATACAGTTAAAAATAAATTAACATTTTTCTCACCTAAAAAATCAATATTAAAATCACCTATTACACAATGCTTGTCACCTGTTGTTAACGAATTCTTACATTCAGTCCTATCTCCCTTACCCTTGTAGAACGGTACAATTACACCATCCTTCCATTCAGCAGGCACTCTCGAACTCCTTGCACACAGATTGCACAGATCACACATCCAACACATAAGCAAATCACCTCCATACTTCAACATCTCTCACGTTATGCCATCCACACCTGCAGCTTTTCCATTTTTCAGCATATTCACTGCTTTGACTTTGGACACAATATATAACGCAATGAACTATTCTTAACCAACCAAAGAACCATCGTTCACCACTGCTGGGTTTGAACGATACTGAACGAAACCAAACTGATGGTAATTCACATTGTACGGTTGGGCACGTTCGAGCACGTCGCGTATCGGGCAAAATATTCTCAGCAAGAATACCGGCCATAAACGTAACGTGCCGTATAATATGAATACATCATTTGAAAACCATTCAACAATATTTTTCAGAACCGATATGCTACGTGCTTGAAACGTTTGATGCCTGATAATATGAATCTACCTTAAGTATGAGTAGGTTATCATGAATAATGACACATCTCAGTTGTGCTCTGTTAGTGAAAAATAAATGACGTATTTCTTTCTGCAATAACCACAGATTTTGTGTCGTAACGTTTTAATGTGTTAGAATTTTTCGGTGATGAAAGAGATTCGCTTAACGCCGTTACTGAAAATGAATTTTGAAGGTCCATATGATCAGAACCAATTTATGTTCCCGATCAATTTATAAGCCTGAGAAGATATGTGAAGAAAACAGGCGAACCGTATAAGGTTATTGACTATGTCACAGCAATTTGTTGATTTGAATAAATTAAGTACGACATTTAGAAATAATTTTAGCAAGAATACAGAAGGCGATACTGTAAAGATAGGTGACATAAGAATTTTAAAAGTGGAAAGCAAAACTGCAGTGATTTCTATAATAATCTCTGTTCTATAAATTGAAATTATTGTAAGAATATGTTATAATATAATAACTTTATACTTTTTCAACAATTTTTATTTTTAGTAATTTGTTACATCTGAAAGACTTTTCAAATTTTACAAGAATAAAGTCGTAAGTCAAAATAGGGGTTGAAAAGGGAGTGTTTTAGTGGTTACTATTCACACTAAAAGTAAAATGAATATGCATTAATTAGGTTCAGAGAATGCTGAAATAATGTTATATAATAATTTATAATAATTCATAGTTTTATTTTAAGTAAAAAAAATGAAATTTTCAAATTGCTCTCCTGAAAAATTGCATTTTCGGAGTTGTCACTATTGTAGCAGATGAGCGATATATATCATCATCATCATAGGTAGTCTGTCCGTAGACAGGTCCGTGATTATTCTTGGTTAAACCTGGTTCTCCATATACTCCTATTTTCCGCTGTCCTCTTTATATCTTGATAACTCTCTTTCCCCTTCAAAACGTCTATCAGCTGAAACCTTTTCCTACCTCTTTCCCTTTTCCCATCTAGTTTTCCTTCTAACACGTCTTTAATCATACTCTCTCTCCTCAGGTAATGTCCAACCCAGTTAGCCTTCCTCTTTCTGATAGTCTGTATAATCATTCGCTTCTCTCCTATTCTTCGTAGCACTTCATCGTTTTTCATCCTATCTGTCCATTTTATCTTCAGCATTCTCCTCCAAGTCCACATTTCAAAGCTTTCCAAGTATTTGATGTCATTTTTCCTTAGCGTCCATGTTTCTGCCCCATACAATGCTATACTCCATACGTAGCATTTTATCAACTTCTTGCGGATATCTTCCCTTATATTCCCTGTAAGTCGTTGTTTCTTTCTCCTGAAAGCTGCTTTTGCTTTTCCTATTCTAGTTTTGATCTCATCCGTACATTTTGCCTCTCGTGTTATGATACTTCCAAGGTATTTATATTCTGAAACTTGTTCTAATGGCTTTCCCCCAATAGTTATGTTCAGATTCTCTTCTTTACCCGATATTCGAATGACCTTGGATTTTTCTGTATTTATTTCCATACCGTATTTTCTACCTGTTATCACTAGTCTATTTATCATTTTTTGTAGCTCCTCTTCCTTTCTTGCTAGAAGTACTTGATCATCTGCGTATTTCACTGTTCTTATAATCCTTCCTCCAATTTTGAAATCCCCTGTGCCTTCTAAAGCTTCTTGCATTAGACTTTCTCCATATATATTGAATGGGGTTGGCGATAGGCAGCAGCCTTGTCTTACTCCTCTACCGATATTTATTCCGCAGGTGTCCACATTCTCAAACCTGACCTTTACAACTTGATTCTCATATAGATTCCTAATCAGTCCCCTGTCTTTCCAGTCTACACCTATATCCTTTAATATCTTCATCAACTTTACCCAATTTACTCTATCAAAGGCCTTCTGCCAGTCTACGAAACATGCGCAGATATCTTGACTGTATTCTATTGCCCTTTCTGATATGATTCTAACTACTCCTATAGCATCTCTAGTTCCTCGTCCTTTTCTGAAACCGAATTGATCTTCCCCAATTATTTCTTCTGCCTTTTTCTCCAGCCTTTTATTAAGAATCCTCGTGATGATCTTCGATGTGTGTGACAGAAGGCTTATAGTTCTGTAATCTTTACACTGCATTGCCTTTGGCTTCTTCTTTAGAGGGATCATTGTTACTTCTAGGAAATCCTGAGGCCACTCTCGGAAGCTAGAAACCAGGTTCAAAGAACACCTTGCACACTTCAAACACAATAGATTTAACAGGTCTAGCGTCGCAATACACATACAGGAAAACAATCACCCGATTAAAATCGAAAACATGTCTCTCTTAAAATCAACACAAACCGACTGGAAACTAGACGCTTACGAGAGTATTTTCATAAACAAATTCAAAGAGACGGTTATGAATAACGACCGCGGACCTATCCCTTACTCACCCCTCTACTCGCTAACCGTTAAGAATTCCCCCACCCCTCTGCCCTCCTTTCACTTTTACCCGGAACACATAAATACACAAGACGAAACACAAACAATTCATACGACTTCAGCTACTGAAGATGGGAGCATAGCTCCCGAAATACGTATCTAGAGATTTCCAGAGTGCTTGTGCGTGTGTGTTTTCTTTTTCTTTTTTTAGGCTAGTTTTTGACAACAGGTCCCTGTAGGCCATCATCGTCCTGCAAACTTGTAAGTATAATTTTAATTTTCCTTATTTCTTATTGACGTGTGAGTGCCCTCTGGGTAAATTTACGGTTAAGGAGTTTTAAATTTTAATTCCTTTAGTTCCACTATCGCCTTTTCTACTTCGCTCTCCATAATACTTGGTCCTAAGTTGTCTTCTTCAATGTTTTCCTCATTTTCCAGTTCTATTTTTGCCGCTCCTGCCTGTTTGCTGTATAATTCCTTAATGTATTCTTCCCATACCTGTGCTACATCCTTTGTTTCTGAGACTGTCTTCCCATCCGTATTCATAATTCCTTTACCACAAATTCCATTAGACTTCTTATCTTCTAATTCCAGTGGCCTAGCGTACATCATATCGTACCGTCCTAACTTCTCCATTTGTTCTATTTCATCACATTTTCCTTTTATCCAATTTTCTCTAGCTTTATCTGTTACCCTTCTCAACTCATTGTTTATGCGCCTATAGTTGGCTCTACCTTCTTCACTGTTAACGTTTTTCCATTTTCGTCTCTCATCCATTTTCTCCAGCATTTCCTTCGTGATCCATGGTTTTCTGATTTTCTTCTCTTGTTTTCCAATCTCTTTATCCAAGGTATCCTTGATACTGGTTTTAATTTCATCCCATTCTATATCAACGGTCTTCGGTTTGTTTTCCAACTTTCTTAAGTTATCTTCCAACTTCATGCTGACTACATCCTGCCTTTCTTTCAGTTTTTCTAGGTCCCAGGTCTGTCTTTCTCCTCTTGTTTTTCTTATTTGTTTGAGCTTTGTACTCACGTCAAGTATTAGAAGGCTGTGATCTGACTCAATGTCTGCTCCTTGCAATGCCTTGGCGTTCTTTATGCTGTTCCTGAATCTTTGTTTTACAAGGATGTAATCTATTTGGCATCTCATTCTATCTCCTGGGCTTTTCCATGTGTATAACCTTCGTTTATGGTTTTTGAACCATGTATTAGTCACTACAAGGTCATTATTGATGCAGAATTCTACGAGTTTCTCCCCTCCTCGATTTCTCTTCCCAAGTCCGTATTGCCCGACAACATTTTCTTCCTGTCCTTCTCCGACTATGCTGTTCCAATCTCCCATTATTATGCAGTTTACCTTTCCTCTTCCGTCTTCTTCGTAAATTTCATTAATTTGCTCATAGATCTCATCTATTTCTTCATCGTCATGAGCTGACGTTGGCATATATACCTGGATTATCAGCATGTCCACTGGGACTGCTTTTAGCTTTATTGCCATCAGTCTATCATTCGTTGCTATTATCTTTGTCACGCTTTTCATCATATCTTTCCTAAGTACCAGAGCTACTCCGCTTTCCCCACTATTTCCTCCAGAATAAACTACCGTGAATTCTTCCGAGTCGAACTGTCCTTCTCCCTCCCATCTAGTTTCGCTTAGCCCTATAATGTCAACTCTATTTCTTCTCATTTCTTCTTTCAAGTTCTCTAGCTTTCCTGCCTTTCTCATAGTTCTTACGTTCCAAGTCCCTATTCGTAATTTACTTTCGACAAATGTTTTCCTCAAGGCAGTCCCCGCCCGGAGATCCGACTGTTTTACCTCGAGAGAACTCATATTGTCCAACCATATAATCTTTACTAGGGATTGTAATGTGGTAGTTTCCCTCTTGCTTTCCACATCGCAGTACTGTAGCCGTTCAAATCGTCCTGATCACGCCTACAGCTGTATTGGATATAGACCCAACCAACATCATTTGTTTTCGGCTCTATACCATACTGACAGTACTGCTGCCTACTGCCAGGCACTGATGATAGTTTTTTTTTATAAAACCTCCATTCGAGGGGTTTGAACCCCCGAACTTTGCAATAGAAAGCCGACACGCTAACCACTACACCACCAGTGCATATATATATATATATATATATATATATATATATATATATATATATATATAAACATAATAAAAGATATTTCTCTGTTTGATAAACAATATGTGTTAAGCCTATAATAGGTTATAACAAAACATATATATGTATATACATACACACACACATATATATATATATACATACATCCATATATATATATATATATATATATATATTAACATAAGGAAAAGAAAAGGTAGTGATGAGGGTGGGAACAATGTGTTGAGGAAAGCCCAGCAGACACTTACCAAGTTGGGGACCAAGTTGGCAGGCTGCTGGGGGCGTCGAAGAGACACGTAAAACACGCACACAAGAAAAACACACGCAAGCTTATCGGGCCTATGCCCTTCTTCAGTGAATGAATATATATATATATATATATATATATATATATATATATATATATATATATATATATATATATATATATATATATATAAAGCTACACACACTCCCTGCTTTAACACTGTTCTGCATTAACACTGAAAATAATGTAATACCTTTTTCCGAATTGCACTCACGCATTCCACATTAACGCTCTTCAAAATTTCTGGTGTAATTTATCAAGTCCACTGCACAGCGCCTCTGACATTAGTATTTTCAGTAGCTTGATGATTCTGTGTACACTTGTCGATGCTTTTTAGGTCAAAATATAGAGTGAACTTTGTTTAAATTATATTTCCTCTTTAAATAAAAAGTCTGTGTGTCATAACCGGCAGTCAGAGGAGAAAAAGAGGAAAAACTTAACTCTCGAGGTTAAATTAGAGGTTTTATGGAGACTAAAAGCTGGAGAGTGCCAACATTTGTTTTTTGTGAATCGCTTCCTTTTTGATTGTTCAGTTTTTTAAAATGTGATACCGAGGTATTTGAATTTTTCTTTATTTGGTCTCATTCCATGTTCCTTTATTTATCAAGCACATGCGATAGTTCTTTTATGAATCCGTATTTCTTTATGAAAACTTAGTAAGATTTTGATAGTTTCGATGTACGATTTAGTTTTTGTCTTATTGGTGGCCTTCTCTTAATCGAACAGTATCTTCAGTCATGATGCTTATGTTATTATGTTCCAATTTTCTTTTAATAAAATTGTGGCTGTATAGTGACTATTGCCTCACCCTGTATATATAAGTAGACGCAGGTATCTTCTTCTACTCCGTTCTTCATTTATATTCAACTTTTATTGTTCAATTTAAAATATAATTGCAATGCAAATTATGACCTATTTTATGTTACGTAATATGGTTAACAAATAATACTTTGGTGTATTATTTGTAAAATACTACCTATTTTCATTTCCATTAATAGAATCTGAAGGATGAATTGTATCTTATAACTTCATTTCTTATGGAAGTACATGTTCCGAATAGCACTGTTTCAGTTAGCACTTGATTTTCCTGGCACCATTTAAGAACATCAAGTGTGTGTTGTTTGATACAGCTTAATTGGCTGAACAGTAGGAATAGAGCATGAGAATTGTGCAGAGTTATGTTGATTAGTATTTAATTTAAGCATTTTGATTTTTCATGATGATTTGTAGATTCTACAAATCAGTTAATATTTAGCTATTCATTCCTTAATTGATTCATTCTTGCACTTATTTCAGGCGGAGGTGGGAGAGGAGATAAATGGTGGGGGGGATGGAGTAGTGGAGGGTGATAGGGGAGAGGGGGAGGAAGGGGGTGAGGGGGAGGAAGGGGGTGAGGGGGAGGAAGGGGGTGAGGGGGAGGAAGGCGGTGAGGGGGAGGAAGGGGGTGAGGGGGAGGAAGGGGGTGAGGGGGAGGAAGGGGGTGAGGGGGAGGAAGGGGGTGAGGGGGAGGAAGGGGGTGAGGGGGAGGAAGGGGGTGAGGGGGAGGAAGGGGGTGAGGGGGAGGAAGGGGGTGAGGGGGAGGAAGGAGGTGAGGGGGAGGAGGTTGAGGAAGTGGGTGAGGGGGAGGAAGGGGGTGAGGGAGAGGAAGGAGGTGAGGGGGAGGTGGTTGAGGAAGTGGGTGAGGGGGAGGAAGGGGGTGAGGGAGAGGAAGGAGGTGAGGGGGAGGAGGTTGAGGAAGTGGGTGAGGGGGAGGAAGGGGGTGAGGGAGAGGAAGGAGGTGAGGGGGAGGTGGTTGAGGAAGTGGGTGAGGGGGAGGAAGGGGGTGAGGGAGAGGAAGGAGGTGAGGGGGAGGTGGTTGAGGAAGTGGGTGAGGGGCAGGAGGGGGGTGTGGATGTGTTTTTTGGGAGGGGGGATTTTAATAGGGGAATGGCCTTACAGGGGTTTCACAGGGTTTATTCGGGGGGGGATAATTTTGGTCAAGACGGGTGGGCGGACTTGGTGGAGGAGTTGGTGGAGGTGGTAATAGGGGAGGAGGTTTTTGATGACTAAGAGGGAGGGAGGGATTGGATGGGGAAGGGGTTGGTTATCCAGAGCCCAGTGGCCAAGCTCCAGGACTATGGAGGGTCGTTGGTGGTGGTGGTAGGTATGATACCATGTCTTACATCAGATGCTACCTTTAATAGGCTAGAGCAAAGGTGACCTAATAAAACTGCTTAGGTTGCAACTTTTTATCCGGGCACTCTTATAAAGTTTCAAAACGCTATCCAACTATTTAACCTCTGTTATCTGGTAACCCTAGGTATATGCATTGTCACAGATATGGATAAAATCAAAAAATCTCTAACTCCCATTGTAGGTTTTTGGACTCTGTACTGTTTTCATCTAATATTTTAATCTAATTTAGTAATATCTTTTTGGCTTTTTATATACTAAAATATATTTATTAACAGTTAAGAAAATCTAAGCATAATAAAAAGAAACAATGTATTATTGTAGTTTTTTCTCACAGTGAGTATTCTCTGCAGCCATTTCTATCTTTAGCTTGTGCAATGTATTGTATCTATTGCACGTGCTTCCCTCGTAATCTAGCTCTGTTCTTCTTCCTGCTAGTTTTTCTTCACATACTTGTCTAGACAATGGTTATTAAACTTGCATTCCTGTCTTATGCATGGCAGCTTTCATGCCTATCCAATATAATTGGCTCCAAAAGTAACTTGTAAACCAGAATTCTTGCCTAAAGCTTAAGTTCTTTCTTATTATTTCTTTATTAAAAATTGAGCTAAAATATTATTACATAATTACAACTAAAATTTCCATTCCTATACTTCTATGCACATTCTTTCCATCTCCCCAACTTTATTCAATGTACATCTAACTTGAACTCGTTATATTCAATTCCATTCCCGTTATTTCTAAGCCCTTTGTCCATTTGAATGCTGACATCTTGCTATCTGCTATTATTGCTACACCATCAATATATACCAATGCCAGAGCACTTAAAGATTTCATATTTTAGTGTGCCAGCTAATCTCGTTTCTGCATATTTCATCACTACATCCATACATTTATAATTAGTAAAACTCACAGTAATTTGACCTGGCATGGAATAATAACAAAATATCAAATGCAAGGCCTAATTTTGTCCTCACACCTCCATGCACTTTTTTAAAGGCTTTTTCTAAATTAAATTTCAATAAATGCTTTTGTAAATCAACTAATGATTGATTGATTGATGTGTGACAATTGATTATTTTCTTCCATTTTTTGGATAAAAGGTGATAAAAATGTTTAGTAAAATTTGGTTTGGAGTCCCATGAAGTTTGAGTGAACAGAAAAGGGTGCTATGAAATTTAAATGGTTGCGGAGCACTGCTCCAGAGGAATAAAAACCCTAACAACCAATGTCTTTGTCATCATCTTGTATTCCTCTTGTTGTCTTCTTTGTATTCATCTTCATGAACATCTTTGTTATCATCAACAACATCAGTTTTAAAGATTAGTTCACCTTCACATCATTTATTGTTGTCAAAATAATGTTAGGTTAGTTAGGAACCAATCTGCCTTTTTCCCATAAACCCTTGGTTCAGTCATCGTAGCTTTATGCCTTCATGGTATCCTTACACTGCAATCACTACAACATTTGAGTGTCTACTGTATTATTGTTTAGATTACCCAAATTAATACTCTACTATTTTATTATTTACCGTAAATACCCGCGTATAATGCCCACCCTCGTATAATGCGCAGGGAGGTTTTCAGCCTCGTAATCTATGATATTTCTATATACCCGCGTATAGCACGAACAGATTTCTTTTAGCATTACTGTTCCAGAATAAAGTAGATGGTGTAACGTGGTCTAAAGCAATGATCGAATTATTGGTATTATGTATTGGTAACATAACGAAAGTGTGAAATGAAATTTTCGAATAACATTCCAAAAGAATGTCAGCTAACTCAATCATTACATACTCTGTTTACTTACAGGATGATATTAGGATTAGGACACAATAATCCAATTATATCAATTTCATAGTATGGCATATGACATTGTTTGAGCTAATAAATTGAAGGAATGACGATAAACCTATGTCAAAGTTTTTTACATACGTTTTAGTCACGCCTGAGATGAACGGGTTTGCCCAACCTTCAGTATTAACGTTATTAGAGCACTCTGGAGCACGCAAAAACGATAGTAAATAACCATAATTAACTACAGACTCTAAGAATCAAGAATAAACCACGTATGAATGCTGAGAGAAAAGTAGGGAACGATAACTTGATTTAGTTCTACAAGAAGCATCAGCTGCCAGCGTACTCAAAGGCATCAGCTGCCATTGTTTCTCATTGTAAGTAGTACCAGTACCTCACCACCAGGCCGGGCGCAGGTGTAGGGTGACGTCATGCGTAAGATGACGATTCCGATAACAACATCGTAGAAGAATGTTCCAGTGACGAAGAATTTCTTGGCTTTTAAAATGAATAAATACTGAATTCGTTCTTATCATATCTAATTAATGTACGTTAATAGAATTAGTTAATAAATTTTAACTATTATCTATCTTACTTTTCGTAAAAATCACCAATAAAATTATGAGGATACCCGGGCAGTAATTAATGAGCTGAAATTGTGGAAATATGGGATCAAATGAAAATAGGAAGATTATGTACCCTCGCATAACACGCATCCTTATTTTTAACTCAAATATTTCGAAAAAATAGTGTGCTTTATATGCGGGTATTTACGGTATATTGCAGCAGAGTGGGGTGGCCTAAATATTCCATATCATCAAAAATTAATTTATCTGTAATGAGTTAATTGTGACCAGTTACTTCTAAATTAATATACTCTTGGTATGTAAAAACTTTGAGAATTACTCTTTTATGAGTAAGTGATAGTGCTCCAAAGTATCTCATAGATTGGTAATACATTTTCAAGGAAGCAGAGAAAAGTTATGCTAAAGTGGTGTTTTAGGAAGAGTCCTTTATCTGCGTTATCTACGATAACCAATGAACATTCTTTTATTTTTTACTTTTTCCATACGTAGTATAGGGGAAAGTATTGTTTTGATGAAAAAAATCGACTTTGAGATTTCAACGGAAATACACATTTTGAGGTCCCCTGAACACGTTTTGACAATTTTCTCGATGTCTGTGTGTATGTGATAGGTATTTGTGGGTGCTCTAACTCAGAAATTATTAATCAGGTCAACGTGAAATTTTATATTTAACATTTTTATAAAAGTCACAAGAACTGATTAGTTTTTGGTAAAAATCGGTCAACCAGAAATGAGTGTTTACTCTTGTCACATATCCATAATTTTTGGAATATTTGCTTTAATATTTGATAAATGTAAAAATGTATTGGAATAAAAGTTGTGGAAAATGAAATTTTCTACAACCTTTATTTGTGATATTTTCCCATAGAATGCATTGTTTAAGAGATATCTTTTATTTTTAGCTGCCACCACCTACCGATGACTGTTGTTAACAATTGATAGATTAACCTAGAATTCCGATGATATACATACAACTATACATCATACTATATTGTAAGTACATATTTGGAATTTCATTACAATATATTTGAATGTTGGAAATTATTTAGGAATTTTCCTTAGGGGATAATGTAACATTCTGCATTGTGCATGTTTGAGTAGTTTAAAATAATTTTGGTTTATTCTCTTATTTTTCAAAACAAAGTATCTTAATTATAATAATGGGAAGTATGTGATTATTTTTCAAACGATAGAGTGGTAATCTAGAATTTATCGTATTACTTTGACATTTTTTTAGGAATCACTCAAACGGCCAATTTCATGGTTTTGTAAATGGGTAGCATAGGTACTCATTTATTGTTTTATACATCAGTCAGTGGAATAAGGATAGGATTAATTAAAATTTTTATAGAATATGGAATTATTTATTCTCTCATTTTATTAATTTGATTTTCAGGTTTGGATTCTCATTTGATTGTCTCTTTCAATTGTTGGCCCTGTTATGTATGTCATCATAATCATACACACAAAATTATGCAAAGGAGATGCTCATCTTCCCTCGGTCATCTTGTGTTTGGTTTGTTTATGGCACTCTAGTGAAACAGGATTCAACTCTCAATCCTATTTCAGGTGAGATTTTAATTTCCCTCTCTTTTGAAAATATTGTTAATAGCTACAATTATTTGTTAAGTCTAACTAATAATACATTACATCATGATGATAGCTGGAATGATATTTTTAAAAATTAAATTGCCAATTCTCTGTTAAATTTATACTTTCATATTGATCATATTCCTCTCAATAAATTAATTTCTCTCGTTATAAATTTCTTGCAAAGGCAAGTAAATACAAAGGGGTTCGCTAGGAAACTATTGGTAATGGGAGGTGGGGGGTGGGAAATGGAGTGGATATAAGGAGGGGGAGTGAGAAGGGTACAGAATGTATTAGACAATGTTATTTATTGGTACCAATATGTAGATGGTGTTCTTTGTTTATGGAAAAGTACTGATAGACAGCTTGCTTGTTTTCTTTCCATTCTTAATTCCTTGCATCCTTCGATCACATTCATGCACGAGTTACAAGTAAATTCCCACCTCAACTTCCTTGATTTAACCATTACCATTGAAAACAAGTCACCATTTTGCTGTGTTTAGAAAATCTACATACATGGACAACATTATTCATACCTCATCCAATCTTTCATAAGCAAGCCATGTTCCATTCGTCAGTACAGTCAGTACTTATTAAACTACCTTTAAGAAAGAATTTCTTTATTGCTGAATTACAAATCATAAAAACAATAGTCTTAAATAGTGGATATCCAGAAAAATTAATAGAACACATTCTCCAGAAAAACAAAAGAACATCACTCTCAACATGACTTTCCCACTACAGCTTCCCGATAGACCCACCCCCCAAAAATGTTGCTTTTTGACCTTTCTTGAACCCTTATCCCACTGATTGAATAAGTTATTCCCTAGTGATACCCACAGGATAGCTTTCCTTAGTAAAGTGAACTTTAGCCATATGTTGTGTAACAATAAAGGCCATGTGACTCCAAGTGATAAATGTGGTGTTTACAAAATTGAATGTGGTGACTGCCAAACTATATATATCGGTCAGGCTGGAAGGGAATTTACAAACAGGGAAAAAGAACATTGGCGGTGCTACATCTACAACAATAGGACTGCTTCTCAACTCACTCAGCACCTTCTTGATCATGGATATTTTTCTGATTTTGACTCAAAAATTTACATTGTGAAAATAAGGGTCACAGGCTTAATGCATTGGGAATTATAGAAATTGTTTCTGTTGTTAAAAGTGGCCACAATGTTATTAATGACTTTTTGTACCCTTCCCACTCACCCCTCTTTGATATCCACTCCATATCCCCCCCTCCCCTCCCATTAGTTTCCTAACAAACCCAATGACTCCACCTACTCAGCAACCGGTCACCTTCCTCTGGGCCCAGATTTAAAGGTAACCAACCTAAGCATTCGAATTTAATGTAATTTCATTCTACTATACCTGAAAATCTGGAGCCGACTTATACACGAGACATACAAAAAAACAAAACATTTGATGAAAAAGACAGGTGTCAACCTATTCACGAGATCAATTTATACATGAGTATATATGGTATATTGGATCCATGTACTTGAAAAATATCGCATTTAGAATCCATAAATGATACCTAGTGACACCTCCTGCTAGCAAATGCAGTAAACTCTTGTTAACACAAACTCCAAGGGAGAATCAAATCATGTGTTCGGTTTAACCGAGTTCGTGATAACCGAATTATATATGAAAAACTGAAAAAATATTACAAATTTCTGCTTAAATATATGTACCTACCTATAACCTGTTCATGTTAAATACATTATTGTTAATAACACCACAAATGCACAATTTTGAGTAATATTCAAATTAACGTAACGTTAAATTTGATGTAAATGATAGATCTCAATTATCTGCAAATTTATAATGTTCACCTTGAAGTTAAATGATGTAAATACATATGTCTTAACTTACTTTTACTAAATCTAAATCACGTAGGTTTTTTATTTTCGTTGTTGTCCCTGCAGATACAACATGGTCGATTATATCATATTTATTTTTACAATTGTGGATAGTGTCAATTTCTGATTTTTATATTTTTCTATAATTCTTTTTTTTTTAATACCCCATTCTGATACCTGTAGAATTTTCATTTTTGTTGCCAATGTAATTGAAATTTGGCTTGTTTTGCAACTTGTGCCATTCATTTATATGGTTGAATGTTTACACACGAAACTATTGTCTAACAGGGGAAGATGGTGAGATGTGGATGTTTACTTCTTTCACAATCAAGAAGCAATACTATTTGTCGAGCCATAGTCGCCTTGCTAAATTTATAATTTTTTGTGGGAAGAAACAGAGGACAATGTTGGAATATCCAGGTCTGTGATTTTCTTTGGCAAGGCGAAGGTCAAATACAAAATATAAATTTTGTTTGATGACACCCAATAGCTTACCCGAATTTTTGAATTCCACTTCTTGGAGTGAGAGAAAAACACTTCTGTCTCTGCACAGCCATGTTCTCGCAGGCATGGTAAATGGTGCAGAAGCGCAGTAAGCTCCCAGCACCTGTGAATTTGAGTGTTTAGCAGTTGTGCATCCTCATCAGAATTGCTATCGTATCAAGGCATACCGTTGTTGATTGTGAATGATGATATCAGGCAAAATAATTTTGGTGATCTGTTCAAATAAAAAAATTACCTCAAGGAATGCAAATACCTATGTTAATACAATGAAAGCATCTGCGTTTGTAACATCCTTCTGATGATGAAAAACGACTGAAGACAGTTAGAGCCAGGAATGAAGAAAATTGTGGAATCATCGATCATAGCATTCCAAGGCATCCTCATATTGAACTTATCTCACAAACAACCTCTCCACATGCCAGAAATAAAGTAATATGGCTGTAAAATAGTTTTGACTAAACACAAGTGTTCGTGTTAACTAATTACTTGAGTTCTTGGTTCCCAAATTTTGTTCAAAGTTCGTCTTAAGCGAATTTTGTTTTAACCAACCAACTCGCATACATTAATCCATACATTCAGTGCCGGGGAAAATATTTGTTCATGTAAACCATGTGTTTGTGTTAACGAGGGTTTACTGTGCCTATACAAATATGCATGGCTGAAAGAAAATGATGAGGTAAGTCAGACCAGATGAAATCACTGTGCAGGCTGAATATGACCCACAGACCATACTTAGGTGATGTCTGCACAACATGAGGTTATAATACATAATGTTGTTTTTATTTTTAATACAGTAGATCATCGAGTATCCGGCGCAATGGGGGGATGGGGTCACCAGATTCTCAAAAATGCTGGATAATCATATCAAAATTTTTATACAGCTTATTTTTGAACATTCTTTTACAACATTGTATTCAACACTTCAGAGTGATTGCATGGGTATCAGGTGATATAAAGTACACAATGTAGTGGTGATATAGAATACATTTCTGCCATATTGCCGAAGAAGTGGTAAGCAAGAAAAAGGCCATTAAAATCATTCACAAATTGCATACGTATAAGTGAGAGAAATACTCCCATGGGATGGAAGAAGCGATATGTATAAAAGAGAATTATGTACAATTCAGTATGTGTGGGTATGATTTGGCATAGTGTTTCGCGGGGATTACAAAAAATATGGATAAACCAGTATTAGGTATAACTGGGTTACATATAACCCAGATCCTACTGTACTAATTGCAGTTGTTCCAAAATGTCTTGGCACCAGACGGTGCGGTATCGCCGGACTGATACTGCCATTGATGTGATTCTCTGGTGAATGCCGAATTACTAGCAACTTTCACCAGATTGGCCAGGACTGCTGGATAATGTTGGAAGTCGGATAATTGATGATATTACATATTTTTGGCAATTACTTTTTGTAGACATGTTCAAATGAATATATATCAATTTTTATAAAATAGTGCATACATGTAATTTGTAATGCTTAATTTCTTAACTTTCTGAGAAATTAATTTCTTTCCAGAAGGACTTATGTTCATCCGAGAGAAGAGGGTTGTGGAGAGACTTCTTTTTAAGGCCTACATGAAACAGATTGAGGAAGGAGTGGAAGAATCACACAGATGTGTTTTTGCCTTCATTCCTGACATTGCCCCTTGCTTTTGTCTTCCCACACAACAGTACTCTACCAAAAATGTTCAATCCAATGTAAGAATTTTAATTTTTGACTTAATTTTCAGGTTTTTTCATTAAGTTTCTCAAGTTAGCAATTAAACAGAATGGAATTATTTTTTATTTTTGGAAATTTTCCATTGATTCCAAAGGCCAGTGATTTAATTAGAGAATGATAGGGGTTACAGGTCTCACATTTCAGGACCATCTCTTGGTCTGTGACTAAGCCAACTGATTTGCTCAATCCATTTTAATACCACTGAAAAAGTTAGTAACTCAAATATCCATTCACCTATTTTATAGTTTATGCCATTAACCATAATAATTTAAAGCTAAAACTTGTCTCAAAATGTTGTTTTGTAAGTAATCAACCATATTATTTTTTATACTTTACTATTACTAAAGTTCTGTACTTGGTATAATTAGCGATTTTCCTCCATTCTGTGTTTCATTTGTAGGAACATTAGAAGTGTAAAATAAAAAAAAATATAATGTAAAGTTATAACTCTATTATTATTTATAGGAAAATAATACAATAAAGTCAAAATATAAAAATCCAAAGAAATAAATTTCGATATTTTAGAATCTGCCAGTGCCTTATTCACTTTGTGATAACTTTTGAATCATATCAAACATGTTAAATGGATTCATTCATATTTTCTAATGAAAATGAGTTCCTGTACTGGGTGTTTCAAAACCTCAATTAAGATCTTATATTGGTGAAGAATTGTTGGGATTGAAGTTGTTTCTCATGTCTTAGCTTTTTAAGTTACTTACATGGCATTTGGCTTTATTCAGATTGAACAAAAAACCCAATTTTATCATAGTTTGAGAATATATTACTTATATTTAACTTCTCTTGCATCAAGCATGCTAATTGATTAGATTTTGAGACATTTATTAGGGCTAATTTAAAATTTGCTAATGCAAAATGAATCTCTTCCAACTCTAAACCAAAGCAATATCCCATTTTTATTGGCAGGCTCACATCACTTGTTGAAGCTGGAATAGTACGTCATCTCATACAATCGGATCTCCCTCAGTCAGAGATCTGTACGTTGGACCTAAGAAACAAAGATAGGCAATTGTGTAGTCTGACCTAATTACAACATACCAAGCAGTGGGGATTAGCCTTCTGGTGGCAGCTGTGGCCTTCTTTGCAGAGAAGACGATAAACTTGTGGATCAAGTGGAAATGCAGTAAATCAAAGAAGAAATTATTTAAAAGAAAAATGAAGCCTCCAATTGTTAATACTTTGTCTGAGTATCCCTGGTTTACAGGGAAGCGTACTAGGAAAGATAATAATGAAAATTATAGACACTGAAGAGATAGACAGGCTGAATGAGAAAATAAGAGCATAGAAAGTGATGATCTGACATGTGAGAAATTGGGTGGTAAATTGAATACATGCAATGGACGGGAATATATATAAAAGTTGGAATTGAGGAATGGAGCACAACAGCCATGCTAACACCAATCAGAGCTCCATCGGCAGTCGTGTTTGATATAGTTTACAAGGAATAAAATTTATTTGCCTTTAGGTAAAATGAGGGAAATAGACATCAAGAAGTAATAGAACAGCTTTTGTAAAAGAATGTGTAATTTTTGAACTTTTGATGAAGTCATGATTTGAAAAAAAAAATACTTTTCTAGGCTACTGAAAGAGAAACATCTTATTTTTAGTTAACAGGTAATAATTATCCAATATGTGTTATTATCCTTCATTCTAAAATAGCTATTTATGCAAAAAATTCAAACATCTTGTTGATGACTTTTACATATATCTTGTTATTTTAATGGCTTGGGAAAGAGGAACATTCAATAGCCATCAAAAGTGTGGGAAAATTCAATGCCTATTTAGGTATCAAACATTATGGTAGATTGCAAATTGTTTGACGACTCTTGAAGATTGTAGAATGCCTTGTATTTGCAACTTTTATGGAATAAATGAAATGAAATAAAGAACATTTGGTATTTGCTTAATTGTTATAATGGGTGTAAAGGAGTAAGGATTAATCTATGTGGGCAGATGTTATTTCAGATGCACCTTTCACCATTAACATTAAAAGATTTATTGTAACATAAATCGATACACCTACTTACATTTGTTTGGTAACCAAGATGTTTATTGATGGAATAATATGATCCGAAGATCCTATGCAGACAGGCATAAGCTGTAAAGGTGGCCCAACCAAGGAAACATCCACATTCAGAAACGAGAGAAATTGTTCTGCTACGATAGTTCAGAGGTAGAATATCCGCCCGGCAAGTGGAAGACCCGGGTTTGATTCCCGGTCATAGCAGACTTTTTTCTCGTTCAAAATTATTCCCAAGATGTTTATTGTTTACATTTTGCCTAATAGTATTGACATAATCCACATAATTTTATTGCTGCTGTAAAGGCTTTGGTGCATCTATCCATGTGAATATTAAGTAAGAAGTTAATGCGTAATTATATTAATGATAAAACTTTACAATACAATAGATAAAATAGTAAATGTTAATGTAAACATCGCTTGCATAATTAAGGAAAGGGGAACGTTTGGTAAACTTGGGGTACCCAACACTGAAAGTAAGTAAATTTCAGAATTTATTATATTAGTTTTATTGTAATATGACATCAAAAGTGATATCAATAAAAATCGTTTGCTACTTAAAAGAAAACCCCTCCCTGAGCAAAGCGGGATGTTTCAGCTAGTTTATTATAACTTTGACTAACCACAATTACACAAATTCACTATCAAATCCAGTTGTTTACAGCACTGGTACATGCACTGGCATTTACTGCGACTAACTGACGGAATCAGCCCAAATATTGCATTGTGTGTGTAAACATGAAGGCAGCTTGAAACATGGTGAACTGAATGGGTGACAGGGATGGCACTTGGGGTAGGCAACATGCCCGACCGCACAGGATATCAATGGAACAGAAAGTTGATAACAATGGAACATGACTCTTCTCGGAACTGAAATAAAAATCATTCTTTCCTCATGTATAATAGTTCATGAGTATTTCTGACTTTTGAATCTCTGTTTTACTTCTCCCCAAATTTTGAGACCCTGGGCCAAGGCCCATATTGTCTTCCCCTCAAGACGCTATGATCAGACCTTCACTTAATCTTGATATAGACGAGCAGAAACCTCAGCATCTCCTCCAGCAATTTTCAACTTTATCTTTGCCTATAAGATGCTTAGTCTCTACAATAATTGTATTTAAACCTATTCATTTTGTGGAACTACCTTTTTCTTTCATATGAAAAATAGTCTCTTTGTAACTTATTTCACTCAAGCAATCTTGTCTTAACCAAACTTCCCATTAGACTAAAATATCGGTTTTTATCTCTAACATAATATTTTATAATTTTGCTGCACTAAGCATTGTCCTATTATTCTAAATTATAATCTGAGGTTGATTATTCTTTAATTCCTGATTGAGCAATTTAAGCATTTCCTGGGACAATGACCAAGATGCCGTAAAATATTCAACATCGTTGGATACAGTAATCATCCAATAGGCATTGTTAGTTTATGCATCATGACTCATCCCTATTAATATTAAAAATAGTAACAATTTAATTCAAGGATTTATTGAACATATTAGCATAGTGATTTCGACAGTTAATCCAGATCTTTGCTTTACACAAGTCAAATAGTTCAACTTAGCACAGTATGACTGTGTGGAGCAGAATATTCACGATTGAAAGGAATTTATTTCTCAGAGAGCTTTAGAGTCTGATTCGACTCTTATTTCTGGATATTATTATAGTTGAAATAGGACAACATTTAGGTATGATACAGATAGGAGTAAGGTATTTTTAATTAATGCATTACTGGTTTTTAGTCCTTTATATTTCATTCAGGGAACAGAATCAACTTGATATTCTGTGAAAAGTTGACTCATATCACTTCTACTTTTTCTATTTAAAATATTAAACAATATCAAGATGCAAATCTAACAATTGTATCATTGCAAAAAAATTTAGGTTATCCACTGGGTATTCCTCAAGCAAATCAATAGTAATTAAGGATAAAAATAAAGAATTTGGATAAACTACTGTTAGAAACAATGGAAAAGTTTGGCGTGCTTAATGTAGCCATTCATTGAATGTGATTTGTTTTACATATAACTAGAAGAACCCATTCTTTGCCTTTTGTTTATAATTGACACCTTGAAAAGCTTCCTTAGGTAGGTATTAATGATCTTTTGTGACTCTGAAATCATAACTTTATCTTCTTTGACATCCATAATTTTGAAAAACATACTGAAAACACTTTTACAATATTTATTCAAGAATTGTTGATGGCCTTCCTACTAGGCGAAATTATACACAAATTTTTTTGGTTACTTACCCTTGAATGCCTTGTGTAAAACTGATGATGAGAAGAGCATTAGGCACATAAATAGATGCCAAAAACTTGTAGTGTTTGACCTTGGACCTTATAAATGGTCATTGTAAAACAAACCTTTACTGGATATTGACAATGTTTGAATTGAAAAGGGTTAGTCACAAGAAATTATGGGAATATGTGGTATAAAAACACTGTCCTTTTGCACATCAGTGATACATTTCCATTTTTGTTTACAATGGCACTATAAATAGTATATCATAATTTCTTCTTCTAGTGTTGTCTTATGACAGGTCTTACCAATTCAGACCGGACACACACACACACACAGCAGGGAGGAGGGAAACCCAATGCCGGCATTATCCTGCTGCTTTGAAAGAGCACCGAGGGAGTAAACTGCTTAATGTCCCTTCCGAAGGATGGGGGTGCTGATTTTTGCACGGTCTCCTCAAACCACGTAAGTCGGAGGGGTGAACTCAGAAAAAATCCCACTTTCACAGGATTGGATTTTCTGGGTGTTCCTACAGTGGTAGAATGTCTTTTCTTATTCAAATCTTTAAGCAAACAGACTTGAACTCACTTTTTGTGCTGAAGAGGGGTTTTCTTCTAGAAAGTGATGCACTGTTAGTGGTCAACAACTGTAAGGGAGAAACCCTCAGAAAAATATTCATCAAGTTGGATGAGAAGAATATATTTGTAGTAGGAAGGTTCACTGATTGAAGGAGCTTTGAGACATCTGTAATTTATGGCAGAAACTTAATGCACAAAAAATTAAGTAATTGTAAAAGTAGATGTTGCTGTACACGATTGATCATTTAAAATGCTCATTAAATCAACTTTAAAGATGCTTCTAAGTAGAAAATCTCTGCTCAGAAACATTAATGCCTATTACATTATTTTCAATAGGAAAAATATTATGCATTTTTGATTTACACAATGATTTTCAGGAATGCAACTCGTGCATAAATCAGGGGATACCTGTATTTGCATAGAAATATTAATACTCCCTGAATTTCTTAGTTTTTTATGGGGTTGTTAAGCATACAGTTTAGATAACATCTGAATTTCATCTTATAAATATCTGTGAATGATGAAAATGTCAGTTTTTTATATTTAAAAATCTATAAAAACCGATAAAATCTCTAAAAAAGGATAAAATCCATGGAAGCGGCAGCCCTGTGTATATATGCAGTGAAGCCTCTATAATCTGATCTAATCGGTGCAACTGTGTGTTTGGATTATCAAGGTGTTCAGATTGCTGGATTCTAAGTAAATGACTATGTTTTTAAGAAAATAAACGGTGCAATATACATTGCACAAACATTCTCATATACCTATACATGTTTGTTCTCACTACATTCTTCCTCGAAATTAACTGTGTGTGCTTGGCGATTCACTGCCAATTATGTTAATAATGCATAGCAACAGGACCAAAGCGACTGACACCATCAACCTCTCACGTCTAATACATCTCACCAAGCACGCAACCAGGATTTTCTCTTAGGAGGGGTTCAGCCCTAAAATTTCATGAGTAGATTGCTAGTTGTTAGAAACTTCACACAATATAAATATGCGTAATTCAAGAAGTATCTGTATAATGATTATAAATTGTAAGCTGAGAGAAATAGAAAATATAAAAAGTCAAAAGAGTATATTTCCTGTATATTTATAAGGCTAGTAAGAGATTTTTAAATAGAGGCTAAAGCCCGTCAGCCCCTCCCTCTTGGTGAACCCCTGCCTCTCACTGATGGAATTTTATATTTGGGAATCCCTGGGTGCCCTCTCCCTTCTGACGCATGCGCTGAGCATCTTGTACAGAAATAATGCCACTGGATAATATATGGCAACTGTTTTTGGTCACATGGCTTAGTTAGTATTATTGGTGACATCAGATGGATGGATTTTAATCGAAATCCTTGGAGCCATTTTTGAGTAAATCAAATTTTGTTTCAAAATATCCAAGAATAAAGTACCCTTAGTTGTTGCACAATATTGTTTAGCTTTTCAGAATGTCTTTTATGAATGATATTATCCATAAATATGAGATATCATTCGATTTAGTTTAACTGTAAGGCTGTAGTAAGAGTTGGAATGGATCGTGGCGGAGGCGTGACATCACAAGGCTTAGGTAAGGTAGCTTAGCATACATTGTAATGTCACTGGATGCCATATAGTGATTTCAAGAGACATGGTTTATGCAGTATTATTTGTGACATCAGGCTCTACATTTGGATTGATTTTAATCAAATTCTCTTGAGCCATTTTTGAGTAAATCAGATTTTTCTAAAAATCACCAAGAATAAACTACCCTTTATTTTTGTGCAATATCATTTATGAAAAAAGAGTCTGCAAAAGATGATATACGAGGTGCTACCCAAAATGCACCAGCGCACACGTCACTTGTTATTAGGCAGTTCCTGGCTTCCAAAAACATGACAGTCATCCCCCATCCTCCCTACTCTCCTGACCTCACCCCCCTGCGACTTTTTCCTGTTCCCCAAAATGAAACTCTGGCTGAAAGGGCGATGTTTGGACACAATTGAGGAGATCTGGGCAGAATCGTAAGAGGTGCTTAACATGCTCACACTTGCGGACTTCCAAGGATGCTTCACATCATGGAAAAAAATTCTGGGGACAGTGGAAATTAGGACTTAGCGTAAGTAATTTTTTTTATGCACAAATTTCTGGAACTTTTGGGTAGCACCTCGTATTGCACAAATTCCAGATACCATTCGATTTTATGTGCATGTTTGGGCCTTAGTACTGCAAACAGACAGACGGCATGGCGAAAACCACTTTTATGGACTCGGGGAGACCTAAAATGTGCAAAATCTCTAAGTCAAACTTTTTTCAAGATTTCAATACTTTTCTAAATACTACATATATGAGAAAGTAAAAATATTTATTATAATGTATAGTAGGTATATATAGTATAGTATCTTGCAATGCCCCACTTAATTGATACTGTAATCATTGGGAGCAAACAGTCGTCATGAAAGGAGGAATCTAATAATGGGATCATTAAAGGAAGACCAGACTTGAAAGATAATAATTAGATAGAATTTAATGATCGCTACTAGAATGACTAATTATTTGTAGCTTAAATGGATTTAAATGTAACCTATTTTCTTGACCCTCCCTAAGGACTGCATAACCTTACAGAGGTGGGAGGGTTTGTGTACTCTTACGAACCAAAGAGCTATGCCGGCGGGAGATAATTCTCCTGGTAGGACCATCCAAGCCGGAAAGGTCTGAGGGGAAGAGTTAGACTAAGAAGCAGTCTTGGGGGTTTTACATCCCCCTGTGCAAGGGCAGCAGCTTGCACAGTACCTCTGTAGGTGGTGATCATGTGGATCTGAACAGCTACAGATGGGTAATCACTCTGTGAAACTGCGATGAGGAAAGCAAGGGGAAACTACCTCATTATATTTCCCATGATAGGCTGAAAAGCTGAAAAATACCTCTATGGATCTTTCTGGGGTAAAATATTCCGGAGGTAAAATAGTCCCACAATCGGATCTCCGGGTGGGGACTACCCTAGGGGATGCACAGAGGAAATTTAACATTAATAGGAAAGCAAGTGGTGAGAAATTAAGAATAGGCACATGGAATGTTAGGACTATGAATTCAGGGGGTAAACTAGAGAACATAAAAAGGGAAATGAGAAGGAATAATTTAGGTATAGTAGGTCTTAGTGAAGTTCGGTGGGAAGGAGAAGGCGAGATAAATTCAGACGAATTTAAGATTATTTACTCGGGAGGGGAGAAAAAGGAAAGGGGAGTGGGGATTATAATGAGAAAAGAGATAGCTGAAAGAATTGGCAAGGTAGTGACAGTTAATGATAGATTAATAGCCGTAAAACTTCAGATGGAGCCAGTGGAAATGCTTATAATTCAAGTGTATATGCCAACGACTAATGCTAGCGACGACGAAGTAGATGAAATCTATGAACAGATTATGGAGATATTGGAGGAGGAGGGAAAAGGAAGGATCACCACCATAGTAATGGGAGATTGGAACAGTGTAGTCGGAGAGGGACAGGAAGATAACATAGTGGGAAAATATGGACTAGGGAAGAGAAATGAAAGAGGGAATAAACTTGTGGAATTCTGCCATAGAAATAGATTAATTGTAACTAATACATGGTTTAAGCATCACCAGCGGAGACTTTACAGATGGAGAAGCCCAGGAGACCAGAGACGATACCAGATAGATTACATACTAGTCAATGAAAGATTTAGAAATAGCATTAAAAATGTGAAAACAATACCAGGGGCAGATATCGATTCTGACCACAACCTTTTGGTGGCAAATATACAATGTAGACTGAAGAGCGTTAAGAGAAACATAAGAGTTAACAAGAAATGGAACTTAGAGGAACTCCTTAAAAACAAGGAGGCTATTATGACTGAGCTGGAGGAAAGGTTGGGGGAGAGAGCTGAAGAAAATAGGAAGAATGTAGATGAGGAGTGGAGATACATCCATAGCAACATTAAAGATGTAATGGAAAAGAAGGTAGGAAAGATAACGGGTGAAAGAAACAAAAAACCCTGGATCACAGCAGCCATGCTGCAAAAAATGGAAGAGCGGAGAAAGTGGAAGAACATAAACACTGAAGAAGGCCAAAGAAAGTACAAGGAGTTAAATAATGCTTTGAGAAGGGAAACAGATAAAGCCAGAGAACAGTGGATAAATGAGAAATGCGAGGAGATTGTCGAATGTGAAAGAATTTGTAGAACAGACCTCATGTATAGCAAAGCAAGGGAACTATTCAAGAAAAAAGCAAGAAAGATAGGACGTAAAGGAATCATGAACAAAAGTGGTAAAATAGTATCGGAGCCAGACAATGTAAAGAATGTCTGGAAAGAATACATTGAGGTTCTGTATGACAAAGAAGGAAAGCCAAGAAATATTGAATTAAATGAAGAAGAGGATGTGGAAGAAGATCAGTTAGGACCAAGTATTCTCGAGTCTGAAGTTAAAAGAGCAATTGATGACATGAAAAGAAGAAAGGCTGTTGGGAGTGATGATATACCCGTGGACGTTCTTAAGGTTTTGGGGTCTAAAGCAGTTAAGCAACTCACAAAATTTTTTAACCAAGTATATGATACTGGCGTATGGCCTGAAGATTTTTTAGATGTTGTGATGGTACCACTGGAGAAAAAGAACAATGCAAAATGTTGTAAGGATTACAGAACTATTAGTTTAATTTCTCATACGGCTAAAGTTCTAACCAGAATAATAACCAAAAGAATTGAATGTAAAATAGAAAAGGAGCTGCAAGATAATCAGTTTGGTTTTAGAAGAGGAAGGGGGACTAGAGATGCTATAGGATGTATGAGGATGGTGATAGAAAGAGCGCTAGAAGTCAATAAAGATATGTATATTTGTTTTGTAGATTGGGAAAAAGCTTTTGACCGAGTGAAATGGGATAAGATGCTGGGTATTTTAAACAAAATAGGAATAGATTGGAAAGATAAAAGACTGCTTAAAAACCTATACTTTGATCAAAAGATTAGAGTCAGGGTTGAAGGAGAAGAAACAGAAAGTACTTCAATAGGGAGGGGAGTGAGGCAGGGCTGTCCTATTTCACCAGCGATATTTAATATTTATGCAGAAACAATAACAGAAGAAGCGTTGATGGAAGAGAAAGGATTTAAGATAGGAGGTGAAAGTATTACCACCATTAAATACGCAGATGATCAGGGCTTAATAGCAGAAGGCGAGAAAGAGCTTCAGAGGATGACAGACAGACTAGTTGAGGTTGGCCAACAATATGGAATGAAGATCAATACAGAAAAAACGAAAGTCATGGTGGTTTCAAAGGAACATAAAGAATTAAATATAATGGTAAATGGCAAAAAATTGGAACAAGTAAGTAGTTTCAAATATCTCGGCAGTATTTTAGCACAGGATGGAAGTAGTACACAGGACATCAGAAGTAGGATTGCAATGGCAAAAGCAGCATTTAACGAGAAGAAGGAGCTTCTCACAAGCAAGAAAATAAACCTAGAAACAAGGAAGAAATTAGCAAAATGCTACATATGGAGCATAGCTCTTTATGGTGCAGAGACGTGGACGATAAGGAGAAAGGAGGAAAAATATTTAGAAAGTTTTGAGATGTGGGTATGGAGAAGAATGATGAAAGTGAAATGGACAGAGAGGAAGAGAAACGAAGAAGTATTAGAAATGGTGGGAGAAGATAGGATGCTAATAAAAACAATCAGGAAAAGAAAAGCAAATTGGATAGGGCACATATTGAGAAGACAGTGTTTACAAAGGACGATCTTAGAAGGAAAAATTAGTGGAAAAAGAGGAAGAGGGAGAAAAAGAATAGGAATATTAGATAATATAAAGCAGGGATATACTACTTATAGAGGTATAAAAGAAGCTTCTAGGGAGAGAGAGAAATGGAGGCAGCGATTCAGTTAAAACCTGTCTTCGGACAGAAGCATGATGATGATGATTTTCTTGAAGATTTAAAATATTTTGTATGATAATTAGAAGAGTAATGATTAGCTCAGTATGATCAGAGGTTTTTTGAAAGTGAAAATAGTGGTGCAAGTTTGGCAGAAGTATGATGGAAGAGGGAGAATGACAATTATTAGCAATTTAAACTTAATATTGAACCCAAAACATTACAAATTTTGTCCAACTTATGCATTATATTCTTTTTTGTATCATATTATCTATTTTTATTTCATCCTAGCAAAGACCTATTAACTTTTATCATACGGCAATCATTTACAATGGTGCTTCCTCATGGCCAGACATTTTTTACTATCAGAGTTCAAAGAACATACATTATGTTAAATTTGAATATTTCCTAAAATATTAATCGAGATCAATTCAAATAAAAAGCATAATAAAAACAAATTCCCTATATATTTCTCACTATTAATTTTGTGAAAAAATTTATCAACATTTTAATTCGATGAATTAATTATAAATAATCCTAAAAATAAGAAAACAATCAAATTAAAAGAAATAAACTGAGAAGATATACACATTTTTTAGAGTAAAATTATCAAACTTTGTTTGATGTGTGTGATATTACACTGTGCTATGGCTCAAGCATCTTTTAAAATAAAAGTTTTAATTACTAAATAAACAAATTAAAAAATTCACAAAAATCACTTTTTCACCATCTCAAATGTAACCTTCCCCCTATACCTAAAATTTACACCCAAAACAAAACTTGAATTATTTTCTATACATAACAAAACGCATTGAAATAAAAAGTTAATAAACCATTAAAACTTTACATTTGTGTGGTAAATGCGGAAACATGGGTCTATACAGAGGCCCATGTCACATTTGGTGCACTTGAATCTTGTTCCCACTCTTTTTTATTTGCCGAACGCACATGACAATGTAAATGTGAACACTTGACTGGCCAATGTGCTGAATGTATCACTTCCAGTCTTGTTTTTTGTTCCGATTAGGAAACTCGACCTACTCTTGGGGAGGAGGAGGAGACAGTTACCATGCAACCATAAAGGTAGGAGAGAGAAGTGACTGTGACGTGTCGCTTCGACACCCCTGGGGCCTCGCCAACCTGAAGTCGTCTGATTGGTGAGTGCTCACTGGGTTTCCTTATCCCAACACCTTGTTGACATCCATATATATATATATATATATATATATATATATATATATATATATATATATATATATATATATATGTATATATATTTCTTTAAACAATTTAAAATTGTCACGTCATCATATGTATACATCTTTGACTGAAATCAAATGGATTATAATGGAGTCTAAGCATGAAATCAATGCTCTTAAGTTATGGAAAATCAATTCCCATTGAAAGGCATTGGAGTCATTGCTATGGTAGTTGATATTTATCATTGTTGAAAACCGAAAAAAGTCTCATAATTTTATGATTAAAATAAAATTTTTATGCAAATTCATCCCTAGTAGGCCTAGGAGGAAGCAGTTTTTAGTAAGTAAATAGACCTAATCTGGTTGTGGCATATAGCAGTTTTATGGTATGCGTTTGTTCAAAGTATATCATTAAGTTTAAAATATTCCATTGCATGAATAGTGGCTATTTGCGATATACTCGACACTTTCTTAACTTTTTTAACAAGTTCATCAGCTTCTTGTCTGAATTGGTCACAAAATTAGGTTAAAATCCAAAGAAGTATCTTTTTATCAATCAGAAACTAGAGATTTAACTACAACTAGGAGCTCTGCCCCTCTGGCCACCAACCCCCCTGCCCAAGCTGTGAAAAATGTCCCTTTTTCTGACTAAAAACTAATTTTTATACCAATTCAGTATGGATTTGAAATAACAATTTCCAATACCTAAGGATTTGCAACCATCAATACAGCCTGCCACATAGAAAAGGTCAGACACTGCCTTTAGTCATAGCTGTTTTCCATATATTATCGTGAATTTCATGCAGAAACCAACTTATGCTATTTCATCTGCTCTGTGATTTTTGTGGAATGAAACATTTTCTGCTGTATTCACTTATATATTTATATTATTCAATTTTTATATTTGAGAAATCATTTGTTGTCATTTTTATGCACTCTTTGCACCAAGTTAATACATTTATGGAAAGTTGTGTCTGTCCATCCTTTTGTTTGTTTCATTCATCTCACAAACCACTCAACTGATTTTTATGGCATTTGGTTCAGGAGTTATACAATAAAAGTCTTCTAGAAGCATTAATTTTCTATTTTCATATTTGTTACATTTTGAGCATATGACCATTGGATTACAAATATAATAAATCATTTCCAATTACTTCAACATACCAGTTTGAAATATAATGCATGACATCTTGTTTAAAGCAGTTAATTAAATTTACATGTCCACTTAACATTCATCATGGGAACGATTCATTAAGATTACAATTTATATTTACAAAAAGGCTAGTTCTGGATAACTCGCAGAAAGCTTCAGATTCGCTAGAGTTTAAATTAGACTTTCTTTACATGATTTTTATCTTCTTTTTTCGCGATTTTTAATATTTTCCACTTGAACATTAATCTGCTTGAGATTCTTCTCCAAGTAATAGCTGAAAAAAATCCATATTTTATTATCTATTAAGAAATAATATTTGATTATCAAATGCAGTATTTAATTAAGCTCTTTTCAAGAATAAATTTAAGAAAAGATTTTTACCATACTAATATAATTACCTCTCTTTGAAACTCCTTCAGTTCTTCCTTCTTTCTCCTTTCAAAGAAGCCAGCCTGAAATGATAAACCAAGTAGCATACATACATAGTACAATCCTGCATCAGACACCTTATAAAAAGTTATACACACACACACACACACACATTATTTTCCGCTGTCCTCTTCTTATCTTGATAACTCTCCTTCCCTTTCAAATCGTCTATCAGCTGAACACTTTTCCTACCTCTTTCCCTTTTCCCATCTAGTTTTCCTTCTAACACGTCTTTAATCATACTCTCTCTCCTCAGGTAATGTCCAACCCAGTTAGCCTTCCTCTTTCTGATAGTCTGTATAATCATTCGCTTCTCTCCTATTCTTCGTAGCACTTCATCGTTTTTCATCCTATCTGTCCATTTTATCTTCAGCATTCTCCTCCAAGTCCACATTTCAAAGCTTTCCAAGTATTTGATGTCATTTTTCCTTAGCGTCCATGTTTCTGCCCCATACAATGCTATACTCCATACGTAGCATTTTATCAACTTCTTGCGGATATCTTCCCTTATATTCCCTGTAAGTCGTTGTTTCTTTCTCCTGAAAGCTGCTTTTGCTTTTCCTATTCTAGTTTTGATCTCATCCGTACATTTTGCCTCTCATGTTATGATACTTCCAAGGTATTTATATTCTGAAACTTGTTCTAATGGCTTTCCCCCAATAGTTATGTTCAGATTCTCTTCTTTACCCGATATTCGAATGACCTTGGATTTTTCTGTATTTATTTCCATACCGTATTTTCTACCAGTTATCACTAGTCTATTTATCATTTTTTGTAGCTCCTCTTCCTTTCTTGCTAGAAGTACTTGATCATCTGCGTATTTTACTGTTCTTATAATCCTTTCTCCAATTTTGAAATCCCCTGTGCCTTCTAAAGCTTCTTGCATTAGACTTTCTCCATATATATTGAATAGAAACCTTCACATAAAATGAGACTTCTTACCTAAGTGACATGAGTTCGACTCCAGAAATTCCGAAAGTTGTGTTTTTTCCCATAAGAAAAGCATTGCGCCATATTGGTAAATTAATTATGGGCACTTGCCGGTAAGCTAGAAAAATGAAATTTTCAGTGTTGCTAGATGGCCGCAATATCTATTAGGAATTTTTGTCACTTTTGCTTACACTGTCTTGGGTTCGACTCCCGAGACCCCGGAATATCTCCCCTAAGTTAGCTTGGGAAAAGGTTTTCCCAGTGTGTAGACCAATCTAATAGGTTTAGGAAGCTGAAATTTTGCAGGTTTATAGGACATTTGTCATAACCAATTATAAAAGTCGAAATTTTTAAAATTGTGAATTTTAGGGGTTGTTTTAACCCCATTCGAACATTAAACTTTAATAATTTTTTAGGTACAACGGGATGAGCTAAGAAGCTGCAATTTTCAAATTATCTACAGAACAGCGCATTTGCACAAATAAAAATTTCAATCTCTCCATATATATATATTGCGGCAACCGTTAAAAATGTTTAAATTTTAACCAATTAGAAAAATATTATTTTACTTCTAAAAGTGCTACAGCTTCAAAATTTGGCTCAAATGTGTAGCATTAGTACCCCATCATGGGGAAAGTGTAAAATGTTTAAAATTGCAACTTTTGGGGATTGTTGTCAACTATAATTTTTTTTGTGGGTAAAACGAAAATCGCTGCGGAGGTGAAATCTTTAGAAATAAAAAAATATTTGTAATGATGAAATATCTGTCTGAGAAATGATTGCTTTTTCAAGGTGAGGTGATATGCTTGCAGAATGCAAGCACCAACTACTAGTATGTTATATCCTCCTCCTCTGTAAGAGTCGTCGATATATAATGATAGGAGGATACTAATGTCCAGCCCAAACTACTAGAGTTGGAGAGCGGAAAGTTTCAGTTTTTGTAGATATGATGGAGAAACCTTCAGATAAAATGAAACTTCTTACCCAAGTGACATGAGTTCGACACCAGAAATTCCGAAATTTGCGTTTTTTCCTCTAAGAAAAGCATTGCGCCATATTTTTAAATTAATAATGGGCACTTGCCAGTAAGCTAGAATGATGAAATTTTCAGTGTTACTAGACGGCCACAATATGTATTAGGAATTATTGTCACTTTTTCTTACAGTGTCTTGGGTTCGACTCCAGTGACCCCGGAATATCTCCCATAAGTTAACATGGGAAAACGAAATCCAGTGTGTAGACCAATGTAATAAGTTTAGGAAGCTGAATTTTGCAATAACCAACTATAAAAATAAAAAATTTTAAAATTGAAAATTACAGGGGTTGTTTTAACCCCATATGAACATTAAAGTTTAATAATTTTTTAGGTACTACGGGATGAGCTAGGAAGCTGCAATTTTCAAATTATTTACAGAACAGCGCATTTGCACAAATAAATATTTCAATCTCTCCATATATATATTGCGGCAACCGTTAAAAATGTTTAAATTTTAAACATATAGAAAAATATTATTTTACTTCTAGAAGTGCTACAACTTTAAAATTTGGCTCAAATGTGTAGCATTAGTACCCCATAATGGGGAAAGTGTAAAATGTTTAAAATTGCAACATTTGGGGATTGTTTTAAACTATTATTTTTACGTGGGAAAAACGAAAATCGCTGCGGAGGTGAAATCTTTAGAATTAATAGAATACTTGTAATGATGAAATATCACTCTGAAAAATTAATGTTTTTTCAAGGTGAGATGAAATGCTTGCAGTATGCAAGCACCTTCTACTAGTATGTTATATCCTCCTCCTCTGTAAGAGTCGTCGACATATAATGATAGCAAGAGAATACTAATGTTTAGGCCTTTCCAGATAAGCTGGAGATTTGAATTTTTTTCATAGGTAGAATTTTGTGCAAAACCGACTAGAAAAAACGAAAATCTTTAAAAAGTGCAACAATGCTGCCGCTAAAAATTCGCAATTGTTTAAACAAATTTTCAAGGTTAATATATTTCCGAATGTGCCACGGAGTTGAAATTTTTTTTATAAGTAGAATTCTTAAAAAAATGAAATAGGGATTATTCAAATTTTGATATTTTAATTTGTTTGGCAGTTAAAAATTCTTAAAGTTTAAAGAAATAGATAGCTGTTTAGGTACTATGAGATGAGCTAGGAAGCTGAAATTTTCAAATTATTTACAGTATAGTATATTTGCACAAATAAACATTTCAATTTTACCATATATGTATTGCGGCGGCCGTTAAAAATTATTTAAATTTAAACAATTAGAAAAATATTATTTTATTTCTAGAAGTGCTACAAGTTTAAAATTTGGCTAAAATGTGTAGCATTAGAACCTTATAATGAAGAAAGTGTAAAATTTTTAAAATTGCGACATTTGGAGATTGTTTTAAACTATTATTCTTACATGCGGGAAATCAACTCTAAACTGCCTTCAAATATTCTCAACTCAAAATTATTCAAGTAAGAAAGTTTCACACCCCTTCAAAAAACTTGATCGCAGTTGCAGCTCCATCCCTTTAACCTTTAAATATCAAAATGGCATGGTGTGCCAGCAAATTTATGGGTAAGCCTGCTAAACGGCACACCCGTGGCCCGCAAAGTTGCGAGGCAGCTCACATATGTGGTTTTTGTCATAGAATCAAAATAGTAATAGGAGACGAAAGGCCAGACATCTTTCTTTTCCTCCTCCTCTCCCAAGGCCGAAGTTCTTATGGATTGGGGGAATGGAGGGTAAACAAACACTCGAGAGAGCCTGTCTCAAAATATAGGCCTCCAATATGAGACAGTCTTTCAGAACCTAAGAGATGCATTAAACTGAACCCCAGGTCTGAGACCTACCCAAAGGTCCCTTTATTATTTTCTTCTTTCTTTTGCATATCTGCATTTTACCACATTTACATTCATCCATTTGCAGACCACGAAGCAGAGCGAGAGTAGACTCATGCATGCAAAATTTCAGTAGCTGTTTATCCATTTATTTTTTAATGATTACTTTATTTTTATATAATTATTTCGTAGTTATATATATTTTTGTAATTATTTTTGGAAATGGGCCCCAAGGATATAGAGGAAGTCTTTGTTAATTCGGATTCTGACGCGTACGAAGGTGGTGTGGAAGGTGGTGCGGAAAGCGGTAGCGATGGCATGGAGGAGCCTGAGGATGATGGCTCAGCAAGGAGTAATGATTCATCTAAATGGAAATCTCCACATGAAGGCAGAAGACGAAAGATCGATGTGCACCCTTTTACTGCGGGGCCGAGTGGAATGAATACTTGTACTATTATTGTATTTGCATTTTATTGCATTGATCCAAATTTGAATTCCAATACTATATTTTGACATGTTTATTTCCTCTAATAGGCAGCATCATGTAATTTTGCAATATGTGAACAATAGATTGCTTTTTATATGAACATTTTATCATGAATAGTTTATTAGACATGCAGTTTTTTTAGAATGTAAACATATTTTTAAATACCCCAAAATAAATCCGGTTGATAGAACCTACTAGCAGGCATTTAAATCTGGAGGATAAAGGTTAATTGAATGCACCTGCGATCATAGCTGCATCCAGTTTGATCATCTATCCCTTTAATTGCACTAATCAAGTTTAATAGGCATTGCGTGCATTTCTTTAATTGACCAGGCAATCGCAGATGCAACCGTTGCGAAGCATTGGGATACGTCACTTTTGCACATGAACCTTCCTTTCGATGGACAGGGTGATTCAAAAGTCCCCGAACTATAAATTTTTTAAATTGTTTGCTGTTGTTGGTTTTGGTATGTACGGGTGACCTTGGCGAACATGCTGCAGTGGCGACATCACCGCCTGCCAGTGCGCATGCCTGGGAGTCGGCCGGAAATGTTAGTCAGTCCGCCATGAGTCTCAGGCAAGAACAGAGGGTTGCTTTGCTGGAAGCTTATTTTACAGAAAAATCTTATCAACGTTGCATCCACTTGTTTCAAGAGAAGTTCCCTGTTGCTCCTATTCCAGGGAAAACAACAGTGTATGATCTTGTGCATTTTCATGACTCTGGTAGTATTAAGGATAGGCAGAGAAGCGGCCGACCGTCCGTGTTAATGTTCGTGATAATGCCTGCGTTTACCGAGCATGTTCAACAGGTCCTGCAGCACTCTCCCGGCAAGTCACTTTGGCGGTTGTCACAGCAGGTTGGAGCATCTTATTCAGCCTGCCAAAGGGTTACTAAACGTTTGAAGCTAGGGCCATACCGAGTTCGAGAAGTGCAAGAGCTTCGCCCACTGGAACCAGGAAAGCATGTTGCCTATTACAAATGGTTTAGGAGATTCACTTGCAAAAATGAGATTATCCAACTTAACATGACTTTCTTCAATGATGAGGCTTGATTTCATTTAAATGGGTATGTCAATAGCCAGAACACTTGCATCTGGGCTGCGCTTAATCCTCACACACTGCATGAGGTCCCACTTCACTAGCTGAAAGTTGGAGTGTGGTGTGCCATGTCTAGGTGGCGAATTGTGGGACCAATTTTTTTTCGATACAACTGTTAATTCAGAAGTGTACTTGTTAGACATCATCCATCAATTTGTAGCCATGCTGGAAGCTGATGAGCATTATTGTTGGTTCCAACAAGACGGCATAACTTGCCACAAGTCCAATGAAACAATCGAGAAGCTCCATGAGTTCTTTGATGATCGATTAATCTCGAAAAATCTTTGGCCACCTCGCTCACTGGACTTGATTCCTCCAGATTTCTTTTTGTGGGGCTATCTGAAGGAGACAGTGTATTGCAACAATCCTAGAATGCTGCAGGATATGCGGAGCAACATCAACAAAGCTGTGAGGGACATCCCAGTCAACGTACTGAAAAGAGTTTCCACCAACATGTGTCATCGTGTGAATGTGTCTTTTACAAAATGGTGGATATTTCCAGCATCTTTTGTAAACTTCAGTAAAGGTTTCAATGTACAAAATCTATTGAATTTAAATAAATCTTTTTAATCAGAGCTCGGGGACTTTTGAATCACCCTGTATATACAGCGTGAAAGCATGTATTTATGCATTATGGATCAGCTTCTTGACTGTAGTATCCACCCACTTTGTGAATATGGCACCCTTTACTGCCTCTGCCTAGTTTGCTGGCAAGAAGATGCTCAGTACCAATATATTTATCTTCTGGATGGAGAAACCATTGTTATCAACCCAACCCGCCACTGAGATCTCAGAAGAAGTCACCGAGAACCGTAAGGCACTACCTATACCACTACCTATACCACTACCTACGCCACTACCTACGCCACCACCTATGCCGTTGCCATCGTCTATGCAGTCACTGCTGGCCCATACTGCATCGTCATCGTTGTTGTTGTTATCAGCTGTAAGTCATTACTTTATTCATTTTTAACAACATTTAAAATCATTTGCAAATATTCCCAGCTGAAACATATCATATTTGGTTCATTTGTGGAGGAAATGCCAGATAGCGACGATGAACAAAAAACACCTAGGCCTTCTAGGCAATCTCTTTTTGAAGCTGGGGTAATATATATCTTGGCATTAGATTGATTTGATGATGTACCAGTAAACAATTTTAAATTTGCATCATACTACTCAACTAATTTAATCTGAATTTATTTCCCCATTTTAGACGGACGCATTGAAAAAAAATTGAGACCGCTGAGTTGTGGTTATGGCCCATTGCCATTTATGAAGGTGGAAGAATTACAAGAGGGGCAGCATCACAGAATTATTGAACTAGAGTCAATGGCAATGAGGTATGGGCAAGCTGTGATGGCAACTATGACAAAAGGGGAGGAAGATCCCAGTTGGAGAAGGAAGGTCTTCCTTGCCAAACGATATTAAAATGTATTGACAACTGAGGACAAAATTATATAACCAAAGTACGGAAATGTTTATATTAACCAGAAAAAATAATACATTAACAAACCTAACAGAATAGTATAGCATTAACCAGTGAGAATATTTGATTTCATTTTTGCCAATCAGTCACATAAACTCCAATAGATAAATAAACTTGTTCAAACCTGTCTTATTTCATTTTATTTAATACCTTAAAACTTCATATTCCTACCATATGCAGGCTCAGCATTTCTATAATCTTACAGTTAGAGTGCTTCATTCAGATTTGAGACTTGACAGACATGTGCATAAAGTGGGTTTCTCAAAAAAAAGATCTTCTACGCATCAGATAGCTCTCCAAAGCGCAAACAGTAAGTTCTCAACTTTTAAATTATTTTGCATTAACTCCACTCTCAAATCATACCTTTTCACAAGTATCATTATTTTTCTATTACCCTAAGGTTATGGATGCGACAGTGGATAGAGATGGAGTTGCAATCGCCTCCTATGGAGGAGTAAAAAATATGCATGAGGAAAACATACAGTATCTCCCATTTCAGTATATGGCGATTTATCACTCTTGGGAAATATTGGAAAGATTCCCAGATTACGCCAGAAACTGAATTAACTTTGATGAATATAGCCTCTGCTTTGAACATTATAACAAAGGAGTGATCCAGATTAATGGACCACCACCAATTAAAAAAGATTGTTATGAGTGTAAAATCTCCAACAGAAAAAATGGGTTTTCTAATAAAAATGGATTGTCAATAAATAAACTTGTTCAAACCTGTCTGATTTCGTTTTATTTAAAACCTAAAAAAACTTCATATTTCCACCATGCGCATTTCTCACAGAGAGAGAGAAAACAATATTTCCACAAAAGGTTGTTCCCGCAAATAGATGGTGATTCTGTGCATTTCTAAGGACTGCCAGAGAGGAGGTAACGACATAATGGGAATGAGGTAGGAAGGGAATGAAGAGAAACAATCATTGGAAGGAAGGTAATGTAATAAGATAGAAAACTGGAATGGGGGCCCAAAAGTATTACCATTTTTCCACCAGATTAGAGATGCCAGATTAAACATGCCAGATTAGACATGCCAGATTAGACATGCCAGATTAGACATGCCAGATTAGACATGCCAGATTAGAGAAGCCAGATTAGAGAAGCCAGATTAGAGAAGCCAGATTAGACATGCCAGATTAGACATGCCAGATTAGAGAGAGAAAACCATTTTCCAGCCAGATTAGAGAGAGGAAACAATTTTCCAGCCAGATTAGAGAGGGAAAATAATTTTCCAGCCAGATTAGAGAGAGAAAACAATTTTCCAGCCAGATTAGAGAGAGAAAACCATTTTCCAGCCACTGAACCCATTTTTGATCGTCTTTTTAGATGGAGAAAACCATTTTACCACCATAAACTTGGCAACACCGTTTTCCCTGCCAAAATGATCAACCAATCACAATTTACCACCAAAATGAATCAACCAGTCACAATTTACCACCAAAATGAATCAACCAATCAGCGATTTACGAACGTCTTTTATTTGTTCATGTGATCGAATTATGATCATCTTTTGTTTTCAAAATGGCAGCTGTGCTGAAACTGGCTTTTCCTATACTACTGGCCTGGATACGTGGTGAAACCGATTCTCATGGACGAGTTAAACCAACGCGGACAAGTAGATCTCATGGACTTTCAGAGTTTACTGGATGGGGATTATAAATTAACCCTGCATTATCAAGTGCACCTGAGTAAATTTCACCTTATACATCCATTGGTGTTGAAATTGGCGACAGAGGTTGCCAGAATATTTGCTGAGCATCTTTTTAGACTTTGGGGTACCGCACGTATTGCAGTCAGATAATGGTAGAGAATTCACGGACAAAATAATAAGAGAGCTCAGCAAATTGTGGCCCAGGATGGTTCTGGTCAACGGGAGACCTCGATATCTGCAGAGTCAAGGGTCGGTCGAATGAAGCAAAGCCACGATGAAGGATGTGGGACAATAAGACACCGAATTGGAGATTGGGGTTGGGATTTGTTCAGTGGAGCATGAACACGACTTTCCACGAGGCCATCAAGACGACGCCATATCAGGCCATGTTTGGCTGCAAATCAAAGATCGGTTTGGGGACGTCTCTTTTGGCAGAATTTTCAGAAAAAATTGCAACTGATATTATGGAAGAGGAAATGGAGGATCTTATTATTGCCAACACTCGGAAGGGGAAATTGCAGGACCATCTCACCGACAAATTGACAAAACACGAGAGGAGAAAATAGCTAGGCCATCTCACAGACAAATTGACAAACCTCAAGAAGAGGAAATAGTGGGACCATCTCACTGACAAATTGATGAACCTCAAGAAGAGGATGTCACAAGGCATTAAACGTTCTGAAAAAGGACACCAAAAAATTTAAATTTATAAGCCGAAAGAATGAGAAATATTAAGAAAAGGAAAGTGAAAGATAGGTGACTGCGTTAACCTTCACATTGTGCAATACGACCAAGGTAGAGGTGACTCCACTAATTTGATCGTTGTAGTCATGGATATCAAGGACGAAAAATTAAAGTTTGGAATGTAGAAAAAAGTATAAGAGTAATCGTTCGCAAGCTTTCCATAGCTAAAGGGCAGGTAATGCAAAGATGTGGATGTCACCAAAATTGCATGACAAGAATATGTCAATGCTTTAACCTCTTCCGTTATTTGCACGTATTAATGTGCAAAATTTTTGTTCCAAAAAATATTTTTGCACATATATATATATATATATACCTTCTCCTCGACTTACAACCTATGCGACTTACGACCATCCGCACTTTTGACCACAAAAAATAAATAAATAAAAATAATAAATAAATAAAGATAACTACATGGTAGGGTCAAAAAGTTCCCGAAATTGATGCCTAGAGCACAGCAGGGTCTAGGCATCAGAGTCTGTTTGACCCTCCCACTGCCTCTCACTCAGTCACTTTCAAGCATCAGTTGCGTGTGGATTTGTTACAATTGTATCTGAAATATTACCCCTAAAATGACTGGTAAAAGGAAAATACTTTCATCTGCAGGTGCGCCAGCCAATAAGTCAAGGAAGGCTATTGATTTAGACTGTAAAATGAAGAATATCCGGCAGTATGAATGCGGAAAGAAGGTTAATACAATTGCACGTGACTTGAAGTTATCACATTCCACAGTATTAATGATACTTAAGGACAAAGAAAGAATTTGTGAAGCTGTGAAAGGTTCTGCACCTATGCAGTCTACAATTTTAACCAAACAACGACAGGGAATGAAATGGAGAAATTGTTATTCATGTGGATGGCAGATTCAATACAGAAAAAAATACCCATGAGCCTTCTCGCAGTGCAAACAAAGGCTAGATGTCTTTTTCAGACATTAAAATCACGCTCCGGAGACGATTACGCACAAGATTTTCAGGCTAGTAATGGGTGGTTTATGTGTTTTAAAAAAAGATTTGCTTTGCATAATGTACATATCACAGGAGAAGCAGGAAGTGCAGATGAAGAAGGAGCCCAAAAATTCGTTGATAGTTTTAACAAATTAATTGAAGTAAAAGGTTATCTACCAGAACAAATTTTCAACGTAGACGAAAGTGGCTTGCTACGAATGCCTACTCGTACATACATACATCAAGAAGAAAAAAGGATGCCAGGATTCAAAGGTTTTAAGGATATGTTAACTTTGTTGCTTGGTGGTAATGCCGCGGGTTTTAAGCTGAAGCCTTTTCTAATCTATCATTCGGAAAAACCTCGTGCATTTAAGCACATCAACAAGCATACACTGCCCGTTTGCTACCATTCAAACCCTGAAGCTTGGATGATTCAAGCACTGTTCGAAGACTGGTTCATGAACTGCTTCATTCCCCAGGCTCGTGAATATTGTGCGGAGAGAGGTATCCCTTTCAAGATTTTATTGATTATGGACAATGCCCTTGGCCACCCCCCTCATCTGGACGACCTTCATCCCGATGTTACAGTGGTTTTTATGCCACCTAACACAACCGCTATCATCCAACCCATGGATCAGGGTGCTATTTCATTTCATTTCATTTCATTTCATTTAAGGCTCATTACCTCAAAACGACATTCACACAAGCCATCAAAGTCATCGATTCTGATGCAGATTTATCTTTTTGAGATTTTTGGAAGCAGTACAACATTCTTCAGTGTATCAAGAATATTTCGACCTCATGGGAATGTGTACCAAAGAACTGTACGTCAGGAATTTGGAAAAAGTGTCTCAAATGTTATGCGAATGCATTTGAAGGATTTGAACAAGAAGAGGAGCTAGAAGTGATTAGAGAAGACATAGTTAAATTTGCAAACAATCTAGAATTAAAACGTGAAATAGAAGATGTAGAGGAGTTGCTAGATTGTGAGACAAAAGAACTTTTAGATGAAGAGTTGATTGAATTGGAAGCACACAGAGTGGCAGAAGAAAAAGCGAGAGAAGAAGATGAGCCAGAAAAGAAATTCACGACAAAGGGTTTATCTGATTTGTTTTCACAATTGAATAAAGCTCTAGCCAGTTTTGAAGTAATGGATCCTAATGTCGAACGCTTTGCAAAGGTTGAACATATCATTCAAGATGCTGTGCGTTGTTATCGTGAGATATATGATGAAATAAAGAAAAAATCTATTCAAACAAAGCTCATCATGTTCCTCAAAAAACCATCTACCTCAACCCAAGAACATGATTGTGAAAATTAAAAGTATATTTTCAATTGCTCTTTTTCACAGAAACAATTTTTTTATTGTATGTATGCGGAATTTCATTTGTTTTTATTTTTACATTAATTTTAGGTTGTATTTTTGTTTACAGTACAATAGAGTACATATTATGTACTTTCCACATTATGTACAATAATTATACATAGATTGAATTTTTGTGTTTTATATTTTTTTAACCCGTTTGAATGAAAATAGTGTTAAAAATATAAATCCGACATACGACCAGATCAACTTACGACCTGTCAGTCGGAACGGAACTCGGTCATAAGTTGAGGAGAAGCTGTATATATATATATATATATATATATGTAAAATTCCAGCGAGACGGGTGCCTGTGTATTGCAAAATGCCCAGGCCGACCAGGCCCTTTGGAGGAGAAGGTGCATCATGTGAGGGAGTTGTTTCAACACAGCCCCCGACAATCCACTGACAGAGGACAGGGTTCATGGTTGAAGCGACAAGGCTTAGCCTTTAAATGAAGAAGAAGAAGTACTATATGTATGAACCCTTAACTTTTTACCTCTTTGCTCTCAGCAGCTAGCGTTAATGAATTTTGAAGATTTTTTGGATAGGGGAAGGTGGGCCACAATGGGTCATGTTCCACAGTGGATCATTGAATTTCCCTCCTTTCTCATCTGTTGTAAAAAAAGTGGCGCTCTGGTGTTAATTTTTGTAACTACTAATACACATTTTCCGTAGGATTTTGACAAGTTAGTTTACTTGTGCATCATTGTATGAGAAGAAGTGTGTTTTGACATCGCCAAAGTAAAATTTCCTGTTCTGGTAAGTTCATTTTTTACATTATTTTAGTTTAAGTATTTTTAATTCCAGTAGTACTATGGAATACTGTTATATGTATGCTATAAAATCATATATTAACCAAGTAACATACGAGTAATTAGGTTATGTAAAATATGAATTTTTACAAAATCTCCACATGGGCCACAATGGGTCAATTTCGTGGGGCAGTATTAAACTTTTCATGTTTATTTTTGTTTCATTGCAGGACAAAATGACTCGCAACTGAAAACAGAAAACCACCAATGGGATGTTTACAGAAGAAGAAATGAGAAGTGCAGTTAATTTGGTTATGAAAGACAGATTTTCTATTCGTCAAGCTGCAGAACGAAGTGGGATTAAATTTTCAACTCTTCAACGGTGAGTCATTCAAGTTACACTGAATTGTTTTACACATTATGTTAATCATTAGACATCAAGATATAAGATGTTTATACTATTGCTAAACACAACTGTTATCAACAAATTAATTATGGAACTCTTGCATTTTGTCTGTGCAGGTATGTTGCGAAGGCAAAGACAGAAGGAGAACCTGTTCGAATGGTTCCGAACTATGCCTGTTGACTAGTCTTTACTGCCGAACAAGAAAAATAGTAACAAATTATCTTGTTCAATGTTCAGCTATGTGCTATGGAAAATCGACCAGAGATGTTAGGGGTATTGCATATGAAATGGCAGATATTAATAAGATAAGCATTCCTGATAGTTGGCATAGGGATAGAAAAGCTGGGCTAGAGTGGATGTGGTCATTTCTTAAAAGAAATGAATTGAGTCTTAGAACACCTGAAGGTTTTTGTCTCGCATGACATCATTTAATGAACATAATGTCAACCTTTTCTTCACAAACTTAGAAAGTCTTTATAGACAGGAGGAAAATTTTGCTTATGGAATTAGAGTGTAGAATTTAGATGAGACAGGAACTACAACAGTGCAAAATTCCAGTAAAATAATTGCAAAAAAATGTGTAAAGCAGGTTAATGTAACAACTAGCCAAGAACGTGGTATGTTAGTGACAACTTGTTTAGCCATTAGTGCCACTGGGTCATTTAATCCACCAGTAATGGTCTTTCCTAGAAAACATTATAAAACACACATGATCAATGGGGCCCCTCTTGGCACTTTGGGTTTATCCAATCCTAGCGGCTGGATGACCTCAGATCTTTTCCCACAAGTTATCCAACACTTCGGCATCGAAAGAAAACCCTTGCCTATTAATATTGGACAATCATGAGAGTCATATTTCTATAGAAGCTCTGGACCTAGCAAAATCCAATGGTGTCACGATATTAACACTTCCACCTCATAGCAGTCATCGGATGCAGCCTCTTGATGTTTCCGTGTATGGGCCTTTTAAAGTTTACTACAATCAAGTACTTCAATCTTGGTTGTTGGCTCATGCAGGAATTCCACTTTCTATCCATGATGTAGCACCTTGCGTAGGAACAGCTTTCAACAAAGCATTTGTGCCAACGAATATTATTAATGGCTTCAAACATTTAGGCATTTTTCCATTTGATAAATCAATTTTTTCAGAAGATGATTTTTTGTGTAGCTCTGTGACTGATGGGGAAAACCCTAAGGAAAATTCTGAGGCAGGGCCATCTAGTGTTTCTGTTCCTGGTAGCTCTGCAATGATCCCTTCAACTTCTAAAAGCACATAAGTTGGACCTATCACAGAAATACTGGCTTCTCCTTCTACTTCATTTGATTCTACACACCAATGCAAAAAGTTTATAAATCCTGCTGAATTCAAAGGCTTTCCTAAAGCAAAACCAAGAAAGCTTAATCGAAAACCCCAAGAGAAAGGCACTAGTATTATTGCAACCAGCACCTTAGAAAAATTTAAATTACAAGCAAAGGCTGAAAACCGAAAAGCGAAGAAAGCTAAAATGCTAAAACCTAAAGTTCTTTTTGCAAAAAATCTGAAAAAGAAATAACAGAATCAGATGAAGAGGAAGAAAAATGGATGGGAAGTTCTTTGTCCTGTTCGTCCAAAGAGAGTTTTGAAGAATTTGAAATGGACATCACATCACAATTCATCAATGGGAAGCTAGATAGACCACTAAAGAAAGATGAATTTGTTCTTGTCGAATTTACTGACAAGAATAAATTTTAACACATTGGTCAATATACTGGGGTTATGGCAAGTGATGGAGCCCTTGAAATTAATTTCTTACTGCACAATTTGAAATTAGAAAACACATTCTTCTTTCCCAATATCCCGGATGTTGCAGATGTATCAGAAAAAGAGATAAGGTTGATATTGCCTCCACCAATAAATATTTATGGTACGAAAAGAATACAAGGTAAAATAAAATTTGATATCACTTTTTCCATCATAGATTTACGTTAAGTAGAGAACATCTTAATGTTCTAATGTTCAAATCTGAAATGTTTGTTTTAATTTTCATATTACTGTATCTATTTTTAATGTTATTTAGCCTACAGCAATCATTACGTATTTTTTAAATAAAAATGTGATTTATTTGAATTTAAACTCTTCTTTAAACTTATTTCTAGGTTGACCCAATGTGGCCCAAGGGTTGACCCATTGTGCCCCACACATGGTCCACAGTGGGTCAATATTTCATTTTTGAAATTTGATTTTTCTCTGATTTTGTGTGCAAAAATTTTATATTCCAACATTCAGTTGTTGTTGCTTATGAGTTGAAGTTTATATTCCACCCATTTAAAAGTGGAAATATTTTCTCTAAAAAAATAGAAAAATCAAAAACTGATAATTGACCCACTGTGGCCCACCCTCCCCTACACTTTCTATGGAAGAAAAGTTATAATTATCTGTTAGTGCGAGTTGGGAACCTTCCTTATAAGTAAAAGAGGAAAGGTATATGAAAAATTAGGAAAAAAATTTAAATTTCTAATGGATATGGGGAACAAAATGATATCAAGTATTGATGATGAAAGTATTAAATTTGTTAAAACATATTTTAATGTTGACATAAACAAACAATTAAAGATTGAATGTGAGCAACTCAAAAGAATATATTAAATTGTCTAAAGATGCATTTGAAGAACAATCTTTAACATGTCCACTTATATTAAATTTGATCCTAAAAATAAATCTTATAGATCTTTTTGCAAATCTATACACGATTTTGAAAATTTATTTGACGATGCCAATAACGAGTTGCAAACCAGAAAGAGCTTTTCCTAAATTGTCTGTCATTAAAAATAAATACAGGCCTACAATGAGGGATGAAAGACAGCCATTTGTCAGTTCTTTCGATAGAAAGTGATATTCTCAAGCTCGAAATTCAGGTCAAATCCAAAGCTTTCGTTCAGACGTTTGCAGGTAATTCTGTTGTCTCTAAGCACTCTACAAGTCCACTGGTAAAACCCTAACCCAATACCTCGACCTATTTTCCCTTCCCCAATTCAATGAATCCCGAGCTGCTCAACTCTTTTACATAGTTTGGGAGGACCAGAAAAGGAAGACGTTGCCATCCTCGATTGCAGAATTGCGGTTCCAGAATAAATAGCATCGCTACCCGCGATATTCATCATTCGAGAATCTGACTTGAACCTGTCAAGATGCATCTCCTCAACTTCGAGTGGAGCACAGATCAAAAAGTGAAAGAGACGGCTGCGGTGGAGGTGGATACCAAAAGAGTTTTTTGGTGGTTTTCAAAGCCCGAACAAATGGATCGGTGGAGGCAAGAAAGTGAAATCACTTAACGTTGTCCTGTGTAACGAGAAATCTTTTGCGAATGGATTCATCCCCTACACCGAGCATCTCCCTTGCCTGGAAACTATCATTCAAGATGCCACCGCCCTCTACACCTTCGACGATGAAAAATGCGCCTTTCTCTCTGATCTCACCGAACGCACTTTCATCAGCATGAGGAAAGATTTAGATTGTCCTTCACCATTTGACCATTTCTTCCCCACCATTTCCTGCGTGAATCCATGCCAGTGCTTACACAAGAGTAATTGCGCATTAAGAAATGCGTACTGCTTATCTCATTGGCTGAAATTCATAAACTTGAAGGTCGATGTACAGCCCTATTCTACCAATGCCGAATGTTCCACCTCCTCACTCCCCTTCTGCCTCCTCCTAAAGCATATATCCAGGCACTCAACCTAGTTATCAACAGTTGTCATGCAGAAACCAGCAAGTGCAATCTCCCGTTCTTCCTAAATGTACACGGGTAACTTCACCACCACCACCATCCAGTCTGGAACCTGACACCCCTGAGATGCAACCATCACCTCCATCAAGTCTGCAGCCACCACCCACTTCAAAATCTAACAGACAGCCAAAACTGTGCAGAAGAAGAAGAAGGCAGTGTGTGATACTAGCCATTTGTTACCAAAAACTGTGTTTTTCTTGAACTCTGCTAAAACAAAATTTGTCAGCATCGGGTTTGATCCTGAGAGACAGGGAAGTGACCGTACAGTTATCTCAAATAAACAAGGGATCGGTTGATCTAAACTACACCGATTGGTACAAATTTGTTAGCCAAGAGAAACTAATATCTGATTATTTTAATTATTCCAAATATGAAAATTGATAAAATATTTTTATGAAGGCATATGATGAAAAAAAATAAATGAAAAATTTAATTTCCTCTAATCTACTACAACGTGATTTAGGACTATACTTAACGATTATATTTCTCTCCTGCCTTGATCGCTCTCTTTAACCCTTTGTGGTCCAGATATTTTTTTCTGTTTGGGTACCAGGTGGTCCAAGTTAATGTTGATAGTTTTGCTGATTTTGGAAACATTTTATTTTATCAAAAAAATGAAATACATGACATTGAAAAATTTACTTTCTTTTGCTGCAGTGTTTAAATGCAAGCTCTTAAACGTATTTTTACAATTTATAATTCAACATGGTGTGGTATCTTCTGAAACAGTCTCCAACATGGAGTCTGGGTTTCCTTTCACTATTTCACAAATGTAGCAGGTTTCTTTTCTCCCACCTGCCACTTTCCGGTTTGAACACACCAAAGTCCTTATGCTTTCCCTCTGGGTGTGAAATGATGATATGCAGCTTCCCATCCAAGCGTTGCATCCTGTCAGAAGTAGAAAGTCGCCCTCTTCTGGATGCAGAACCACTCCGGAAATCTCCGATCAGTTCCATTAGAAGCCTTTGCCAAAATTGTTTGTGTGTTAGAGATTTGCTCTTTCTATTTTTACTGCATTCTTTGAATAAGATGCATGTATTTACAATGGAAGCCTCAAAACCCCAAAAGAACAATTTCCTCCACCACTTGAGCGACTTCCGTAAAAAGCAATTAGTAGCAGTGTACTGGTCTGTGACATCTACTCCTTCCATATTTTCATTGTACCTAACTACAACACTGGGTTTCATAACCATTTGGATTTTGCCACTCTTTGTCCTTCTCTGGACTGTTTCTGATGCTGACGTGCCCCATGTGATCAATACTGTAACCACTTTCTTATCACGCCATGCAACGAGTAAGGTGTTTTTCTTTTGGTATGCCATTATTTCTCCTTTTTTTAGCTTTGGCTTCTTCATACATATTGGAATATCTTTTTTGTTAGGCATTACTGTTCCAGTGAGATGACATTTTTCATCAAGCAATGCGGTAGCAAGTTTTGGACTTGTATAAAAGCGATCAGTAAAAATATGGTAACCAGAAGCTTCAGGTATTGACTGTGTAAGATTATTGTAAAGATGTAGTACTATCCTACTTGTAAATGGCAGATGCGGTTTGATCAGTCCTTCCGTGGTATGTTTTCCAAAATATGGAACAAATGAATATATATATATATAACTACAACAAGAGTCTGCCAAAACATAAACATGGAGATCCCATTTTGTAGGTTTTTTTGGTTATAAGTTATGAATGCTATTTTCCCCTTGAAGCCAATAGTAGATTCATCTATAGAAATATTTTTTCCTGGCACAAAGTGTTCCCTGAATCTGTTTTCTAAATAATGGAGGAAATGACTAACTTTCTGAATTCTTGTTTTTAGACTTGTATCTAAGCTGGGCATGGTCTCCAAATGTAGTGCCCAAAAGATTTGTAAAAACCGTCGGCGGGTGAAAATCTTACCGAAAAATGAGATTTTTGAATGAAATGCTTGAGACCAATAATCCTTTATATCAGTGAAAGGAATTATCCCCATGTTTATTATTACACCTAGAAATGCTCACATCTCTTCCTCTACGACATCAGTCCAGGTTAGCCATATCGAATATTGAGACAATGTTTTGGAGCTTAGTGTTTTTCTGGCATATGCATTGGTTTTAGCAATGAGTTTCTTTACAAGGGTTTCCATGAAAAACAATTTGAAAAATTCAAGTGGAGTGGAGTGGCAGCTGGAACTTGCGGACCTAAAGTCTTATTCCCGTGTTCAAAACGTATTTTTGAATGGTAATTGTCATTATATGTTACATTTTGCCAAATATAATTGTCAAAAATAGCATCATCATCACAACTATCTGAGTCACTAATAATTCTCAGAAGATTTGTATGTACCCTTCTAAGAACAATGTCATCATCAGAATCACTTGAAAAAACATTAGATGGACCAGGATCAGCTACGAGTTTTTGTTTTTTCCATCTTGGCTTTGTCACGCGTGAACATCGTTCACTTTGTTCGTTATCACTTTCTTGTAGCTCGTCGAAATCAACATCTATTTCTTGCATATAATCATCATCACTATTTTCAAATTCATTACTATTAAACATGGGGTTCGTTTTTTTTACTTTTTTATCCATAATAACAACGTCACTGTCCGGCCATCTACCGTGCAGAAAATACATCACGTAAATACTTGCAGAATTCTAAATCATCCACAGATGGCATAAATCATCATAAAGTCGTGTGTCGAGGCCACCTTGACATAGGATCCACTAGAATGAAATGTTATGTCGAGTCCACCTCGACATAGGACTGCAAAGGGTTAACAGTGACTTTCTTGCATTAAAATTATAACGATATGCATTCTTTATGAATTGTTTTGTTAATATTAAACCTGCATTAAGGAGCATAACTAAGACATAACTAAGAGTAAAGTGTTTACGATAGTCGCAGGTAGGTGTTGTAGTGATGGCAACAAAAAAATAGTTTTAAAAATATCTCAAACAAAACATTATATGGAAAATGTTTCAAACATAGGTTATAGAAAATGAAATTTCCTACAACTTTTATTCCAATACATTTTTACATTCATCAAATATTAAAGCAAATATTTCAAAAAAATCTGATGTGGCCACCACATTACTTTCTCCATGACTAATATTCTAAAAATTCCAAACAGGTTAAATGATAATGAATTTTTTAAGGAACTGTAAGAAATTTTAAAGGCTTTACAAAGAACACAAATAGATTGATACCATAGCCTTCTGATACTGGATATAGCCAAGAATCTCCAACAATTAAGAAAATTAAAAGGAGCGGAGGTGATGTGGTTGTGGCAGCTAAAAAATATAGTTTTTAAAAATGTTTCGAACAAATGTTGTAGAATATTCAATTTCCTGCAATATTTATATACCCATAGATATAAAATTTACAAAAATATGACAGTTTATATTTATCAAAGCTTTCACTTTGTTTAAACCTAATACAACAATGCATTTAATATTGAATTCACATACACATAACATTAAAAAGATAAAAGTAACCAATTAAAATCTTTTTTCACTCTTAGAATATATCTAATCATACTTATATTTCATAGTCAAATATAAACCTTATTTTTCCTTTTATATTTTAGGAGAGATCTGAACAAATCAATTGTAGCCTAGCCTCCCCATACTTGTAATAGGTGAATTAAATTGTAATTATTTCTATGATAACCTAGATGACATAGAACAAAAGAGCTTATTGAGTGAGCAGGGATCCTTAAATTTATAAGCGATCATAAATTAGGGCAATCAAACATATTATTAACTATTTTGTATAAAAATTTAGGTCTGTGCAGGACCTTCTACTAGAAAGTGTAGTTAAATTGAATTGAGCTAGTATAGCATTATAGGAAATATCGACCAGTGAAATTACCATTTTAAATGCCAATCGATCTCAGAAATTTCTGCTGGACTCGTTCCATCATGTGGGAGTCCATTTCATAATATGGGCTCCAAATGACTGAACAATACTCTAGCTGACTGCGGACAAGAGAAGTATACACAGCAGTGACAGCAAATAAATTAGTAAAATCAGTTGTATTCCTGCGTATAAATCCAAGAGATTCCATTGCTGTGTTTGAAATACCGTATAAGCCCTCATAACTGACATTCACTTCACCGACTCGCTGGATTAACTGGCGTCTTATGCCCCTAAGTCTGAATTCTGAAATCCACAGTCGAGTGCAACATTTTACATAAAAACGACTAGCTTAAAAGAGTTTAAACCATTCCTTTCATTACGCATCAATCTCACGAGTTGTTCCTTGTGCTAAAATGTTTCTCATTACATAGTAATCCAGTCTAGTACGCATCTGCTGTCAGTTGTCAACACAGTCTGCTGTCAGTTGTCCCACATACTAGTACAGTTCATTGTTATTTTAGTTATGATATTTAATCAATATTAAATTATGTATATATATTTATACATCTACATTATTATATATTATGTATTCATATTTATTTATAGAATATGGGTGAGATAAGAATGAGTGTGGTTGTTTCCATGAAAACTAATCTTGATGCTCTGGAAAGAATTGATAGGGGTGAGTCAGTAAGACAAATTTCTGTGGAATTAGGTGTTGGAGAGACAACTGTAAAAGACTTGAAAAAATCGCATTATCTAGCAGGATTTTGCAGTCAGATTGCAACACAAGAGTCTTTATCTTCCCATTCAACATTAAAGAAACCAAAATAGGAAATTTCAGAAGATGCATTAAGGCTGTGGTTTATGCAAGAAAGACATCTTGGAATTTCAATCAGTGGACCCATACCCAAGGAAAAGGACCTAACCCTAAATCGAAAAATTGGTGGTGCCCAGAAATTTACTGCAAGTAACGAATGGCTTGGACGTTGGAAAACAACGTCATGGTATCCATGTATTAATCATCACTGGTGAGAAGTTATCGTCTGATCAGCATGATGCTCAAAAATTTTCGCAGGATTTAAGAGAGGTTATCGACCGAGATAAATCAGTTGGAGGACAAGTCTACAATATAGACGAAATGGGTCTAAATTACAAGATGTTGCCAACAAAAACGAAGGCAAAAAAGGATGAGCCTGCAGCATCAGGATACAAAAAATCCAGAGAAGGACTCATGTAGCCGCCTGCAGCAATGCAGCTGGAACTCACAATTTGTCGCATTTATTGTTGGTAAATCAAAAAATCCCAGAGCTTTTAAAAGTATAAATCGTTTGTCTTTACCAGTTTACTACCGATCGCAAAAATCAACCTGAATGGATTCTGCATTATTCAGAGAATGGTTTTTCATGAGTTTGTATCTTCTGTATGAAGACACTTGAAAATACTGAACTTACCTTGAAAGGCCATTCTCATTCTGGATAATGCTCCTTCACATCCCAATTGCGAGTAACTCAAAGATAGGGGCATAAAGGTCATATTTCTACCAGCGAATGTAACATCCTTAATTCAGCCTATGGATCAAGGGGTTTTAGAAAGCTTAAAAAGAAGATACAGGCGAAAATTTCTGAGTTCAGTTTTGAAAGAAATAGAAGATAAAAATATAGGTCTAATGGAAAGACATCAGCATCAAAGATGTTGTTTATAACTTAGCACAAGCTTGGAACAAAATCCCAGAGTTCAACATTTACCAAATCTTGAAGAAAACTTTGGCTTGAGGATGATATCGATGATAAAAATTCTGAAACGGAAGAAGGAAATGAATTAAGTCTAAAAAGTGATGCAAGGCAAATTGAAGGTTCTGAAGACATAAAGCAATGGATCCAAGGTGACTATTTGTTGGAGAATGAAATTATGAAGGATGCAGAAATCATACAGGCCGTGATGGAAACAGAAGGATCAAAGTTTGAAGAGGAAGAAGAATTAAATACAGAGCCAAAAACACCTCATGCAGCAGCAAAAGATGCCCTAGATGTAGTTTTGCATTACATTGAACTAGAGTCTGATTCAACTGTTAACGATGTTATGCTTATAAAAAAATGGAGGGACCATCCAGTTAAACAACACGTTACTTCACCTAAACAACTGAAATTTTTTTATTTTTTTTTAAATGAATGACATATATCATTTGTATCTGTACTGTCTTAACATATTTAAAATGAAAATAAATTCTTAAAATACAGACTGTGTATATGTACTTTTCTATTGGAAAATTTTTGATTCTTAAAATGAATGACTTATAACATGACAATTGTATCTGAATGGCCTTAATATATTTCAAGTATGTAAAAATAAATGTGTCCTTCCTCCACATTTGCAAGGCAACTGAGAACGCCCTGCCCTCCGAGATTACATAAGTCCTGCATGGGTGCAGCACTAAACAGACAATGAAAAGTAACACGGACACTTTACCAGACATGGCCACTTTACCATGCCTTCCCCTACTTACTATTGGTCTTTACAAATGATTTACTATCTGCTTCATGGACAGGAATCATGAAATTATCCTTCCAAACATCTGGAAATGGCCATTCTTAAGTGACTAATTAAAAAATATAGTAAGAGGATAAGTTAAAAAGTTAGAGCAGCTCTTCAGCAAGAGAGGAGGCCCAGTGCTCTTATTTACATCAAGCGTACTAAAGGCATTAAGAACACTTAATTGAGTCACACCACAAGAGTGTATATTAACTGTATGAGAATACTGGTATTGGGGTATTATGCAACTTGGAGTAGAATATACGCTGGAAAGATGTTCAACAAAGAGATTAGCAGATTCCTGAAATGAACATAATTCCACAATCTACTTGTATTCGATGGAATGGAATCTTGAACAGAACTAATATAAGAGAGGTAACAGACTTTTGACAATGACATTTAGCATGAAGAGATGCAAAAGAATTGTTATCTACTTATTTTAAGCTTCTTGTGGGCTATTTTCTCATCATATATTAATGAAATTAATTCTTTACCAGACCAGTTGGGTAAGTGGGATGATCCACACTTGTGTAAAATTTCAGGAACATACAGATTAATGGCATTATTTACAATATCATAAAAATAACAAACAGCATCATCTAATTGTAATTCAGTCAATATAAACCAATCTATAGAGCTAAAGTAATCTATCATTGCAGAATAGTTCCCTTTCCTAAAGATGAAAGTTTCAAAATTAATATCTGCGCATGGGGATACACCTATATGAAGTTCACACATAAGAGGAGGATGATAGGCAATACAAGGCAAAAGTCACATCAACATCATAAACACTGTTCAATGAGCACCTTGTAATATCTGTTAAACACAAATCCAGAATCTCGCCATATTGGTTGGTAACTAAGATTTTTGTACAAAATTCGGATATTATCAGTGAGGTTAACTTCAGGAAAGAATGTTGACCAATTATTATCTGGCAAATTGAATCGCCAAACATAAGCGAATTGGCGTCTGCACACAAATATGCAAGACGATTTACTTCTTCACGATATTTTTGGTATATGTTTTGGTCAGATTTGGGAGGAATGTAAACACATTATTAATTAGTTTAAGAGATGGAGATGACACCATGAGAAAATTGTGTTCAATGTTACACGAGGATGTAGCTTAAAGTTGATAAGATTTAAATATAAAATTAACACCAATTAGCACAACACCTTCCCTTTTCATAATACCAGTACAATCACTGCAATCAGTTCTCTAAATTTCATAATTAAAAAGTGCCTATTGGGAATCGCATATATCGCGTGTAAGCCAAGTCTCAGAGAATAATGTGATATCACACTCGATATTAACAGCTGAAATACGCATGTCCTTTAATTTACTCCGCAAACCGCGGCGGACATTCTGGTAGTATGCGGAAATATTAGTTACAAATTTTTTAAATATTTATCTATCACTATTTTGGGAACAAAGGAGTAATCTCTGCTCTGAAATACTAAATTCATAACATCTTTATAATGATAACATTTTATTGAGTTTAGTAGGATTGTTGATGTAATTATTTAATTTTGAGGGATGATATGTTCCAGTCGATATTTTTAGCATGTAAACAATTTTTAAAAAACGTTTCACTGTATACATGAAAATAGTTTTTAACTTGAACGAGAATTTCTAAATTTACTAAAAGTTGCTTTAAAAAGGAAACCAAAAGTAATTTATGATTTTATAAATAAATTTAAATTTATTTTGATTTATACAATATAAACATTTAAGAAAGACTCTAGAGTAAAAAATTCTAGATATCGTGCAAGCAGACGCTACGGACTGTAACTCACAGATTCGGTTCATCTTCTACCAGTGGAGAGTGTTGTTCAATATCTATAAGAATACCTTTTCGGAATTTCGAGCCAATGGCTTTAAGTTTAAGAGAAATAATTAATTAAAAAGTGCAAAAAAATGGACCAATTTTCTCAAATGCTTGTAACTTCGCTATCTCAGGTGTCTTTATGCTAGAGATATCGCCTAACATAAGTCTCGCGTCCCGTACTTTTGGCATTCGAGACTCCCGCTTGCCGAATTTTTTTCTCTCCTGCTAAATGTCCTTTTTCTTACAGTTTTTTACATCCCAATCTTCAGAAAGTAATTATACACTGCTAATTTTTTTACGCAGGAGAATTATATTTAATTATCGCTTAATTATATCTGGTACTAAAATTAAGCATATTAGTTTCAGCAGCATTGTCATTTTAAAACGATAAAAAAATTGTCGAAGTAATTTAAATTTAAAAAGAATAATATTACCTTTATGAATCACTACGTCACTCATTAAGGAAGCTCCTCCTGTAGTGGAGTGTGTCTAACAATAAGGCAATCACGCATCAGACAGTCACCTGTTTTAAACTCTCATACGAGACCGTTTCATTGTGTCAAACACTGGAGAAATCTTCGGTACTGTGAGATAATTCCGTTCCTGCCTTCATAATTCGCACATTATACAGAGGAACCAAAAAGCTGTCGCACACTTGGTGGAAATCTTTTGCTACTTGGGCCGAACTTCCAAGGATAGTTTTCGTAGCGAAAATTGAAGTCCCGGGTTTGATTCCGGGAACTATCCTTCCAATTTCATTTACATCCGCATCTTCTAATCTTCTCCCTATCACTAATAAAAGCTTATCCTCATATTGCAATTCCAATACAAAGGCCATTCTATCTGAACAGTTTAAGCCCTTTCCACGCTCCCTCCAGATCCTATATTTAAATGCTCAAAGCCTAACAGCACATATCGAAGAACTCCGTGGTATACTACCTAACAATAAAGTACACATCATCGCTATTGCTGAGACCTGGTTGAAACCATCTATGTCTTCCTCTACTGTTAACATTGACGGTTTTAAACTTTACCGCAACGATCGCGTTGGCAAAGGCGGCGGCGGTGTCGGAGTATATGTAAGAAACGATATTTCAACTAAATTTATTGAAAGTAGCGAATGTAATTACAGCAAAAGACCCGAATTTCTCTTTCTTGAATTGAAAATCTATTCACAGAAAATACTTTTCGGTATTTTCTACCGTCCACCCAAAATTGGTCATCTATCCGATATTGATGAAGTTGTGGACGCGAGATTCTACTGGATATTACTGACAATAGTGGTTTATTCACAAACAAGATAAAACACAAGCAAAGTACATCGCTCAGTATAGCGGCAAAGAAAACACGGCGAGGGCAGCGCGACGACGGGCGAGAAAGCTGATGCCACACGATAAGATCTGGCCGGTAGATTCGCGCCAACTGGTGATCTCGCTTTTTCTTTTTGTCGCCCGGAAATCCTCCGCCTAGTGGGCTCTGGCGGCGGAAGCATTAACTTGTAGACAAGTAAACATTGTCAGCCGCCACATCACCCCCCTGGCCAAATTTTTGCTCTGGGAAATTAAAAAGAAATATAAAACAAAAACACAAAAAATGCAAAAAAAAACAGTTATATGTCAAAGCCGTCAAAATGTCGCGGAAATGTGACCCTTCGTCCAGATCGCGTCTCTCTCTCAGGCACCGAATTTGAGGAAGATTGTTTATTAGAATCATTGTGGGTGCCGCCGTCTCTTGCTGCTGCTTGCCCTGATGCGGAGGTTGTGTCGTCTGTGAGGATGTGGGCCGGCTTAAGACGGTCGATCGACACAGTGACGTCCTTGCCCCGTATCCGGACCACGTAATACTTGGGAGTGGTCCTTACCACCTCGTACGGACCATCGTACGGAGGTCGCAGTGGCCCTCTCACAGCGTCATGTCGCACGAAAACGTGCGATGATGCGGCCAAATCCTTGTGGACGAAAATCGGCCGCTCTCCGTGGCGCGCGGTTTGGACTGGGCGCAACTTTCGCATGTGGCGCCTTAACTGCACGGCGAAGTCCGTAACGTCGCTCTCAAGACTCGACGTTGCGGAAAAGAATTCTCCCGGGAGGCGGATCGGCTCGCCGTAGACCATTTCTGCTGGCGTCGCTCCGATGTCCTCTTTCCATGCCGCTCGGATGCCCAAAAGAATCGTCGGTAGAATGTCCGCCCAGCACTCGCTCTGATGGCACATAATAGCGGCCTTGAGCTGTCTATGGAACCGCTCGACCAGGCCATTAGCGGAAGGATGGTACGCCGTCGTCCGTAGATGAGAAGTTCCCATAAGGCGGGCCAGCTGCTGAAATAGACACGACTCGAACTGCCGGCCTTGGTCCGTAGTGATTCGGAGAGGTGCCCCGTAACGAGCTATCCATCCGGAGAATAACGCTCGTGCTACCGTTTCGGCGGTCGCATCAGGAATCGGAAAAGCCTCCGGCCAACGCGTAAAACGGTCGACGCAAGTAAGGCAATACTTATTGCCTGACGAAGGTGGCAATGGGCCCACCAAATCGACGTGTATATGCTCAAAACGGGACTTCGGAATTTCGAAATGACCGATCGGCGATGCGATGTGGCGATGGACCTTGGCTTGTTGACACGGGATGCAGGCGCGAGCCCAAGTCCTGCAGTCCTTCCTGATTGAAGGCCATACGAAGCGTTGAGTGACGAGCTTCGCCGACGCCCTGGTGCCTGGATGCGCAAGCCGGTGTAAAGACTCGAAAACCTGTCGTCGAAACGGCGTTGTGACAAAAGGTCGGACCGCTTGCGTCGACACGTCGCAGTACAGTTCGGACTGCGTTCCGGGCACTTGCATTTTCCTCAGTTGCAGCGCGGATCCCGAATTCAAGATGGCTTTCAGCTCCTCGTCCTCGGCTTGCGATTTGGCGAGTGCGTCGAAGTCGACTGCCTCCGAAATCGCTTCGACCCTGGATAAGGCATCGGCTACGACGTTGTCTCTTCCGGAGATGTGCTGCACATCTGTGGAAAACTGGGAGATAAAGTCCAGATAACGGAATTGCCGGGGTGAACATTTATCCGCCTTTTGCCGAAAGGCGAAAGTAAGGGGCTTGTGATCCGTAAAAATCACGAACTCTCTCCCCTCTACCATATGGCGAAAATGGCGCACCGCCCTATACACGGCAAGAAGTTCGCGGTCATAGGGGCTATATTTCCGTTCGGCGGGCGTGAGCTTTTTCGTGAAAAAGGCTAAGGGCTGCCAATCCGCACCAGACAGCTGTTGGAGGGCCGCCCCGATTGCGTAATCGGACGCGTCTGCGACAATGGCAAGAGGTGCTGTGGGCGATGGATGTGCCAACAACGCTGCCTGCGAAAGACTTTTTTTACTTTCCTCGAAGGCTCGCTCTGACTCTGGAGTCCACACTACCGGAGAGTTCCCCTTCATCTTCGGACCCTTCAGGATGTCATTTAGCGGGGCCTGCATGGCGGCGGCGCCTGCGATGAACCGCCGGTAAAAATTAATCATGCCGAGGAACTGTCGGAGCTGTTTGACATTGGCGGGCTTCGGGAACTGCATGATCGCCTCCACTTTCTCCTGTAGAGGCTTCGTTCCTTGTGAGGAAACGGTGTAACCGAGAAACCTCACCTCGGTCGACGCAAAAACGCACTTCGCAGGATTAATAAGGACGCCGTAATTGCTAAGGCGATTGAAAAGTCGACGCAGATGCTCCAGGTGTTGCCCCTCGGATTCCGATGCGACGAGAATGTCGTCTATATATGCGTAACAAAAATCTAATCCCCTAAGTACTTCGTCAATGAACCTTTGAAACGTTTGGGCGGCGTTTCGCAGGCCGAAGGACATAAAGGGAAAATCGAAAAGACCGAAAGGCGTAATTATGGCTGTTTTCGGAATGTCTTCTTTGTTCACGGGGATTTGATTATACGCTCTCACCAAGTCTATCGTGGAAAACACTGATTTACCGGAAAGCATTTGGGCGAAATCCTCTATATGCGGCACTGGGTAGCGGTCGGGGATAGTCCGCGCGTTAAGAGCGCGGTAGTCTCCACAGGGGCGCCACTCGTCGCCTTTCTTAGGAACCAGGTGGAGAGCGGAAGACCAACTGCTCTCCGATCGTTTCGCCGTACCCATTCGGAGCATCGCCTCAAATTCCCTTTTGGCGACGAGTAACCTGTCCGGCGCCAACCGTCGCGGCTTGCAGGACACAGGTGGGCCAGGCGTAGTTCGAAGATGATGCACGGTAGTATGCTTCGGTTCCTTTGGCGTTCCGGCAGGTCGGGTAATTTCTGGAAATTCCCCCAACAAGGCATGGTATCGCGAAGTTCCCACGACGGCCTTAACGTGCTCCACGGGAGTGCTCACCACACGCCCGGCAACCGAAAGTGACGTAACACCGTCAACGAGTCGTCGATTACGAACATCGACAAGCAACCCGTAAAAACCTAGAAAATCGGCGCCAATTATCGGTTTGTCCACATCCGCTATCACGAAACGCCAATTGAATTCGCGGCGGAGACCAAAATTTAACGACAGCACCACCCAGCCATACGTTGAAATAACGGACCCGTTAGCCGCGTAAAGTTCGTATGAAGTTGCTGACCGTGGCCCTTTTACTCGGGACCGGGGGAAGACGCAGAGGTCGGAACCTGTGTCAACCAAAAACTGCACTTTCGTTGACGCGTCGGTGACAAACAGGCGGCTAGGCGTGGGGCAATGGTCGCTGGCCGCCATTAACGACTGCCCTCCGCGTTTCCCTTGCCAAAGGCGCATGGCGGTCGGCACTTGTTCGCCCGGGCTGCAAAACGCTGATGGTACCAACACCAATCTTCATGTGTCGAAGAGGAGTTGCGAGGGTCTCCACGCGACCGGCTTCTCGAACGCGGGCGAGCACGTGGCGTCGTCCGACCGGCTGACAAAGCCGCGACTTGGCGGGTCAGGTCGTCGATCCGCCTAACAAGGCCTGCTATCTCTCCTGTGGTCGACGCGCTCGCGACTTGAGGCCGAGGAGTAACTTCGTTTACCTTGTCTGCCAGCTCCGCTAACCCGTCAAGTTCCATAGACGCCTGCGTGGCCAAGATGGCCTGCATATGCGATGGCAGGCGATTCAACCATAGCGAGCGGAGAAAGTCGTCTGGCACGGAAACACCTGCAAGCGTCCGTAGGTGGCGAAGGAACTGGGACGGTTTCCGGTCACCGATCTCCTCGTGCTCGAGAAGTTGCCGGATCCTCTGCTCGTGTGATGCGGAGAGCCTCCGGATCAGCTCCGCCTTGATCCTCTCGTACTTATTCTCTGCCGGCGGACGCGTAATCACATCTTCCACTTCCTCCGCATATCGATTATTCAATTGCGCGATTACGTAGGAAAACTTAGTCGTATCTTGCGTTATCCCCGCGAGGCGAAATTGTCCTTCCAGCTGAGAAAACCACAGAGCGGGTTTCTCAGGCCAAAACGGTGGAAGACGCACAGCTACGCGGTTTATGCTGGATTGCTCCTCGTGGTTGTTGGCCAACTCCATTTTGAAAAACACGTGGCGTAAGTAAACTCACTATTTTGCGGCGATCACGTCGGGGTCACCAATGTGGACGCGAGATTCTACTGGATATTACTGACAATAGTGGTTTATTCACAAACAAGATAAAACACAAGCAAAGTACATCGCTCAGTATAGCGGCAAAGAAAACACGGCGAGGGCAGCGCGACGACGGGCGAGAAAGCTGATGCCACACGATAAGATCTGGCCGGTAGATTCGCGCCAACTGGTGATCTCGCTTTTTCTTTTTGTCGCCCGGAAATCCTCCGCCTAGTGGGCTCTGGCGGCGGAAGCATTAACTTGTAGACAAGTAAACATTGTCAGCCGCCACAAAGTCATCTCTAGTCACATTAACGATTACAATCATTTAATAATTACTGGCGATTTTAATGCCAATATACTCGCACCAAACCCTGATTCGACATATTTATATAACTCCTTCAACTCTCTAGGCCTTAGTATTCTACCTCTAAATGCTACTCACCATACTCCTACTTCCTCTACCCTAATTGATTTAGCCGTTACCGCCAATCCTGACAAGGTTCTCGCGCATGGCCAACTCTCTGCTCCGGGAATCTCCGCACATGACATAATATACATTGCATATTCAATAAGGAGCCCAACTCACAAGCCGAAATATATCACCTATAGGGACTTCAAAAACATCAACAATGAGAAGTTAATTGCTGACGCGTCTGCCATGCCTTGGTATTCTATTGAGTACATGGACGACATTAACGACAAGGTTGAGGCTTTCAACAATTTTGCACAGTCATTAATCAACACTCACGCTCCACTAAAGACTAAAAGAGTCTCTAAGCCCCATGCACCATGGCTCACAACAGACATCAAACTGATAATGAAGAGACGTGACAATGCCTTCCGCATTTTCAAAAATACAAAAACACAGATCTCATTCAACCAATTTAAAAAACTAAGAAATAAAACTAAGCAACTTATCAGAAACTCTAAAACTCGGTACATTCATTCACTGTCCCGTCCAAATTCTTCACAATCTTCTCTATGGAGTAACTTAAAATTATTTGGTATTGGAAAATCTAAGGATACACAACTTCCTCCTCATATTTGCCTTGATACACTTAACACTCTATTCACCACTCCCCCAACTCCTGATGACAACGAAATAAAACAGAATCACATACACCACCTACTTCAACACACTCCTCCCACCACAGCATCACCACCATTCCAATTTTCTCCTGTAACTCAGCTGGAAGTACTGAATTGTTTACGTAAAATCAAGTCCAGAGCACAAGGTGCTGACGAAATTCCAATAGTCTTCCTTCATAAGATTATTCATCTAGTTCTACCCGTCATCACTCATATATTCAATTGGTCGCTTATGCAAAACAAATTCCCATCGCAATGGAAACTCGCCATAGTCCGTCCCATACCTAAGAAAAGTCTTACTTCTGACATAACCGACTTTCGGCCCATCAGTTTACTTCCTGTATTATCAAAGGCATTTGAAAAGGTTTTACATGAACAAATCACATATTTTCTAATTAGTAATAATATCCTCGATTCTCTACAATCAGGATTCCGAAAATCACACAGCACTACCACAGCACTCCTCAAAATCACTGACGATATCAGATTAGCAATGGACAAAAGAGAAGTCACTATTATGACTCTTCTTGACTTTAGTAAAGCTTTTGACTCTGTAGATGTAAACATACTTCTAACCAAACTGCGCCTCATGAACTTCTCCTCAGATTCCCTAAACTTCATTAGTTCTTACCTGAATGGTCGCTATCAAAAGGTCGTAACTGACAATCATTCTTCAAGATGGATTAAAGTGTCACGTGGCGTACCACAAGGTTCCACCCTCGGGCCACTGCTCTTCTCTCTGTACATTAATGATATATCTTCTCAGCTTGCTCACTGTAAATACCACCTTTATGCTGATGATCTCCAAATCTATATGCACTCTCGCTCTATTGATCTCCATCTTATCATTGATAAAATGAACCATGACCTCACTTCTTTATCCAAATGGAGCAATGTAAATTTCCTCAAAATTAATCCTTTAAAAAGTCAGTCTATTATTATTGGGTATCCCAAACTTCTCTCGTCACTAAACTTCTCAGAACTTCCCCCAATTCTGCTCAATAACTCTGTCATTCGTTTCCAAAAAACTGCAACCAATCTCGGGTTAGTATTCAATGACACATTGACCTGGACTGATCATATAACTAAAATATGTAATACTGTTAACAGTTCTCTTCACTCACTTAAAAGAATTAAAAGCATTACCCATTTCTCCCTTCGCAAGCGACTTATCACCGCTCTTGTCCTTCCTCACCTCGATTACTGCGATACGGTCTATCAAGATCTATCTAACGAGCTATCTCTAAAATTGCAGCGTGCACAAAATTCCTGCGTAAGATTCATTTGCGATCTCCAAAAGAGAGACCATGTCACTCAACCTCTATATACGTTAGGCTGGCTTCGCACTGAAGCTCGTAGACGTCTTCACCTCCTCTCGTTATTTTACCGAATTATAACTCTTCAAAACCCGCAGTATCTGAACTCCAAATTTTCCCAAATGAACTCTGTGCACAACGCCAACACTAGGGGCACCAATCTCTTCCAGATCCCACATCACAGGACGGAAATTTATAATAAATCCTTCCATGTTACAGCTTGTAGACTTTGGAACGCCCTACCTACTGACCTCCAAAACGCAACATCTCTCCACATATTCAAACATAAATACTTTAAATTGCTGTTCTCTGCCCAAAATTCAGGTCAGCTTTAACATTTTCTTCTTACCAATTGCAAGACGGCTTCCTTCACTCTTCCTTACATAATGAACATTAATTAATTTTTTTTGCAGGTTATCGAGTCCGCAAAGTGTACGCCTCCTTCGACTGTTACCTTTTCATTGTCTAGTGTCTACTATGTTATAGTGTTTATACTAATTCTCATTGTATTATATCATTCTGTATTGTTTCATACTATTTTATACTGATTTATATCATTTTGTATTGTTTTATACTATTTTATACTGTTTTATATCATTTTGTATTGTTTTATACTATTTCGTATTACTTTATTTTATTATGTATTGTTTTATATCATATGTGTAATTTTATATAATTTCCTTCTTTCTTATGTTATGCATGATCCAACAACAATCTCCATATTCATTGTATATATCTCAAGTATATTTCATCTTATTCTGCCTAATTATTGTATTATATTTCCTGGTTTGCATTACGTTAATACCTATATATGTATTTGTTTATGACGGTATACAACGATGCTGTATATACGAACACTTACTGTACATACTGCTTTCTATTTAATGTTGTATTACTATATCATAATATGTACACTATCTAGGGTTTTCGCAGGTTTTTCACACCCCCCTTCTCAGTGGGTGTTTTCCTGCGTGGGTTTTACTAGGCAGGACATGCCTGTTTTACCTAGGTTTTCCCCACAATCTCTAATCTGTCTTCAATTTTATATATATTTTTTTACTCTGTATGATTTAGGTATATACTGTTTATGTTATGCGTATTGTATATCTATATATATATATATATATCTTACTTTACCTTTTTTTATATTTTTTATATTGACGAAGGGTTAAATGTAAGAATGGACCTTATGGTCTAAATTTCGCCCGAATAAAGACGATTATCTATCTATCTATCTACATGGGAAATCTGAAATCCACCGAGCAAGGCAATTTTCTCTTGCACATTAAAATATCTTAGAATTGTAATATCGAAGCGAGATTTGTACCGATCTCTGAGAGAAAAAGTGGGAATTCTAATTTTTATCGTAAAACGCTCCTCATCGACCGTATTTCTTCGAATTTCGCGTAAATACTGCCGTTTTTGCAGTTTTTATCGCTCATTACGAGAGTGTAGCCATAGCAACAACTATTGATGGACTCGGATTCGGTATAGTCTAATAAATGCAGGTATTGTTTCTGTCGAACGAAAATACGCGTGTTCAATTTAATATCGAATTTTATAACGCTCAATTATGAAATTTGAGAACATAAGGAGCAACATATCTGCGGTGATTTTAAAGCTTTTAGAGCCAATATAAGTAGGTATTAAATAAATGATTAAATGGAAAGCTCGCATCGTTAGTTCTGTTTGGGTCGTCTTATTATTATGTTATGCAGAGACATACTTTTCCCTCCTGTTTGTTGTTGTCAACGAAAACAATCTTCGTAACAAATGAAGTAAACAAGATCTAATTGTAACTAATAAGTTTTATTTTCTTTATCGCGCCTACTGAACATATTAATTGAAAGGAAATGGATTATTCAGGACGAAGAAGTGAACTAAAATACGTGTGCACTCAGCTTTTGTAAGTTAAAAGACATAAATAATTTACGACGAAGGAGTGAGCGTGAGTGTAAAGATTAACGTACTTCATCTCAAGTGAGGTATGTATGAGTTAAATAATAATTCAATTTTCGATTGTTCTAAGGCAATTTCTGTATTTCTTTGGCATCGGTTCTAATATATATCCTTTAGCAGTGCTTAGACTTTAAATATATCTTGTTTTCTAAATTGATTATATCCAACAATGGAGGCTTATTTCTTGTGTCGTCTCTGTTGGCCGTTACCGTGGAAACCACACGATGCAGAACTAGCTCATTCTTGTTGAAAAACGAAGGAAGAAGGAGCAAATAATGGGCGGGAGAGGTAATTAACTTGTTTTTCACCAATATTATTGAAAATCTGGCATATTTCAGAACTCGGAAGGTAGCCTAGCTCAGTTGATTAGTGGAATTTTAATTAAATGTTACTACTCGTTGCAATTAACGATCGCTATTCTAGCCCTAATTTCATCGGTACATTTTGATCCTCTCGTTATCATACTAGCAAGGTGCTTTACTTTACGATCTGAAACTGGTTCCGATGGCTTTCCATCTTACGTTCAAGTTTTTCCTTTCTCGATATCCAAATCAATTGGATTTTTTCTTATTCGTTTCCTAGGATAATTTTGCTCATTTAACCTTAGCTGTGTCCGTCCGTCTTTCGAAGCATTCGTCCTCGGTACAAAGACTAACTATTAATGCATACACAACCAGTAAATTACTTATATAATCCTATCTCGTACAACATCTTTCTTAGCTTGAAACTATCAAAGTAGGTTTATGAGTTAATACAAAATATAGTTTTAAGAAATTCTTTTCTTTTTGACAATCTTTGAATAGTTCAAAATGTAAAAGAAAGAGCAAATCCGTCGACATACGTTAAATCCGAAATTCTTTTCTCATTTTTGTCTGCAGATTTTGGTGATTATTTGGCCCTAGGGCTGGCGATATTAATAGCAGGCGCTTTGATAGCGTGGTGGATCTGGGGGGTTTGCAGGCGGTACTGCGTCGGGCGCCGAAGGAGATGGTCTGTTGAAGACGGCGTGCCCGACGCGGCGTACGATACCGCCAATTTGCCTGTAAGTATAATACTTGCGATTACATTCTTCTTCTTCTCTTATCTTATAAACCCTTCTAATACGTTATTTTATGCTGTTAATAACAGAAATGTTTCTGCTCTGATCCGCCTTCGGATCCCAAAGTATGATTTATGTATTTATTTATATAGTATATTGAGAAACTTCATCTACTTCATTTCATATCTACATAATTACGTTGTTGTTCTCTTATTCAGAATATATATAATATATAATAAAAAAACACCAGGACCAGCAACACGTGAGTGTTTATCACGATGTTCTGATTTTTCTGAATATATTTAATCTGATGCGTGAATGTATTTGATGGTGCCAGTCATAGATGAAAATATTTCTCTCTCTCTAAGATTTTAATGTATTAAATTATATCTCACTTCCCAAAACTTGTTAAGATTGATAAGATTGTTAGCATGTCAGCTGATACTACCAATAGGTACTAACATTGGAGGTGCAAAAAGTACAGGTTCTAAGAATCTATTCCGGAAATTATCGCACAACTGTAGTCGAACATTTGTGGGGATTAGTTGCACGGAACACATTTACATTAAAGCGGTCTGTGGAAGTTGGTATTGTAAAAATATTCAGATTTGTTCACATTGACACGGTACGAGTGGAGGCACTGAAATCATTTTGTGATTTTAACGACAAATTTGGTCGCATACGAGCACAAGATTTCTGAGACTGGTGCCTACTCTTGAAAAATAAATACTAATAATGGTACAACAGCTTGTTTTTTTATAAGTTGAAAATGCCCCCGTTATTCTTCCGAAATTAGCCGAAGATCCTAAGTGAGAGAACTTTGGTTCTGGTTATTACACAATGTTGATGCTATTTACAAAATGGAGGGGATGCCGCAAGTGAATTTTTGCGCATGTATAAGAATTTGGAAGGGAAAGAAATCTAAGTTATTCCGTCCAAAGTGAAAGAAATGGAGAGGAAAAGTGCTAACGAGGGTACAGCCTTCCCTCGTTTTACAAACCTAATTCGTTCCACGAAAACTGTTCCTCAGGCGAAAACTCGTAAAACAATGTTTATTTTCCCATTACATCCTATGTAAAAATTTTAATTGGTTCCGAAGGCCAAAATAAAAAAATATCCCACAGTTCACTTAAAAACAATACCGAATGATAACAAATTGAGAAAAAACATCAATAATGATATATTAATGTATTTAAATGACATTCCTAGTCATATGATGTCTTACTCTATATATTAGCGGTATTATGCTATGATATCTTAGCCTATGGTAGCCTACGATAGGTTAATTAAATGCGGCGTATATGTCCTTCGACCGCTCGCCTTTCTTCAATCTTTGAATAATATGCATTTACTTTCTGGGATACACAAAAAGCCCTTCTCTCTGTTTTCACTTTACCACTTTCAATAACTGAAAGGCCAAAATATATCTTGATTTAAAAGATAAAAATGCACACCACTCAGCGAACCGAATTTCACAAAGAACGGCAACGCGCGTACTGAGACCGAGATGATAATTCTTATTCGGAACAGCGCATTTATTCGATATTTGAAAAAAGAGGATATTCTTGCTAACGTAACGAACTCTTATAAGCGAAAATTTGTCGTTCGCAAATCGAATAAAAATAGGCATGAAATTGCTCAGTTCGTGTAAGCAAGAACTGGTAAAATGGTAGTTCGTAAAACTAGGGAAGGCTGCATTCATTCCAGCCATCCATCAAGATGATCTTTTTAATGAACTGTGTGTGTGTGTGTCCATAATTTATATCTTAATGAGAACGCGCTAGCCGAATGGGACATGGAGTAATTACCTACAGATCAGAGATGGTTAAATGTGCATACTTATAGATTTTTGTCGTGAAAACATTAATATTCCAAGCACAGAAAATGTGCTAATTCATCGTCTCTTTGCCGGGTACTAACGCTGCGATAGAGAGGTCATTTTCGCTTATTAACAACATTTGAGGAACGGATAAGCCATCGCTTAATAGTGATGCCATATCATCTCTCTTGGTAATCCCAATGAATTACTGCGAGACTTGCCAAAAGATGATGATGATTTAATTTTTATACTTTTGTAGGATTTTTCATAAAAAGAAATTCACAAATCGGAAAATTTTTTTGTTGGACCATACGTCCCGAATTTTGGATCGGAAAATATGGTCAACGTATGCATATTGTATCTGGTTACTCCCTTAATAATACCAACTATCAGCAGTGGTTCTCTTCTTCCTTACCCAGTTCCCCAATAAAATGTTGTATAAATATGAAATTCCTTTAATGACTAAATTGACATATTTCGAACGGATCGACTTAGCAGGGGTGCCACAATTGTATAGTTAAACTTTTCAGTAATTATGAATTTGGGAGGAATTGGCTTAAGGGAGCTCAACGAAATTTAGTATGAAAAAGGTGTGCAACACAAAAAACAAAAATCAATGCATTTAGTTTATATATGGAAAGCAGAGCTGCCACAATGCAAGTAATAAAAACATTATTTTTACAAGTATTTGAGTTGAACTGTCCTCATCAGTTTTACCCAAATTTAATATTTACAATGTACACATACATATAAAACCATTATAACATATTTGGACCGGATCAATCGAACAGGTGTGCCATAATTGCAATTGAATCCTTTTAGTAATTATGGATTTTGATGGAATTGGCTGAACGGATTTAAACTAAATTTTTTATATAAAATTTGTAAGATTTATCATAATGAAATGAAGATGTGTAAAGCGTAGCTAAAGCGCAGGGCTGTCACAGTAAAAATTAAAATAATATTAGTTTTTTTGCGTATTTCTAGAGAACTCACGGCAACGATTTTATCCCAATTAGGTATATATAATCTTCATATAAATAAATAACCAAGAAAACATATTTTAACCGGGTCGACTATACAGAGCTAGCACAATTAAAATTTTTCTGTAACTATGAATATGACGTTAAGCACTACTGTGCCGAGGGAAACTGCTGTACGTCCTCATTTGTTATTAAAATATTTTCATTTATTTTGAAACCCACTAAAGGTTATTTTAATTTAAGGAATGCAATTTGAATAGTAGTTTTAAGGAAGCATTATGGAAAAGTTTTAACGCTTCCCGTGTCGAATACGATATATTCCGCACTTGCGTTTTTCCCTTGCATGTCGTTTGTGACATATTCCGCATGCCTGCTGTTCCGTGTCGTATACGATATCTTCCGCATTCTGCCATTCACTAACATAGCTTTTACTCTACCTTCCGTAAGTGATACTGGACGGCAGGAGATGGTCGCTTTCCAAAGAGAATACTGGTAGTGACGTCAAACCACCGAGTAAGTCAAAATAACCCATAAAATTTACATTTTTCGAACTTGAATTTCCTTTTTGAGAACGTAAACATCCGTCATGGCGGACTTGGAAGTATCGCTATCGGATTTGGCCCAATTATTAGCTCAAAAAAGTGATCACGAAGAATATTTCCATAGTTTTAGTGATGAATCATATAGTCTGATGAATAGTGAAAGGGAATTAGACGAAGATGAGAAGGAAATCGTGTTAAATGGTCAACCTATGCCAAGACTTGAGAAAGGTTGGTTGGACTTTGTTTCTAATGACCCTGCTCCAAGTTTTCAACCTAATTTTTGTGAGGTTACACCAGGAATAATTCTTCCAAGTGATTTTAATATTCACAGCGAACCTATACAATATTTCCGACTTTTTTTTGGAGATGAAATGATCAGTCTAATACGCGATTAAACCAATCTCTACGGCAAAAACAGAAAATTGGCCAAGCAGAATTCGCCTACATCACGTCTCGCTAAATGGAAGAGTAGTGAATCTTGTGATATCGAGGCCTTCCTTGGCGTAATTATAAACATGGGCCTAAATCCAAAGACTGAAATACAAGAATATTTTAGTACAGAATGGATCAAGCAAATGCAATTTTTTGGCGATGTTTTTTCTTTAAATGATTTTCTCATGCTATTTTCCAATTGCATTGAGGACTATCACACAAAGAAAAATATTTGAGTAGTAGCGGAGTGCAAACAGATGTAAATATTCAATTAACTGTAAATAGTGTATATTAGTTAGAGACAGTATTCAGAGATGCACCACCAGTTTTAGAAAAATCACTGCTAAACAACATCATACTTGGAGAGTAATAACTACCTCATATCTATAATATTTATGTTATAAGTGCAATTTTCATATATATGAATATGTAGTTGACTGATTTGGCTTTTAAAAAAATATCCATTTTCAAAAAATTATATCTGAAAATAATGAACAGGAATTTATAATCTCTGTATATTTTAGCGACATGGGAAGGGTTAAAACGTTTGTAGTTGTGAATGCAATTGTCGAGTCGAGATTAATTTTCTGTTATAATAATAATAATTTGCTGCTGTGACCCCAGTATGAGGCATTGCATTGTCAAGAGCATAATCAATAAAAAATACAGTAAAATACAATGAATAAAAGTGCACAACACTACAATACAAAAGCCACCATTTAAGAAAAATTTTACAATTTTTCTGAGAGAAACTCATTTATACTATAATAAGGACCTTTTAACATTATATCCTTAACATTTCTTTTAAATATGATTGCAGGCATAGATTTGAGTTTAATAGGGAGTGAATTGTGCAGTTCTTTACTAGAATATTCATAATCATTTTGGCTTGTTGCAAGCCCACAGTATTTCATATCAATATTTTTACAATATCTCTTTTCATATTTGTGAATATCCCCATGTACAACATTTTTGAAGCCAGAGTGAACATAACAAGGGGCTTCCAAGATATACACAAAGAATAATGTTAAGATATTGCTACATCTAAAAGCATCTCTACAATGTTCTCTTAGTTTGAGATTGTGCATAATTCTAATTGTCTTTTTCTGCATACAGAATATCTGTTTAGTAATAGAATTCTGTAAAACATAACACTATGAAATAAAGTTAAATAGGCGCATCTGAGGGTATCATAGGATAGATACTTCAGTCCTTAATCTTGTTAAAAGATGTATTAATTTTGGCAATTTGTTTTTTATGTACTATTCAAGGTGCTTGTTCCAAGTAGGCCCAGGGTCCAAAACTATTCCTAGAAGTTCACCTGCTTCATTTCTATTTAAGAAACTTTTGGATTGGTTAAAATGCAGATGTTGGTTTTTGGTAACATTGAGGCTCAATTTATTACAGGAAAACCATGAAGAAAAGAAGATTTGCCACAATTTCTAGCATTTTACAGTTTATGCCACTTAGTTTTGCATTTTTAAGATAGGAAACAAAATCATTAGTATTTTGAGTGAAATTTTTATGTGTATTTAGCAAATACCTGTGGTGACAAGGAGTTTTGCTTGGATTTTATACTTTTTGTAGAGTTTGTGATAGACCAGCTTTGCTTGGACTTATTATTGGAGTATCAACCTGTCATTATATTCTAGTTTTGCTTTATTTATTGCTAATTTATATTCTTTCGTGGCAGTTTTGATCGGATATTTGCCTTGAAATTTTAAAGATATTTTCTTTGTTTAATATTAGATTGTCTGTGTACCAGGTTAGCCTTTTCTTTCTGTTTAATATTTTTTTATTAGTCATGTAGGGAAAAAAAGAGCTCAAAGTTACCCATAAAAATATTCTAAAGTTAAGAAAGTAACGTACCGAATCCTCACAATCCTCATGGATTTCATTCCATTTGAACGTACTCAAGTGCTTACAAAACCTATTTATGTTACTCATATTTAAATCCCTACACATCCTGATGGGGGTTTTATCTTCCAAAATTTCCTTTATACAGTTAAAAATAAATTAACATTTTTCTCACCTAAAAAATCAATATTAAATTCACCTATTACACAATGCTTGTCACCTGTTGTTAACGAATTCTTACATTCAGTCCTATCTCCCTTACCCTTGTAGAACGGTACAATTACACCATCCTTCCATTCAGCAGGCACTCTCGAACTCCTTGCACACAGATTGCACAGATCACACATCCAACACATAAGCAAATCACCTCCATACTTCAACATCTCTCACGTTATGCCATCCACACCTGCAGCTTTTCCATTTTTCAGCATATTCACTGCTTTGACTTTGGACACAATATATAACGCAATGAACTATTCTTAACCAACCAAAGAACCATCGTTCACCACTGCTGGGTTTGAACGATACTGAACGAAACCAAACTGATGGTAATTCACATTGTACGGCTGGGCACGTTCGAGCACGTCGCGTATCGGGCAAAATATTCTCAGCAAGAATACCGGCCATAAACGTAACGTGCCGTATAATATGAATACATCATTTGAAAACCATTCAACAATATTTTTCAGAACCGATATGCTACGTGCTTGAAACGTTTGATGCCTGATAATATGAATCTACCTTAAGTATGAGTAGGTTATCATGAATAATGACACATCTCAGTTGTGCTCTGTTAGTGAAAAATAAATGACGTATTTCTTTCTGCAATAACCACAGATTTTGTGTCGTAACGTTTTAATGTGTTAGAATTTTTCGGTGATGAAAGAGATTCGCTTAACGCCGTTACTGAAAATGAAGTTTGAAGGTCCATATGATCAGAACCAATTTATGTTCCCGATCAATTTATAAGCCTGAGAAGATATGTGAAGAAAACAGGCGAACCGTATAAGGTTATTGACTATGTCACAGCAATTTGTTGATTTGAATAAATTAAGTACGACATTTAGAAATAATTTTAGCAAGAATACAGAAGGCAATACTGTAAAGATAGGTGACATAAGAATTTTAAAAGTGGAAAGCAAAACTGCAGTGATTTCTATAATAATCTCTGTTCTATAAATTGAAATTATTGTAAGAATATGTTATAATATAATAACTTTATACTTTTTCAACAATTTTTATTTTGAGTAATTTGTTACATCTGAAAGACTTTTCAAATTTTACAAGAATAAAGTCGTAAGTCAAAATAGGGGTTGAAAAGGGAGTGTTTTAGTGGTTACTATTCACACTAAAAGTAAAATGAATATGCATTAATTAGGTTCAGAGAATGCTGAAATAATGTTATATAATAATTTATAATAATTCATAGTTTTATTTTAAGTAAAAAAAATGAAATTTTCAAATTGCTCTCCTGAAAAATTGCATTTTCGGAGTTGTCACTATTGTAGCAGATGAGCGATATATATCATCATCATCATAGGTAGTCTGTCCGTAGACAGGTCCGTGATTATTCTTGGTTAAACCTGGTTCTCCATATACTCCTATTTTCCGCTGTCCTCTTTATATCTTGATAACTCTCTTTCCCCTTCAAAACGTCTATCAGCTGAAACCTTTTCCTACCTCTTTCCCTTTTCCCATCTAGTTTTCCTTCTAACACGTCTTTAATCATACTCTCTCTCCTCAGGTAATGTCCAACCCAGTTAGCCTTCCTCTTTCTGATAGTCTGTATAATCATTCGCTTCTCTCCTATTCTTCGTAGCACTTCATCGTTTTTCATCCTATCTGTCCATTTTATCTTCAGCATTCTCCTCCAAGTCCACATTTCAAAGCTTTCCAAGTATTTGATGTCATTTTTCCTTAGCGTCCATGTTTCTGCCCCATACAATGCTATACTCCATACGTAGCATTTTATCAACTTCTTGCGGATATCTTCCCTTATATTCCCTGTAAGTAGTTGTTTCTTTCTCCTGAAAGCCGCTTTTGCTTTTCCTATTCTAGTTTTGATCTCATCCGTACATTTTGCCTCTCGTGTTATGATACTTCCAAGGTATTTATATTCTGAAACTTGTTCTAATGGCTTTCCCCCAATAGTTATGTTCAGATTCTCTTCTTTACCCGATATTCGAATGACCTTGGATTTTTCTGTATTTATTTCCATACCGTATTTTCTACCTGTTATCACTAGTCTATTTATCATTTTTTGTAGCTCCTCTTCCTTTCTTGCTAGAAGTACTTGATCATCTGCGTATTTCACTGTTCTTATAAACCTTCCTCCAATTTTGAAATCCCCTGTGCCTTCTAAAGCTTCTTGCATTAGACTTTCTCCATATATATTGAATGGGGTTGGCGATAGGCAGCAGCCTTGTCTTACTCCTCTACCGATATTTATTCCGCAGGTGTCCACATTCTCAAACCTGACCTTTACAACTTGATTCTCATATAGATTCCTAATCAGTCTCCTGTCTTTCCAGTCTACACCTATATCCTTTAATATCTTCATCAACTTTACCCAATTTACTCTATCAAAGGCCTTCTGCCAGTCTACGAAACATGCGCAGATATCTTGACTGTATTCTATTGCCCTTTCTGATATGATTCTAACTACTCCTATAGCATCTCTAGTTCCTCGTCCTTTTCTGAAACCGAATTGATCTTCCCCAATTATTTCTTCTGCCTTTTTCTCCAGCCTTTTATTAAGAATCCTCGTGATGATCTTCGATGTGTGTGACAGAAGGCTTATAGTTCTGTAATCTTTACACTGCATTGCCTTTGGCTTCTTCTTTAGAGGGATCATTGTTACTTCTAGGAAATCCTGAGGCCACTCTCGGAAGCTAGAAACCAGGTTCAAAGAACACCTTGCACACTTCAAACACAATAGATTTAACAGGTCTAGCGTCGCAATACACATACAGGAAAACAATCACCCGATTAAAATCGAAAACATGTCTCTCTTAAAATCAACACAAACCGACTGGAAACTAGACGCTTACGAGAGTATTTTCATAAACAAATTCAAAGAGACGGTTATGAATAACGACCGCGGACCTATCCCTTACTCACCCCTCTACTCGCTAACCGTTAAGAATTCCCCCACCCCTCTGCCCTCCTTTCACTTTTACCCGGAACACATAAATACACAAGACCAAACACAAACAATTCATACGACTTCAGCTACTGAAGATGGGAGCATAGCTCCCGAAATACGTATCTAGAGATTTCCAGAGTGCTTGTGCGTGTGTGTTTTCTTTTTCTTTTTTTAGGCTAGTTTTTGACAACAGGTCCCTGTAGGCCATCATCGTCCTGCAAACTTGTAAGTATAATTTTAATTTTCCTTATTTCTTATTGACGTGTGAGTGCCCTCTGGGTAAATTTACGGTTAAGGAGTTTTAAATTTTAATTCCTTTAGTTCCACTATCGCCTTTTCTACTTCGCTCTCCATAATACTTGGTCCTAAGTTGTCTTCTTCAATGTTTTCCTCATTTTCCAGTTCTATTTTTGCCGCTCCTGCCTGTTTGCTGTATAATTCCTTAATGTATTCTTCCCATACCTGTGCTACATCCTTTGTTTCTGAGACTATCTTCCCATCCCTATTCATAATTCCTTTACCACAAATTCCATTAGACTTCTTATCTTCTAATTCCAGTGGCCTAGCGTACATCATATCGTACCGTCCTAACTTCTCCATTTGTTCTATTTCATCACATTTTCCTTTTATCCAATTTTCTCTAGCTTTATCTGTTACCCTTCTCAACTCATTGTTTATGCGCCTATAGTTGGCTCTACCTTCTTCACTGTTAACGTTTTTCCATTTTCGTCTCTCATCCATTTTCTCCAGCATTTCCTTCGTGATCCATGGTTTTCTGATTTTCTTCTCTTGTTTTCCAATCTCTTTATCCAAGGTATCCTTGATACTGGTTTTAATTTCATCCCATTCTATATCAACGGTCTTCGGTTTGTTTTCCAACTTTCTTAAGTTATCTTCCAACTTCATGCTGACTACATCCTGCCTTTCTTTCAGTTTTTCTAGGTCCCAGGTCTGTCTTTCTCCTCTCGTTTTTCTTATTTGTTTGAGCTTTGTACTCACGTCAAGTATTAGAAGGCTGTGATCTGACTCAATGTCTGCTCCTTGCAATGCCTTGGCGTTCTTTATGCTGTTCCTGAATCTTTGTTTTACAAGGATGTAATCTATTTGGCATCTCATTCTATCTCCTGGGCTTTTCCATGTGTATAACCTTCGTTTATGGTTTTTGAACCATGTATTAGTCACTACAAGGTCATTATTGATGCAGAATTCTACGAGTTTCTCCCCTCCTCGATTTCTCTTCCCAAGTCCGTATTGCCCGACAACATTTTCTTCCTGTCCTTCTCCGACTATGCTGTTCCAATCTCCCATTATTATGCAGTTTACCTTTCCTCTTCCGTCTTCTTCGTAAATTTCATTAATTTGCTCATAGATCTCATCTATTTCTTCATCGTCATGAGCTGACGTTGGCATATATACCTGGATTATCAGCATGTCCACTGGGACTGCTTTTAGCTTTATTGCCATCAGTCTATCATTCGTTGCTATTATCTTTGTCACGCTTTTCATCATATCTTTCCTAAGTACCAGAGCTACTCCGCTTTCCCCACTATTTCCTCCAGAATAAACTACCGTGAATTCTTCCGAGTCGAACTGTCCTTCTCCCTCCCATCTAGTTTCGCTTAGCCCTATAATGTCAACTCTATTTCTTCTCATTTCTTCTTTCAAGTTCTCTAGCTTTCCTGCCTTTCTCATAGTTCTTACGTTCCAAGTCCCTATTCGTAATTTACTTTCGACAAATGTTTTCCTCAAGGCAGTCCCCGCCCGGAGATCCGATTGGGGGACTATTTTACCGCCGGATTGTTTTACCTCGAGAGAACTCATATTGTCCAACCATATAATCTTTACTAGGGATTGTAATGTGGTAGTTTCCCTCTTGCTTTCCACATCGCAGTACTGTAGCCGTTCAAATCGTCCTGATCACGCCTACAGCTGTATTGGATATAGACCCAACCAACATCATTTGTTTTCGGCTCTATACCATACTGACAGTACTGCTGCCTACTGCCAGGCACTGATGATAGTTTTTTTTTATAAAACCTCCATTCGAGGGGTTTGAACCCCCGAACTTTGCAATAGAAAGCCGACACGCTAACCACTACACCACCAGTGCATATATATATATATATATATATATATATATATATATATATATATATAAACATAATAAAAGATATTTCTCTGTTTGATAAACAATATGTGTTAAGCCTATAATAGGTTATAACAAAACATATATATGTATATACATACACACACATATATATATATATATATATATATATATATATATATACATATATATATATATATATATATATATATATATATATATATATATATATATATATTAACATAAGGAAAAGAAAAGGTAGTGATGAGGGTGGGAACAATGTGTTGAGGAAAGCCCAGCAGACACTTACCAAGTTGGGGACCAAGTTGGCAGGCTGCTGGGGGCGTCGAAGAGACACGTAAAACACGCACACAAGAAAAACACACGCAAGCTTATCGGGCCTATGCCCTTCTTCAGTGAATGAATATATATATATATATATATATATATATATATATATATATAAATAAATAAAGCTACACACACTCCCTGCTTTAACACTGTTCTGCATTAACACTGAAAATAATGTAATACCTTTTTCCGAATTGCACTCACGCATTCCACATTAACGCTCTTCAAAATTTCTGGTGTAATTTATCAAGTCCACTGCACAGCGCCTCTGACATTAGTATTTTCAGTAGCTTGATGATTCTGTGTACACTTGTCGATGCTTTTTAGGTCAAAATATAGAGTGAACTTTGTTTAAATTATATTTCCTCTTTAAATAAAAAGTCTGTGTGTCATAACCGGCAGTCAGAGGAGAAAAAGAGGAAAAACTTAACTCTCGAGGTTAAATTAGAGGTTTTATGGAGACTAAAAGCTGGAGAGTGCCAACATTTGTTTTTTGTGAATCGCTTCCTTTTTGATTGTTCAGTTTTTTAAAATGTGATACCGAGGTATTTGAATTTTTCTTTATTTGGTCTCATTCCATGTTCCTTTATTTATCAAGCACATGCGATAGTTCTTTTATGAATCCGTATTTCTTTATGAAAACTTAGTAAGATTTTGATAGTTTCGATGTACGATTTAGTTTTTGTCTTATTGGTGGCCTTCTCTTAATCGAACAGTATCTTCAGTCATGATGCTTATGTTATTATGTTCCAATTTTCTTTTAATAAAATTGTGGCTGTATAGTGACTATTGCCTCACCCTGTATATATAAGTAGACGCAGGTATCTTCTTCTACTCCGTTCTTCATTTATATTCAACTTTTATTGTTCAATTTAAAATATAATTGCAATGCAAATTATGACCTATTTTATGTTACGTAATATGGTTAACAAATAATACTTTGGTGTATTATTTGTAAAATACTACCTATTTTCATTTCCATTAATAGAATCTGAAGGATGAATTGTATCTTATAACTTCATTTCTTATGGAAGTACATGTTCCGAATAGCTCTGTTTCAGTTAGAACTTGATTTTCCTGGTACCATTTAAGAACATCAAGTGTGTGTTGTTTGATATAGCTTAATTGGCTGAACAGTAGGAATAGAGCATGAGAATTGTGCAGAGTTATGTTGATTAGTATTTAATTTAAGCATTTTGATTTTTCATGATGATTTGTAGATTCTACAAATCAGTTAATATTTAGCTATTCATTCCTTAATTGATTCATTCTTGCACTTATTTCAGGCGGAGGTGGGAGAGGAGGTAAATGGTGGGGGGGATGGAGTAGTGGAGGGTGATAGGGGAGAGGGGGAGGAAGGGGGTGAGGGGGAGGAAGGGGGTGAGGGGGAGGAAGGGGGTGAGGGGTAGGAAGGGGGTGAGGGGGAGGAAGGGGGTGAGGGGGAGGAAGGGGTTGAGGGGGAGGAAGGGGGTGAGGGGGAGGAAGGGGGTGAGGGGGAGGAAGGGGGTGAGGGGGAGGAAGGGGGTGAGGGGGAGGAAGGAGGTGAGGGGGAGGAGGTTGAGGAAGTGGGTGAGGGGGAGGAAGGGGGTGAGGGAGAGGAAGGAGGTGAGGGGGAGGTGGTTGAGGAAGTGGGTGAGGGGCAGGAGGGGGGTGAGGGGGGTGTGGAAGTGTTTTTTGGGAGGGGGGATTTTAATAGGGGAATGGCCTTACAGGGGTTTCACAGGGTTTATTCGGGGGGGGATAATTTTGGTCAAGACGGGTGGGCGGACTTGGTGGAGGAGTTGGTGGAGGTGGTAATAGGGGAGGAGGTTTTTGATGACTAAGAGGGAGCGAGGGATTGGATGGGGAAGGGGTTGGTTATCCAGAGCCCAGTGGCCAAGCTCCAGGACTATGGAGGGTCGTTGGTGGTGGTGGTAGGTATGATACCATGTCTTTCATCAGATGCTACCTTTAATAGGCTAGAGCAAAGGTGACCTAATAAAACTGCTTAGGTTGCAACTTTTTATCCGGGCACTCTTATAAAGTTTCAAAACGCTATCCAACTATTTAACCTCTGTTATCTGGTAACCCTAGGTATATGCATTGTCACAGATATGGATAAAATCAAAAAATCTCTAACTCCCATTGTAGGTTTTTGGACTCTGTACTGTTTTCATCTAATATTTTAATCAAATTTAGTAATATCTTTTTTGGCTTTTTATATACTAAAATATATTTTATTAACAGTTAAGAAAATCTAAGCATAATAAAAAGAAACAATGTATTATTGTAGTTTTTTCTCACAGTGAGTATTCTCTGCAGCCATTTCTATCTTTAGCTTGTGCAATGTATTGTATCTATTGCACGTGCTTCCCTCGTAATCTAGCTCTGTTCTTCTTCCTGCTAGTTTTTCTTCACATACTTGTCTAGACAATGGTTATTAAACTTGCATTCCTGTCTTATGCATGGCAGCTTTCATGCCTATCCAATATAATTGGCTCCAAAAGTAACTTGTAAACCAGAATTCTTGCCTAAAGCTTAAGTTCTTTCTTATTATTTCTTTATTAAAAATTGAGCTAAAATATTATTACATAATTACAACTAAAATTTCCATTCCTATACTTCTATGCACATTCTTTCCATCTCCCCAACTTTATTCAATGTACATCTAACTTGAACTCGTTATATTCAATTCCATTCCCGTTATTTCTAAGCCCTTTGTCCATTTGAATGCTGACATCTTGCTATCTGCTATTAGTGCTACACCATCAATATATACCAATGCCAGAGCACTTAAAGATTTCATATTTTAGTGTGCCAGCTAATCTCGTTTCTGCATATTTCATCACTACATCCATACATTTATAATTAGTAAAACTCACAGTAATTTGACCTGGCATGGAATAATAACAAAATATCAAATGCAAGGCCTAATTTTGTCCTCACACCTCCATGCACTTTTTTAAAGGCTTTTTCTAAATTAAATTTCAATAAATGCTTTTGTAAATCAACTAATGATTGATTGATTGATGTGTGACAATTGATTATTTTCTTCCATTTTTTGGATAAAAGGTGATAAAAATGTTTAGTATAATTTGGTTTGGAGTCCCATGAAGTTTGAGTGAACAGAAAAGGGTGCTATGAAATTTAAATGGTTGCGGAGCACTGCTCCAGAGGAATAAAAACCCTAACAACCAATGTCTTTGTCATCATCTTGTATTCCTCTTGTTGTCTTCTTTGTATTCATCTTCATGAACATCTTTGTTATCATCAACAACATCAGCTTTAAAGATTAGTTCACCTTCACATCATTTATTGTTGTCAAAATAATGTTAGGTTAGTTAGGAACCAATCTGCCTTTTTCCCATAAACCCTTGGTTCAGTCATCGTAGCTTTATGCCTTCATGGTATCCTTACACTGCAATCACTACAACATTTGAGTGTCTACTGTATTATTGTTTAGATTACCCAAATTAATACTCTACTATTTTATTATTTACCGTAAATACCCGCGTATAATGCCCACCCTCGTATAATGCGCAGGGAGGTTTTCAGCCTCGTAATCTATGATATTTCTATATACCCGCGTATAGCACGAACAGATTTCTTTTAGCGTTACTGTTCCAGAATAAAGTAGATGGTGTAACGTGGTCTAAAGCAATGATCGAATTATTGGTATTATGTATTGGTAACATAACGAAAGTGTGAAATGAAATTTTCGAATAACATTCCAAAAGAATGTCAGCTAACTCAATCATTACATACTCTGTTTACTTACAGGATGATATTAGGATTAGGACACAATAATCCAATTATATCAATTTCATAGTATGGCATATGACATTGTTTGAGCTAATAAATTGAAGGAATGACGATAAACCTATGTCAAAGTTTTTTACATACGTTTTAGTCACGCCTGAGATGAACGGGTTTGCCCAACCTTCAGTATTAACGTTATTAGAGCACTCTGGAGCACGCAAAAACGATAGTAAATAACCATAATTAACTACAGACTCTAAGAATCAAGAATAAACCACGTATGAATGCTGAGAGAAAAGTAGGGAACGATAACTTGATTTAGTTCTACAAGAAGCATCAGCTGCCAGCGTACTCAAAGGCATCAGCTGCCATTGTTTCTCATTGTAAGTAGTACCAGTACCTCACCACCAGGCCGGGCGCAGGTGTAGGGTGACGTCATGCGTAAGATGACGATTCCGATAACAACATCGTAGAAGAATGTTCCAGTGACGAAGAATTTCTTGGCTTTTAAAATGAATAAATACTGAATTCGTTCTTATCATATCTAATTAATGTACGTTAATAGAATTAGTTAATAAATTTTAACTATTATCTATCTTACTTTTCGTAAAAATCACCAATAAAATTATGAGGATACCCGGGCAGTAATTAATGAGCTGAAATTGTGGAAATATGGGATCAAATGAAAATAGGAAGATTATGTACCCTCGCATAACACGCATCCTTATTTTTAACTCAAATATTTCGAAAAAATAGTGTGCTTTATATGCGGGTATTTACGGTATATTGCAGCAGAGTGGGGTGGCCTAAATATTCCATATCATCAAAAATTAATTTATCTGTAATGAGTTAATTGTGACCAGTTACTTCTAAATTAATATACTCTTGGTATGTAAAAAATTTGAGAATTACTCTTTTATGAGTAAGTGATAGTGCTCCAAAGTATCTCATAGATTGGTAATACATTTTCAAGGAAGCAGAGAAAAGTTATGCTAAAGTGGTGTTTTAGGAAGAGTCCTTTATCTGCGTTATCTATGATAACCAATGAACATTCTTTTATTTTTTACTTTTTCCATACGTAGTATAGGGGAAAGTATTGTTTTGATGAAAAAAATCGACTTTGAGATTTCAACGGAAATACACATTTTGAGGTCCCCTGAACACGTTTTGACAATTTTCTCGATGTCTGTGTGTATGTGATAGGTATTTGTGGGTGCTCTAACTCAGAAATTATTAATCAGGTCAACGTGAAATTTTATATTTAACATTTTTATAAAAGTCACAAGAACTGATTAGTTTTTGGTAAAAATCGGTCAACCAGAAATGAGTGTTTACTCTTGTCACATATCCATAATTTTTGGAATATTTGCTTTAATATTTGATAAATGTAAAAATGTATTGGAATAAAAGTTGTGGAAAATGAAATTTTCTACAACCTTTATTTGTAACATTTTCCCATAGAATGCATTGTTTAAGAGATATCTTTTATTTTTAGCTGCCACCACCTACCGATGACTGTTGTTAACAATTGATAGATTAACCTAGAATTCCGATGATATACATACAACTATACATCATACTATATTGTAAGTACATATTTGGAATTTCATTACAATATATTTGAATGTTGGAAATTATTTAGGAATTTTCCTTAGGGGATAATGTAACATTCTGCATTGTGCATGTTTGAGTAGTTTAAAATAATTTTGGTTTATTCTCTTATTTTTCAAAACAAAGTATCTTAATTATAATAATGGGAAGTATGTGATTATTTTTCAAACGATAGAGTGGTAATCTAGAATTTATCGTATTACTTTGACATTTTTTTAGGAATCACTCAAACGGCCAATTTCATGGTTTTGTAAATGGGTAGCATAGGTACTCATTTATTGTTTTATACATCAGTCAGTGGAATAAGGATAGGATTAATTAAAATTTTTATAGAATATGGAATTATTTATTCTCTCATTTTATTAATTTGATTTTCAGGTTTGGATTCTCATTTGATTGTCTCTTTCAATTGTTGGCCCTGTTATGTATGTCATCATAATCATACACACAAAATTATGCAAAGGAGATGCTCATCTTCCCTCGGTCATCTTGTGTTTGGTTTGTTTATGGCACTCTAGTGAAACAGGATTCAACTCTCAATCCTATTTCAGGTGAGATTTTAATTTCCCTCTCTTTTGAAAATATTGTTAATAGCTACAATTATTTGTTAAGTCTAACTAATAATACATTAAATCATGATGACAGCTGGAATGATATTTTTAAAAATTAAATTGCCAATTCTCTGTTAAATTTATACTTTCATATTGATCATATTCCTCTCAATAAATTAATTTCTCTCGTTATAAATTTCTTGCTAAGGCAAGTAAATACAAAGGGGTTCGCTAGGAAACTATAGGTAATGGGAGGTGGGGGGTGGGAAATGGAGTGGATATAAGGAGGGGGAGTGAGAAGGGTAAAGAAAGTATTAGACAATGTTATTTATTGGTACCAATATGTAGATGGTGTTCTTTGTTTATGGAAAAGTACTGATAGACAGCTTGCTTGTTTTCTTTCCATTCTTAATTCCTTGCATCCTTCGATCACATTCATGCACGAGTTACAAGTAAATTCCCACCTCAACTTCCTTGATTTAACCATTACCATTGAAAACAAGTCACCATTTTGCTGTGTTTAGAAAATCTACATACATGGACAACATTATTCATACCTCATCCAATCTTTCATAAGCAAGCCATGTTCCATTCGTCAGTACAGTCAGTACTTATTAAACTACCTTTAAGAAAGAATTTCTTTATTGCTGAATTACAAATCATAAAAACAATAGTCTTAAATAGTGGATATCCAGAAAAATTAATAGAACACATTCTCCAGAAAAACAAAAGAACATCACTCTCAACATGACTTTCCCACTACAGCTTCCCGATAGACCCACCCCCCAAAAATGTTGCTTTTTGACCTTTCTTGAACCCTTATCCCACTGATTGAATAAGTTATTCCCTAGTGATACCCACAGGATAGCTTTCCTTAGTAAAGTGAACTTTAGCCATATGTTGTGTAACAATAAAGGCCATGTGACTCCAAGTGATAAATGTGGTGTTTACAAAATTGAATGTGGTGACTGCCAAACTATATATATCGGTCAGGCTGGAAGGGAATTTACAAACAGGGAAAAAGAACATTGGCGGTGCTACATCTACAACAATAGGACTGCTTCTCAACTCACTCAGCACCTTCTTGATCATGGATATTTTTCTGATTTTGACTCGAAAATTTACATTGTGAAAATAAGGGTCACAGGCTTAATGCATTGGGAATTATAGAAATTGTTTCTGTTGTTAAAAGTGGCCACAATGTTATTAATGACTTTTTGTACCCTTCCCACTCACCCCTCTTTGATATCCACTCCATATCCCCCCCTCCCCTCCCATTAGTTTCCTAACAAACCCAATGACTCCACCTACTCAGCAACCGGTCACCTTCCTCTGGGCCCAGATTTAAATGTAACCAACCTAAGCATTCGAATTTAATGTAATTTCATTCTACTATACCTGAAAATCTGGAGCCGACTTATACACGAGACATACAAAAAAACAAAACATTTGATGAAAAAGACAGGTGTCAACCTATTCACGAGATCAATTTATACATGAGTATATATGGTATATTGGATCCATGTACTTGAAAAATATCGCATTTAGAATCCATAAATGATACCTAGTGACACCTCCTGGTAGCAAATGCAGTAAACTCTTGTTAACACAAACTCCAAGGGAGAATCAAATCATGTGTTCGGTTTAACCGAGTTCGTGATAACCGAATTATATATGAAAAACTGAAAAAATATTACAAATTTCTGCTTAAATATATGTACCTACCTATAACCTGTTCATGTTAAATACATTATTGTTAATAACACCACAAATGCACAATTTTGAGTAATATTCAAATTAACGTAACGTTAAATTTGATGTAAATGATAGATCTCAATTATCTGCAAATTTATAATGTTCACCTTGAAGTTAAATGATGTAAATACATATGTCTTAACTTACTTTTACTAAATCTAAATCACGTAGGTTTTTTATTTTCGTTGTTGTCCCTGCAGATACAACATGGTCGATTATATCATATTTATTTTTACAATTGTGGATAGTGTCAATTTCTGATTTTTATATTTTTCTATAATTCTTTTTTTTTTAATACCCCATTCTGATACCTGTAGAATTTTCATTTTTGTTGCCAATGTAATTGAAATTTGGCTTGTTTTGCAACTTGTGCCATTCATTTATATGGTTGAATGTTTACACACGAAACTATTGTCTAACAGGGGAAGATGGTGAGATGTGGATGTTTACTTCTTTCACAATCAAGAAGCAATACTATTGGTCGAGCCATAGTCGCCTTGCTAAATTTATAATTTTTTGTGGGAAGAAACAGAGGACAATGTTGGAATATCCAGGTCTGTGATTTTCTTTGGCAAGGCGAAGGTCAAATACAAAATATAAATTTTGTTTGATGACACCCAATAGCTTACCCGAATTTTTGAATTCCACTTCTTGGAGTGAGAGAAAAACACTTCTGTCTCTGCACAGCCATGTTCTCGCAGGCATGGTAAATGGTGCAGAAGCGCAGTAAGCTCCCAGCACCTGTGAATTTGAGTGTTTAGCAGTTGTGCATCCTCATCAGAATTGCTATCGTATCAAGGCATACCGTTGTTGATTGTGAATGATGATATCAGGCAAAATAATTTTGGTGATCTGTTCAAATAAAAAAATTACCTCAAGGAATGCAAATACCTATGTTAATACAATGAAAGCATCTGCGTTTGTAACATCCTTCTGATGATGAAAAACGACTGAAGACAGTTAGAGCCAGGAATGAAGAAAATTGTGGAATCATCGATCATAGCATTCCAAGGCATCCTCATATTGAACTTATCTCACAAACAACCTCTCCACATGCCAGAAATAAAGTATTATGGCTGTAAAATAGTTTTGACTAAACACAAGTGTTCGTGTTAACTAATTACTTGAGTTCTTAATTCCCAAATTTTGTTCAAAGTTCGTCTTAAGCGAATTTTGTTTTAATCAACCAACTCGCATACATTAATCCATACATTCAGTGCCGGGGAAAATATTTGTTCATGTAAACCATGTGTTTGTGTTAACGAGGCTTTACTGTGCCTATACAAATATGCATGGCTGAAAGAAAATGATGAGGTAAGTCAGACCAGATGAAATCACTGTGCAGGCTGAATATGACCCACAGACCATACTTAGGTGATGTCTGCACAACATGAGGTTATAATACATAATGTTGTTTTTATTTTTAATACAGTAGATCATCGAGTATCCGGCGCAATGGGGGGATTGGGTCACCAGATTCTCAAAAATGCTGGATAATCATATCAAAATTTTTATACAGCTTATTTTTGAACATTCTTTTACAACATTGTATTCAACACTTCAGAGTGATTGCATGGGTATCAGGTGATATAAAGTACACAATGTAGTGGTGATATAGAATACATTTCTGCCATATTGCCGAAGAAGTGGTAAGCAAGAAAAAGGCCATTAAAATCATTCACAAATTGCATACGTATAAGTGAGAGAAATACTCCCATGGGATGGAAGAAGCGATATGTATAAAAGAGAATTATGTACAATTCAGTATGTGTGGGTATGATTTGGCATAGTGTTTCGCGGGGATTACAAAAAATATGGATAAACCAGTATTAGGTATAACTGGGTTACATATAACCCAGATCCTACTGTACTAATTGCAGTTGTTCCAAAATGTCTTGGCACCAGACGGTGCGGTATCGCCGGACTGATACTGCCATTGATGTGATTCTCTGGTGAATGCCGAATTACTAGCAACTTTCACCAGATTGGCCAGGACTGCTGGATAATGTTGGAAGTCGGATAATTGATGATATTACATATTTTTGGCAATTACTTTTTGTAGACATGTTCAAATGAATATATATCAATTTTTATAAAATAGTGCATACATGTAATATGTAATGCTTAATTTCTTAACTTTCTGAGAAATTAATTTCTTTCCCCAAAAACCCAATTTTATCATAGTTTGAGAATATATTACTTATATTTAACTTCTCTTGCTCTCAAGCATGCTAATTGATTAGATTTTGAGACATTTATTAGGGCTAATTTAAAATTTGCTAATGCAAAATGAATCTCTTCCAACTCTAAACCAAAGCAATATCCCATTTTTATTGGCAGGCTCACATCACTTGTTGAAGCTGGAATAGTACGTCATCTCATACAATCGGATCTCCCTCAGTCAGAGATCTGTACGTTGGACCTAAGAAACAAAGATAGGCAATTGTGTAGTCTGACCTAATTACAACATACCAAGCAGTGGGGATTAGCCTTCTGGTGGCAGCTGTGGCCTTCTTTGCAGAGAAGACGATAAACTTGTGGATCAAGTGGAAATGCAGTAAATCAAAGAAGAAATTATTTAAAAGAAAAATGAAGCCTCCAATTGTTAATACTTTGTCTGTGTATCCCTGGTTTACAGGGAAGCGTACTAGGAAAGATAATAATGAAAATTATAGACACTGAAGAGATAGACAGGCTGAATGAGAAAATAAGAGCATAGAAAGTGATGATCTGACATGTGAGAAATTGGGTGGTAAATTGAATACATGCAATGGACGGGAATATATATAAAAGTTGGAATTGAGGAATGGAGCACAACAGCCATGCTAACACCAATCAGAGCTCCATCGGCAGTCGTGTTTGATAAAGTTTACAAGGAATAAAATTTATTTGCCTTTAGGTAAAATGAGGGAAATAGACATCAAGAAGTAATAGAACAGCTTTTGTAAAAGAATGTGTAATTTTTGAACTTTTGATGAAGTCATGATTTGAAAAAAAAAATACTTTTCTAGGCTACTGAAAGAGAAACATCTTATTTTTAGTTAACAGGTAATAATTATCCAATATGTGTTATTATCCTTCATTCTAAAATAGCTATTTATGCAAAAAATTCAAACATCTTGTTGATGACTTTTACATATATCTTGTTATTTTAATGGCTTGGGAAAGAGGAACATTCAATAGCCATCAAAAGTGTGGGAAAATTCAATGCCTATTTAGGTATCAAACATTATGGTAGATTGCAAATTGTTTGACGACTCTTGAAGATTGTAGAATGCCTTGTATTTGCAACTTTTATGGAATAAATGAAATGAAATAAAGAACATTTGGTATTTGCTTAATTGTTATAATGGGTGTAAAGGAGTAAGGATTAATCTATGTGGGCAGATGTTATTTCAGATGCACCTTTCACCATTAACATTAAAAGATTTATTGTAACATAAATCGATACACCTACTTACATTTGTTTGGTAACCAAGATGTTTATTGATGGAATAATATGATCCGAAGATCCTATGCAGACAGGCATAAGCTGTAAAGGTGGCCCAACCAAGGAAACATCCACATTCAGAAACGAGAGAAATTGTTCTGCTACGATAGTTCAGAGGTAGAATATCCGCCCGGCAAGTGGAAGACCCGGGTTTGATTCCCGGTCATAGCAGACTTTTTTCTCGTTCAAAATTATTCCCAAGATGTTTATTGTTTACATTTTGCCTAATAGTATTGACATAATCCACATAATTTTATTGCTGCTGTAAAGGCTTTGGTGCATCTATCCATGTGAATATTAAGTATATATTATCGTGAATTTCATGCAGAAACCAACTTATGCTATTTCATCTGCTCTGTGATTTTTGTGGAATGAAACATTTTCTGCTGTATTCACTTATATATTTATATTATTCAATTTTTATATTTGAGAAATCATTTGTTGTCATTTTTATGCACTCTTTGCACCAAGTGAATACATTTATGGAAAGTTGTGTCTGTCCATCCTTTTGTTTGTTTCATTCATCTCACAAACCACTCAACTGATTTTTATGGCATTTGGTTCAGGAGTTATACAATAAAAGTCTTCTAGAAGCATTAATTTTCTATTTTCATATTTGTTACATTTTGAGCATATGACCATTGGCTTACAAATATAATAAATCATTTCCAATTACTTCAACATACCAGTTTGAAATATAATGCATGACATCTTGTTTAAAGCAGTTAATTAAATTTACATGTCCACTTAACATTCATCATGGGAACGATTCATTAAGATTACAATTTATATTTACAAAAAGGCTAGTTCTGGATAACTCGCAGAAAGCTTCAGATTCGCTAGAGTTTAAATTAGACTTTCTTTACATGATTTTTATCTTCTTTTTTCGCGATTTTTAATATTTTCCACTTGAACATTAATCTGCTTGAGATTCTTCTCCAAGTAATAGCTGAAAAAAATCCATATTTTATTATCTATTAAGAAATAATATTTGATTATCAAATGCAGTATTTAATTAAGCTCTTTTCAAGAATAAATTTAAGAAAAGATTTTTACCATACTAATATAATTACCTCTCTTTGAAACTCCTTCAGTTCTTCCTTCTTTCTCCTTTCAAAGAAGCCAGCCTGAAATGATAAACCAAGTAGCATACATACATAGTACAATCCTGCATCAGACACCTTATAAAAAGTTATACACACACACACACACACATTATTTTCCGCTGTCCTCTTCTTATCTTGATAACTCTCCTTCCCTTTCAAATCGTCTATCAGCTGAACACTTTTCCTACCTCTTTCCCTTTTCCCATCTAGTTTTCCTTCTAACACGTCTTTAATCATACTCTCTCTCCTCAGGTAATGTCCAACCCAGTTAGCCTTCCTCTTTCTGATAGTCTGTATAATCATTCGCTTCTCTCCTATTCTTCGTAGCACTTCATCGTTTTTCATCCTATCTGTCCATTTTATCTTCAGCATTCTCCTCCAAGTCCACATTTCAAAGCTTTCCAAGTATTTGATGTCATTTTTCCTTAGCGTCCATGTTTCTGCCCCATACAATGCTATACTCCATACGTAGCATTTTATCAACTTCTTGCGGATATCTTCCCTTATATTCCCTGTAAGTCGTTGTTTCTTTCTCCTGAAAGCTGCTTTTGCTTTTCCTATTCTAGTTTTGATCTCATCCGTACATTTTGCCTCTCATGTTATGATACTTCCAAGGTATTTATATTCTGAAACTTGTTCTAATGGCTTTCCCCCAATAGTTATGTTCAGATTCTCTTCTTTACCCGATATTCGAATGACCTTGGATTTTTCTGTATTTATTTCCATACCGTAGTTTCTACCAGTTATCACTAGTCTATTTATCATTTTTTGTAGCTCCTCTTCCTTTCTTGCTAGAAGTACTTGATCATCTGCGTATTTTACTGTTCTTATAATCCTTTCTCCAATTTTGAAATCCCCTGTGCCTTCTAAAGCTTCTTGCATTAGACTTTCTCCATATATATTGAATAGAAACCTTCAGATAAAATGAGACTTCTTACCTAAGTGACATGAGTTCGACTCCAGAAATTCCGAAAGTTGTGTTTTTTCCCATAAGAAAAGCATTGCGCCATATTGGTAAATTAATTATGGGCACTTGCCGGTAAGCTAGAAAAATGAAATTTTCAGTGTTGCTAGATGGCCGCAATATCTATTAGGAATTTTTGTCACTTTTGCTTGCACTGTCTTGGGTTCGACTCCCGAGACCCCGGAATATCTCCCCTAAGTTAGCTTGGGAAAAGGTTTTCCCAGTGTGTAGACCAATCTAATAGGTTTAGGAAGCTGAAATTTTGCAGGTTTATAGGACATTTGTCATAACCAATTATAAAAGTCGAAATTTTTAAAATTGTGAATTTTAGGGGTTGTTTTAACCCCATTCGAACATTAAACTTTAATAATTTTTTAGGTACAACGGGATGAGCTAGGAAGCTGCAATTTTCAAATTATCTACAGAACAGCGCATTTGCACAAATAAAAATTTCAATCTCTCCATATATATATATTGCGGCAACCGTTAAAAAAGTTTAAATTTTAACCAATTAGAAAAATATTATTTTACTTCTAAAAGTGCTACAGCTTCAAAATTTGGCTCAAATGTGTAGCATTAGTACCCCATCATGGGGAAAGTGTAAAATGTTTAAAATTGCAACTTTTGGGGATTGTTGTCAACTATAATTTTTTTTGTGGGTAAAACGAAAATCGCTGCGGAGGTGAAATCTTTAGAAATAAAAAAATATTTGTAATGATGAAATATCTGTCTGAGAAATGATTGCTTTTTCAAGGTGAGGTGATATGCTTGCAGAATGCAAGCACCAACTACTAGTATGTTATATCCTCCTCCTCTGTAAGAGTCGTCGATATATAATGATAGGAGGATACTAATGTCCAGCCCAAACTACTAGAGTTGGAGAGCGGAAAGTTTCAGTTTTTGTAGATATGATGGAGAAACCTTCAGATAAAATGAAACTTCTTACCCAAGTGACATGAGTTCGACACCAGAAATTCCGAAATTTGCGTTTTTTCCTCTAAGAAAAGCATTGCGCCATATTTTTAAATTAATAATGGGCACTTGCCAGTAAGCTAGAATGATGAAATTTTCAGTGTTACTAGACGGCCACAATATGTATTAGGAATTATTGTCACTTTTTCTTACAGTGTCTTGGGTTCGACTCCAGTGACCCCGGAATATCTCCCATAAGTTAACATGGGAAAACGAAATCCAGTGTGTAGACCAATGTAATAAGTTTAGGAAGCTGAATTTTGCAATAACCAACTATAAAAATAAAAAATTTTAAAATTGAAAATTACAGGGGTTGTTTTAACCCCATATGAACATTAAAGTTTAATAATTTTTTAGGTACTACGGGATGAGCTAGGAAGCTGCAATTTTCAAATTATTTACAGAACAGCGCATTTGCACAAATAAACATTTCAATCTCTCCATATATATATTGCGGCAACCGTTAAAAATGTTTAAAATTTAAACATATAGAAAAATATTATTTTACTTCTAGAAGTGCTACAACTTTAAAATTTGGCTCAAATGTGTAGCATTAGTACCCCATAATGGGGAAAGTGTAAAATGTTTAAAATTGCAACATTTGGGGATTGTTTTAAACTATTATTTTTACGTGGGAAAAACGAAAATCACTGCGGAGGTGAAATCTTTAGAATTAATAGAATATTTGTAATGATGAAATATCACTCTGAAAAATTAATGTTTTTTCAAGGTGAGATGAAATGCTTGCAGTATGCAAGCACCTTCTACTAGTATGTTATATCCTCCTCCTCTGTAAGAGTCGTCGACATATAATGATAACAAGAGAATACTAATATTTAGGCCTTTCCAGATAAGCTGGAGATTTGAATTTTTTTTCCTAGGTAGAATTTTGTGCAAAACCGACTAGAAAAAACGAAAATCTTTAAAAAGTGCAACAATGCTGCCGCTAAAAATTCGCAATTGTTTAAACAAATTTTCAAGGTTAATATATTTCCGAATGTGCCACGGAGTTGAAATTTTTTTTATAAGTAGAATTCTTAAAAAAATGAAATAGGGATTATTCAAATTTTGATATTTTAATTTGTTTGGCAGTTAAAAATTCTTAAAGTTTAAAGAAATAGATAGCTGTTTTAGGTACTATGAGATGAGCTAGGAAGCTGAAATTTTCAAATTATTTACAGTATAGTATATTTGCACAAATAAACATTTCAATTTTACCATATATGTATTGCGGCGACCGTTAAAAATTATTTAAATTTAAACAATTAGAAAAATATTATTTTATTTCTAGAAGTGCTACAAGTTTAAAATTTGGCTAAAATGTGTAGCATTAGAACCTTATAATGAAGAAAGTGTAAAATTTTTAAAATTGCGACATTTGGAGATTGTTTTAAACTATTATTCTTACATGTGGGAAATCAACTCTAAACTGCCTTCAAATATTCTCAACTCAAAATTATTCAAGTAAGAAAGTTTCACACCCCTTCAAAAAACTTGATCGCAGTTGCAGCTCCATCCCTTTAACCTTTAAATATCAAAATGGCATGGTGTGCCAGCAAATTTATGGGTAAGCCTGCTAAACGGCACACCCGTGGCCCGCAAAGTTGCGAGGCAGCTCACATATGTGGTTTTTGTCATAGAATCAAAATAGTAATAGGAGACGAAAGGCCAGACATCTTTCTTTTCCTCCTCCTCTCCCAAGGCCGAAGTTCTTATGGATTGGGGGAATGGAGGGTAAACAAACACTCGAGAGAGCCTGTCTCAAAATATAGGCCTCCAATATGAGACAGTCTTTCAGAACCTAAGAGATGCATTAAACTGAACCCCAGGTCTGAGACCTACCCAAAGGTCCCTTTATTATTTTCTTCTTTCTTTTGCATATCTGCATTTTACCACATTTACATTCATCCATTTGCAGACCACGAAGCAGAGCGAGAGTAGACTCATGCAAGCAAAATTTCAGTAGCTGTTTATCCATTTATTTTTTAATGATTACTTTATTTTTATATAATTATTTCGTTGTTATATATATTTTTGTAATTATTTTTGGAAATGGGCCCCAAGGATATAGAGGAAGTCTTTGTTAATTCGGATTCTGACGCGTACGAAGGTGGTGTGGAAGGTGGTGCGGAAAGCGGTAGCGATGGCATGGAGGAGCCTGAGGATGATGGCTCAGCAAGGAGTAATGATTCATCTAAATGGAAATCTCCACATGAAGGCAGAAGACGAAAGATCGATGTGCACCCTTTTACTGCGGGGCCGAGTGGAATGAATACTTGTACTATTATTGTATTTGCATTTTATTGCATTGATCCAAATTTGAATTCCAATACTATATTTTGACATGTTTATTTCCTCTAATAGGCAGCATCATGTAATTTTGCAATATGTGAACAATAGATTGCTTTTTATATGAACATTTTATCATGAATAGTTTATTAGACATGCAGTTTTTTTAGAATGTAAACATATTTTTAAATACCCCAAAATAAATCCGGCTGATAGAACCTACTAGCAGGCATTTAAACCTGGAGGATAAAGGTTAATTGAATGCACCTGCGATCATAGCTGCATCCAGTTTGATCATCTATCCCTTTAATAGCACTAATCAAGTTTAATAGGCATTGCGTGCATTTCTTTAATTGACCAGGCGATCGCAGATGCAACCGTTGTGAAGCATTGGGATACGTCACTTTTGCACATGAACCTTCCTTTCAATGGACTTATACAGGGTGATTCAAAAGTCCCCGAACTATAAATTTTTTAAATTGTTTGCTGTTGTTGGTTTTGGTATGTACGGGTGACCTTGGCGAACATGCTGCAGTGGCGACATCACCGCCTGCCAGTGCGCATGCCTGGGAGTCGGCCGGAAATGTTAGTCAGTCCGCCATGAGTCTCAGGCAAGAACAGAGGGTTGCTTTGCTGGAAGCTTATTTTACAGAAAAATCTTATCAACGTTGCATCCACTTGTTTCAAGAGAAGTTCCCTGTTGCTCCTATTCCAGGGAAAACAACAGTGTATGATCTTGTGCATTTTCGTGACTCTGGTAGTATTAAGGATAGGCAGAGAAGCGGCCGACCGTCTGTGTTAATGTTCGTGATAATGCCTGCGTTTACCGAGCATGTTCAACAGGTCCTGCAGCACTCTCCCGGCAAGTCACTTTGGCGGTTGTCACAGCAGGTTGGAGCATCTTATTCAGCCTGCCAAAGGGTTACTAAACGTTTGAAGCTAGGGCCATACCGAGTTCGAGAAGTGCAAGAGCTTCGCCCACTGGAACCAGGAAAGCATGTTGCCTATTACAAATGGTTTAGGAGATTCACTTGCAAAAATGAGATTATCCAACTTAACATGACTTTCTTCAATGATGAGGCTTGATTTCATTTAAATGGGTATGTCAATAGCCAGAACACTTGCATCTGGGCTGCGCTTAATCCTCACACACTGCATGAGGTCCCACTTCACCAGCTGAAAGTTGGAGTGTGGTGTGCCATGTCTAGGTGGCGAATTGTGGGACCAATTTTTTTCGATACAACTGTTAATTCAGAAGTGTACTTGTTAGACATCATCCATCAATTTGTAGCCATGCTGGAAGCTGATGAGCATTATTGTTGGTTCCAACAAGACGGCATAACTTGCCACAAGTCCAATGAAACAATCGAGAAGCTCCATGAGTTCTTTGATGATCGATTAATCTCGAAAAATCTTTGGCCACCTCGCTCACTGGACTTGATTCCTCCAGATTTCTTTTTGTGGGGCTATCTGAAGGAGACAGTGTATTGCAACAATCCTAGAATGCTGCAGGACATGCGGAGCAACATCAACAAAGCTGTGAGGGACATCCCAGTCAACGTACTGAAAAGAGTTTCCACCAACATGTGTCATCGTGTGAATGTGTCTTTTACAAAATGGTGGATATTTCCAGCATCTTTTGTAAACTTCAGTAAAGGTTTCAATGTACAAAATCTATTGAATTTAAATAAATCTTTTTAATCAGAGCTTGGGGACTTTTGAATCACCCTGTATATACAGCGTGAAAGCATGTATTTATGCATTATGGATCAGCTTCTTGACTGTAGTATCCACCCACTTTGTGAATACGGCACCCTTTACTGCCTCTGCCTAGTTTGCTGGCAAGAAGATGCTCAGTACCAATATATTTATCTTCTGGATGGAGAAACCATTGTTATCAACCCAACCCGCCACTGAGATCTCAGAAGAAGTCACCGAGAACCGTAAGGCACTACCTATACCACTACCTATACCACTACCTACGCCACTACCTACGCCACCACCTATGCCGTTGCCATCGTCTATGCAGTCACTGCTGGCCCATACTGCATCGTCATCGTTGTTGTTGTTATCAGCTGTAAGTCATTACTTTATTCATTTTTAACAACATTTAAAATCATTTGCAAATATTCCCAGCTGAAACATATCATATTTGGTTCATTTGTGGAGGAAATGCCAGATAGCGACGATGAACAAAAAACACCTAGGCCTTCTAGGCAATCTCTTTTTGAAGCTGGGGTAATATATATCTTGGCATTAGATTGATTTGATGATGTACCAGTAAACAATTTTAAATTTGCATCATACTACTCAACTAATTTAATCTGAATTTATTTCCCCATTTTAGACGGACGCATTGAAAAAAAATTGAGACCGCTGAGTTGTGGTTATGGCCCATTGCCATTTATGAAGGTGGAAGAATTACAAGAGGGGCAGCATCACAGAATTATTGAACTAGAGTCAATGGCAATGAGGTATGGGCAAGCGGTGATGGCAACTATGACAAAAGGGGAGGAAGATCCCAGTTGGAGAAGGAAGGTCTTCCTTGCCAAACGATATTAAAATGTATTGACAACTGAGGACAAAATTATATAACCAAAGTACGGAAATGTTTATATTAACCAGAAAAAATAATACATTAACAAACCTAACAGAATAGTATAGCATTAACCAGTGAGAATATTTGATTTCATTTTTGCCAATCAGTCACATAAACTCCAATAGATAAATAAACTTGTTCAAACCTGTCTTATTTCATTTTATTTAATACCTTAAAACTTCATATTCCTACCATATGCAGGCTCAGCATTTCTATAATCTTACAGTTAGAGTGCTTCATTCAGATTTGAGACTTGACAGACATGTGCATAAAGTGGGTTTCTCAAAAAAAAGATCTTCTACGCATCAGATAGCTCTCCAAAGCGCAAACAGTAAGTTCTCAACTTTTAAATTATTTTGCATTAACTCCACTCTCAAATCATACCTTTTCACAAGTATCATTATTTTTCTATTACCCTAAGGTTATGGATGCGACAGTGGATAGAGTTGGAGTTGCAATCGCCTCCTATGGAGGAGTAAAAAATATGCATGAGGAAAACATACAGTATCTCCCATTTCAGTATATGGCGATTTATCACTCTTGGGAAATATTGGAAAGATTCCCAGATTACGCCAGAAACTGAATTAACTTTGATGAATATAGCCTCTGCTTTGAACATTATAACAAAGGAGTGATCCAGATTAATGGACCACCACCAATTAAAAAAGATTGTTATGAGTGTAAAATCTCCAACAGAAAAAATGGGTTTTCTAATAAAAATGGATTGTCAATAAATAAACTTGTTCAAACCTGTCTGATTTCGTTTTATTTAAAACCTAAAAAAACTTCATATTTCCACCATGCGCATTTCTCACAGAGAGAGAGAAAACAATATTTCCACAAAAGGTTGTTCCCGCAAATAGATGGTGATTCTGTGCATTTCTAAGGACTGCCAGAGAGGAGGTAACGACATAATGGGAATGAGGTAGGAAGGGAATGAAGAGAAACAATCATTGGAAGGAAGGTAATGTAATAAGATAGAAAACTGGAATGGGGGCCCAAAAGTATTACCATTTTTCCACCAGATTAGAGATGCCAGATTAAACATGCCAGATTAGACATGCCAGATTAGACATGCCAGATTAGACATGCCAGATTAGACATGCCAGATTAGAGAAGCCAGATTAGAGAAGCCAGATTAGAGAAGCCAGATTAGAGAAGCCAGATTAGACATGCCAGATTAGACATGCCAGATTAGAGAGAGAAAACCATTTTCCAGCCAGATTAGAGAGAGGAAACAATTTTCCAGCCAGATTAGAGAGGGAAAATAATTTTCCAGCCAGATTAGAGAGAAAACAATTTTCCAGCCAGATTAGAGAGAGAAAACCATTTTCCAGCCACTGAACCCATTTTTGATCGTCTTTTTAGATGGAGAAAACCATTTTACCACCATAAACTTGGCAACACCGTTTTCCCTGCCAAAATGATCAACCAATCACAATTTACCACCAAAATGAATCAACCAGTCACAATTTACCACCAAAATGAATCAACCAATCAGCGATTTACGAACGTCTTTTATTTGTTCATTTGATCGAATTATGATCATCTTTTGTTTTCAAAATGGCAGCTGTGCTGAAACTGGCATTTCCTATACTACTGGCCTGGATACGTGGTGAAACCGATTCTCATGGACGAGTTAAACCAACGCGGACAAGTAGATCTCATGGACTTTCAGAGTTTACTGGATGGGGATTATAAATTAACCCTGCATTATCAAGTGCACCTGAGTAAATTTCACCTTATACATCCATTGGTGTTGAAATTGGCGACAGAGGTTGCCAGAATATTTGCTGAGCATCTTTTTAGACTTTGGGGTACCGCACGTATTGCAGTCAGATAATGGTAGAGAATTCACGGACAAAATAATAAGAGAGCTCAGCAAATTGTGGCCCAGGATGGTTCTGGTCAACGGGAGACCTCGATATCTGCAGAGTCAAGGGTCGGTCGAATGAAGCAAAGCCACGATGAAGGATGTGGGACAATAAGACACCGAATTGGAGATTGGGGTTGGGATTTGTTCAGTGGAGCATGAACACGACTTTCCACGAGGCCATCAAGACGACGCCATATCAGGCCATGTTTGGCTGCAAATCAAAGATCGGTTTGGGGACGTCTCTTTTGGCAGAATTTTCAGAAAAAATTGCAACTGATATTATGGAAGAGGAAATGGAGGATCTTATTATTGCCAACACTCGGAAGGGGAAATTGCAGGACCATCTCACCGACAAATTGACAAAACATGAGAGGAGAAAATAGCTAGGCCATCTCACAGACAAATTGACAAACCTCAAGAAGAGGAAATAGTGGGACCATCTCACTGACAAATTGATGAACCTCAAGAAGAGGATGTCACAAGCCATTAAATGTTCTGAAAAAGGACAGCAAAAAATTTAAATTTATAAGCCGAAAGAATGAGAAATATTAAGAAAAGGAAAGTGAAAGATAGGTGACTGCGTTAACCTTCACATTGTGCAATACGACCAAGGTAGAGGTGACTCCACTAATTTGATCGTTGTAGTCATGGATATCAAGGACGAAAAATTAAAGTTTGGAATGTAGAAAAAAGTATAAGAGTAATCGTTCGCAAGCTTTCCATAGCTAAAGGGCAGGTAATTCAAAGATGTGGATGTCACCAAAATTGCATGACAAGAATATGTCAATGCTTTAACCTCTTCCGTTATTTGCCCGTATTAATGTGCAAAATTTTTGTTCCAAAAAATATTTTTGCATATATATATATATATATATATATATACCTTCTCCTCGACTTACAACCTATGCGACTTACGACCATCCGCACTTTTGACAACAAAAAATAAATAAATAAAAATAATAAATAAATAAAGATAACTACATGGTAGGGTCAAAAAGTTCCCGAAATTGATGCCTAGAGCACAGCAGGGTCTAGGCATCAGAGTCTGTTTGACCCTCCCACTGCCTCTCACTCAGTCGCTTTCAAGCATCAGTTGCGTGTGGATTTGTTACAATTGTATCTGAAATATTACCCCTAAAATGACTGGTAAAAGGAAAATACTTTCATCTGCAGGTGCGCCAGCCAATAAGTCAAGGAAGGCTATTGATTTAGACTGTAAAATGAAGAATATCCGGCAGTATGAATGCGGAAAGAAGGTTAATACAATTGCACGTGACTTGAAGTTATCACATTCCACAGTATTAATGATACTTAAGGACAAAGAAAGAATTTGTGAAGCTGTGAAAGGTTCTGCACCTATGCAGTCTACAATTTTAACCAAACAACGACAGGGAATGAAATGGAGAAATTGTTATTCATGTGGATGGCAGATTCAATACAGAAAAAAATACCCATGAGCCTTCTCGCAGTGCAAACAAAGGCTAGATGTCTTTTTCAGACATTAAAATCACGCTCCGGAGACGATTACGCACAAGATTTTCAGGCTAGTAATGGGTGGTTTATGTGTTTTAAAAAAAGATTTGCTTTGCATAATGTACATATCACAGGAGAAGCAGGAAGTGCAGATGAAGAAGGAGCCCAAAAATTCGTTGATAGTTTTAACAAATTAATTGAAGTAAAAGGTTATATACCAGAACAAATTTTCAACGTAGACGAAAGTGGCTTGCTACGAATGCCTACTCGTACATACATACATCAAGAAGAAAAAAGGATGCCAGGATTCAAAGGTTTTAAGGATATGTTAACTTTGTTGCTTGGTGGTAATGCCGCGGGTTTTAAGCTGAAGCCTTTTCTAATCTATCATTCGGAAAAACCTCGTGCATTTAAGCACATCAACAAGCATACACTGCCCGTTTGCTACCATTCAAACCCTGAAGCTTGGATGATTCAAGCACTGTTCGAAGACTGGTTCATGAACTGCTTCATTCCCCAGGCTCGTGAATATTGTGCGGAGAGAGGTATCCCTTTCAAGATTTTATTGATTATGGACAATGCCCTTGGCCACCCCCCTCATCTGGACGACCTTCATCCCGATGTTACAGTGGTTTTTATGCCACCTAACACAACCGCTATCATCCAACCCATGGATCAGGGTGCTATTTCATTTCATTTCATTTCATTTCATTTAAGGCTCATTACCTCAAAACGACATTCACACAAGCCATCAAAGTCATCGATTCTGATGCAGATTTATCTTTTTGAGATTTTTGGAAGCAGTACAACATTCTTCAGTGTATCAAGAATATTTCGACCTCATGGGAATGTGTACCAAAGAACTGTACGTCAGGAATTTGGAAAAAGTGTCTCAAATGTTATGCGAATGCATTTGAAGGATTTGAACAAGAAGAGGAGCTAGAAGTGATTAGAGAAGACATAGTTAAATTTGCAAACAATCTAGAATTAAAACGTGAAATAGAAGATGTAGAGGAGTTGCTAGATTGTGAGACAAAAGAACTTTTAGATGAAGAGTTGATTGAATTGGAAGCACACAGAGTGGCAGAAGAAAAAGCGAGAGAAGAAGATGAGCCAGAAAAGAAATTCACGACAAAGGGTTTATCTGATTTGTTTTCACAATTGAATAAAGCTCTAGCCAGTTTTGAAGTAATGGATCCTAATGTCGAACGCTTTGCAAAGGTTGAACATATCATTCAAGATGCTGTGCGTTGTTATCGTGAGATATATGATGAAATAAAGAAAAAATCTATTCAAACAAAGCTCATCATGTTCCTCAAAAAACCATCTACCTCAACCCAAGAACATGATTGTGAAAATTAAAAGTATATTTTCAATTGCTCTTTTTCACAGAAACAATTTTTTTATTGTATGTATGCGGAATTTCATTTGTTTTTATTTTTACATTAATTTTAGGTTGTATTTTTGTTTACAGTACAATAGAGTACATATTATGTACTTTCCACATTATGTACAATAATTATACATAGATTGAATTTTTGTGTTTTATATTTTTTTAACCCGTTTGAATGAAAATAGTGTTAAAAATATAAATCCGACACACGACCAGATCAACTTACGACCTGTCAGTCGGAACGGAACTCGGTCATAAGTTGAGGAGAAGCTGTATATATATATATATATATATATATATATATATATATATATGTAAAATTCCAGCGAGACGGGTGCCTGTGTATTGCAAAATGCCCAGGCCGACCAGGCCCTTTGGAGGAGAAGGTGCATCATGTGAGGGAGTTGTTTCAACACAGCCCCCGACAATCCACTGACAGAGGACAGGGTTCATGGTTGAAGCGACAAGTCTTAGCCTTTAAATGAAGAAGAAGAAGTACTATATGTATGAACCCTTAACTTTTTACCTCTTTGCTCTCAGCAGCTAGCGTTAATGAATTTTGAAGATTTTTTGGATAGGGGAAGGTGGGCCACAATGGGTCATGTTCCACAGTGGATCATTGAATTTCCCTCCTTTCTCATCTGTTGTAAAAAAAGTGGCGCTCTGGTGTTAATTTTTGTAACTACTAATACACATTTTCCGTAGGATTTTGACAAGTTAGTTTACTTGTGCATCATTGTATGAGAAGAAGTGTGTTTTGACATCGCCAAAGTAAAATTTCCTGTTCTGGTAAGTTCATTTTTTACATTATTTTAGTTTAAGTATTTTTAATTCCAGTAGTACTATGGAATACTGTTATATGTATGCTATAAAATCATATATTAACCAAGTAACATACGAGTAATTAGGTTATGTAAAATATGAATTTTTACAAAATCTCCACATGGGCCACAATGGGTCAATTTCGTGGGGCAGTATTAAACTTTTCATGTTTATTTTTGTTTCATTGCAGGACAAAATGACTCGCAACTGAAAACAGAAAACCACCAATGGGATGTTTACAGAAGAAGAAATGAGAAGTGCAGTTAATTTGGTTATGAAAGACAGATTTTCTATTCATCAAGCTGCAGAACGAAGTGGGATTAAATTTTCAACTCTTCAACGGTGAGTCATTCAAGTTACACTGAATTGTTTTACACATTATGTTAATCATTAGACATCAAGATATAAGATGTTTATACTATTGCTAAACACAACTGTTATCAACAAATTAATTATGGAACTCTTGCATTTTGTCTGTGCAGGTATGTTGCGAAGGCAAAGACAGAAGGAGAACCTGTTCGAATGGTTCCGAACTATGCCTGTTGACTAGTCTTTACTGCCGAACAAGAAAAATAGTAACAAATTATCTTGTTCAATGTTCAGCTATGTGCTATGGAAAATCGACCAGAGATGTTAGGGGTATTGCATATGAAATGGCAGATATTAATAAGATAAGCATTCCTGATAGTTGGCATAGGGATAGAAAAGCTGGGCTAGAGTGGATGTGGTCATTTCTTAAAAGAAATGAATTGAGTCTTAGAACACCTGAAGGTTTTTGTCTCGCATGACATCATTTAATGAACATAATGTCAACCTTTTCTTCACAAACTTAGAAAGTCTTTATAGACAGGAGGAAAATTTTGCTTATGGAATTAGAGTGTAGAATTTAGATGAGACAGGAACTACAACAGTGCAAAATTCCAGTAAAATAATTGCAAAAAAATGTGTAAAGCAGGTTAATGTAACAACTAGCCAAGAACGTGGTATGTTAGTGACAACTTGTTTAGCCATTAGTGCCACTGGGTCATTTAATCCACCAGTAATGGTCTTTCCTAGAAAACATTATAAAACACACATGATCAATGGGGCCCCTCTTGGCACTTTGGGTTTATCCAATCCTAGCGGCTGGATGACCTCAGATCTTTTCCCACAAGTTATCCAACACTTCGGCATCGAAAGAAAACCCTTGCCTATTAATATTGGACAATCATGAGAGTCATATTTCTATAGAAGCTCTGGACCTAGCAAAATCCAATGGTGTCACGATATTAACACTTCCACCTCATAGCAGTCATCGGATGCAGCCTCTTGATGTTTCCGTGTATGGGCCTTTTAAAGTTTACTACAATCAAGTACTTCAATCTTGGTTGTTGGCTCATGCAGGAATTCCACTTTCTATCCATGATGTAGCACCTTGCGTAGGAACAGCTTTCAACAAAGCATTTGTGCCAACGAATATTATTAATGGCTTCAAACATTTAGGCATTTTTCCATTTGATAAATCAATTTTTTCAGAAGATGATTTTTTGTGTAGCTCTGTGACTGATGGGGAAAACCCTAAGGAAAATTCTGAGGCAGGGCCATCTAGTGTTTCTGTTCCTGGTAGCTCTGCAATGATCCCTTCAACTTCTAAAAGCACATAAGTTGGACCTATCACAGAAATACTGGCTTCTCCTTCTACTTCATTTGATTCTACACACCAATGCAAAAAGTTTATAAATCCTGCTGAATTCAAAGGCTTTCCTAAAGCAAAACCAAGAAAGCTTAATCGAAAACCCCAAGAGAAAGGCACTAGTATTATTGCAACCAGCACCTTAGAAAAATTTAAATTACAAGCAAAGGCTGAAAACCGAAAAGCGAAGAAAGCTAAAATGCTAAAACCTAAAGTTCTTTTTGCAAAAAATCTGAAAAAGAAATAACAGAATCAGATGAAGAGGAAGAAAAATGGATGGGAAGTTCTTTGTCCTGTTCGTCCAAAGAGAGTTTTGAAGAATTTGAAATGGACATCACATCACAATTCATCAATGGGAAGCTAGATAGACCACTAAAGAAAGATGAATTTGTTCTTGTCGAATTTACTGACAAGAATAAATTTTAACACATTGGTCAATATACTGGGGTTATGGCAAGTGATGGAGCCCTTGAAATTAATTTCTTACTGCACAATTTGAAATTAGAAAACACATTCTTCTTTCCCAATATCCCGGATGTTGCAGATGTATCAGAAAAAGAGATAAGGTTGATATTGCCTCCACCAATAAATATTTATGGTACGAAAAGAATACAAGGTAAAATAAAATTTGATATCACTTTTTCCATCATAGATTTACGTTAAGTAGAGAACATCTTAATGTTCTAATGTTCAAATCTGAAATGTTTGTTTTAATTTTCATATTACTGTATCTATTTTTAATGTTATTTAGCCTACAGCAATCATTACGTATTTTTTAAATAAAAATGTGATTTATTTGAATTTAAACTCTTCTTTAAACTTATTTCTAGGTTGACCCAATGTGGCCCAAGGGTTGACCCATTGTGCCCCACACATGGTCCACAGTGGGTCAATATTTCATTTTTGAAATTTGATTTTTCTCTGATTTTGTGTGCAAAAATTTTATATTCCAACATTCAGTTGTTGTTGCTTATGAGTTGAAGTTTATATTCCACCCATTTAAAAGTGGAAATATTTTCTCTAAAAAAATAGAAAAATCAAAAACTGATAATTGACCCACTGTGGCCCACCCTCCCCTACACTTTCTATGGAAGAAAAGTTATAATTATCTGTTAGTGCGAGTTGGGAACCTTCCTTATAAGTAAAAGAGGAAAGGTATATGAAAAATTAGGAAAAAAATTTAAATTTCTAATGGATATGGGGAACAAAATGATATCAAGTATTGATGATGAAAGTATTACATTTGTTAAAACATATTTTAATGTTGACATAGACAAACAATTAAAGATTGAATGTGAGCAACTCAAAAGAATATATTAAATTGTCTAAAGATGCATTTGAAGAACAATCTTTAACATGTCCACTTATATTAAATTTGATCCTAAAAATAAATCTTATAGATCTTTTTGCAAATCTATACACGATTTTGAAAATTTATTTGACGATGCCAATAACGAGTTGCAAACCAGAAAGAGCTTTTCCTAAATTGTCTGTCATTAAAAATAAATACAGGCCTACAATGAGGGATGAAAGACAGCCATTTGTCAGTTCTTTCGATAGAAAGTGATATTCTCAAGCTCGAAATTCAGGTCAAATCCAAAGCTTTCGTTCAGACGTTTGCAGGTAATTCTGTTGTCTCTAAGCACTCTACAAGTCCACTGGTAAAACCCTAACCCAATACCTCGACCTATTTTCCCTTCCCCAATTCAATGAATCCCGAGCTGCTCAACTCTTTTACATAGTTTGGGAGGACCAGAAAAGGAAGACGTTGCCATCCTCGATTGCAGAATTGCGGTTCCAGAATAAATAGCATCGCTACCCGCGATATTCATCATTCGAGAATCTGACTTGAACCTGTCAAGATGCATCTCCTCAACTTCGAGTGGAGCACAGATCAAAAAGTGAAAGAGACGGCTGCGGTGGAGGTGGATACCAAAAGAGTTTTTTGGTGGTTTTCAAAGCCCGAACAAATGGATCGGTGGAGGCAAGAAAGTGAAATCACTTAACGTTGTCCTGTGTAACGAGAAATCTTTTGCGAATGGATTCATCCCCTACACCGAGCATCTCCCTTGCCTGGAAACTATCATTCAAGATGCCACCGCCCTCTACACCTTCGACGATGAAAAATGCGCCTTTCTCTCTGATCTCACCGAACGCACTTTCATCAGCATGAGGAAAGATTTAGATTGTCCTTCACCATTTGACCATTTCTTCCCCACCATTTCCTGCGTGAATCCATGCCAGTGCTTACACAAGAGTAATTGCGTATTAAGAAATGCGTACTGCTTATCTCATTGGCTGAAATTCATAAACTTGAAGGTCGATGTACAGCCCTATTCTACCAATGCCGAATGTTCCACCTCCTCACTCCCCTTCTGCCTCCTCCTAAAGCATATATCCAGGCACTCAACCTAGTTATCAACAGTTGTCATGCAGAAACCAGCAAGTGCAATCTCCCGTTCTTCCTAAATGTACACGGGTAACTTCACCGCCACCACCATCCAGTCTGGAACCTGACACCCCTGAGATGCAACCATCACCTCCATCAAGTCTGCAGCCACCACCCACTTCAAAATCTAACAGACAGCCAAAACTGTGCAGAAGAAGAAGAAGGCAGTGTGTGATACTAGCCATTTGTTACCAAAAACTGTGTTTTTCTTGAACTCTGCTAAAACAAAATTTGTCAGCATCGGGTTTGATCCTGAGAGACAGGGAAGTGACCGTACAGTTATCTCAAATGAACAAGGGATCGGTTGATCTAAACTACACCGATTGGTACAAATTTGTTAGCCAAGAGAAACTAATATCTGATTATTTTAATTATTCCAAATATGAAAATTGATAAAATATTTTTATGAAGGCATATGATGAAAAAAAATAAATGAAAAATTTAATTTCCTCTAATCTACTACAACGTGATTTAGGACTATACTTAACGATTATATTTCTCTCCTGCCTTGATCGCTCTCTTTAACCCTTTGTGGTCCAGATATTTTTTTCTGTTTGGGTACCAGGTGGTCCAAGTTAATGTTGATAGTTTTGCTGATTTTGGAAACATTTTATTTTATCAAAAAAATGAAATACATGACATTGAAAAATTTACTTTCTTTTGCTGCAGTGTTTAAATGCAAGCTCTTAAACGTATTTTTACAATTTATAATTCAACATGGTGTGGTATCTTCTGAAACAGTCTCCAACATGGAGTCTGGGTTTCCTTTCACTATTTCACAAATGTAGCAGGTTTCTTTTCTCCCACCTGCCACTTTCCGGTTTGAGCACACCAAAGTCCTTATGCTTTCCCTCTGGGTGTGAAATGATGATATGCAGCTTCCCATCCAAGCGTTGCATCCTGTCAGAAGTAGAAAGTCGCCCTCTTCTGGATGCAGAACCACTCCGGAAATCTCCGATCAGTTCCATTAGAAGCCTTTGCCAAAATTGTTTGTGTGTTAGAGATTTGCTCTTTCTATTTTTACTGCATTCTTTGAATAAGATGCTTGTATTTACAATGGAAGCCTCAAAACCCCAAAAGAACAATTTCCTCCACCACTTGAGCGACTTCCGTAAAAAGCAATTAGTAGCAGTGTACTGGTCTGTGACATCTACTCCTTCCATATTTTCATTGTACCTAACTACAACACTGGGTTTCATAACCATTTGGATTTTGCCACTCTTTGTCCTTCTCTGGACTGTTTCTGATGCTGACGTGCCCCATGTGATCAATACTGTAACCACTTTCTTATCACGCCATGCAACGAGTAAGGTGTTTTTCTTTTGGTATGCCATTATTTCTCCTTTTTTTAGCTTTGGCTTCTTCATACATATTGGAATATCTTTTTTGTTAGGCATTACTGTTCCAGTGAGATGACATTTTTCATCAAGCAATGCGGTAGCAAGTTTTGGACTTGTATAAAAGCGATCAGTAAAAATATGGTAACCAGAAGCTTCAGGTATTGACTGTGTAAGATTATTGTAAAGATGTAGTACTATCCTACTTGTAAATGGCAGATGCGGTTTGATCAGTCCTTCTGTGGTATGTTTTCCAAAATATGGAACAAATGAATATATATATATATAACTACAACAAGAGTCTGCCAAAACATAAACATGGAGATCCCATTTTGTAGGTTTTTTTGGTTATAAGTTATGAATGCTATTTTCCCCTTGAAGCCAATAGTAGATTCATCTATAGAAATATTTTTTCCTGGCACAAAGTGTTCCCTGAATCTGTTTTCTAAATAATGGAGGAAATGACTAACTTTCTGAATTCTTGTTTTTAGACTTGTATCTAAGCTGGGCATGGTCTCCAAATGTAGTGCCCAAAAGATTTGTAAAAACCGTCGGCGGGTGAAAATCTTACCGAAAAATGAGATTTTTGAATGAAATGCTTGAGACCAATAATCCTTTATATCAGTGAAAGGAATTATCCCCATGTTGATTATTACACCTAGAAATGCTCACATCTCTTCCTCTACGACATCAGTCCAGGTTAGCCATATCGAATATTGAGACAATGTTTTGGAGCTTAGTGTTTTTCTGGCATATGCATTGGTTTTAGCAATGAGTTTCTTTACAAGGGTTTCCATGAAAAACAATTTGAAAAATTCAAGTGGAGTGGAGTGGCAGCTGGAACTTGCGGACCTAAAGTCTTATTCCCGTGTTCAAAACGTATTTTTGAATGGTAATTGTCATTATATGTTACATTTTGCCAAATATAATTGTCAAAAATAGCATCATCATCACAACTATCTGAGTCACTAATAATTCTCAGAAGATTTGTATGTACCCTTCTAAGAACAATGTCATCATCAGAATCACTTGAAAAAACATTAGATGGACCAGGATCAGCTACGAGTTTTTGTTTTTTCCATCTTGGCTTTGTCACGCGTGAACATCGTTCACTTTGTTCGTTATCACTTTCTTGTAGCTCGTCGAAATCAACATCTATTTCTTGCATATAATCATCATCACTATTTTCAAATTCATTACTATTAAACATGGGGTTCGTTTTTTTTTACTTTTTTATCCATAATAACAACGTCACTGTCCGGCCATCTACCGTGCAGAAAATACATCACGTAAATACTTGCAGAATTCTAAATCATCCACAGATGGCATAAATCATCATAAAGTCGTGTGTCGAGGCCACCTTGACATAGGATCCACTAGAATGAAATGTTATGTCGAGTCCACCTCGACATAGGACTGCAAAGGGTTAACAGTGACTTTCTTGCATTAAAATTATAACGATATGCATTCTTTATGAATTGTTTTGTTAATATTAAACCTGCATTAAGGAGCATAACTAAGACATAACTAAGAGTAAAGTGTTTACGATAGTCGCAGGTAGGTGTTGTAGTGATGGCAACAAAAAAATAGTTTTAAAAATATCTCAAACAAAACATTATATGGAAAATGTTTCAAACATAGGTTATAGAAAATGAAATTTCCTACAACTTTTATTCCAATACATTTTTACATTCATCAAATATTAAAGCAAATATTTCAAAAAAATCTGATGTGGCCACCACATTACTTTCTCCATGACTAATATTCTAAAAATTCCAAACAGGTTAAATGATAATGAATTTTTTAAGGAACTGTAAGAAATTTTAAAGGCTTTACAAAGAACACAAATAGATTGATACCATAGCCTTCTGATACTGGATATAGCCAAGAATCTCCAACAATTAAGAAAATTAAAAGGAGCGGAGGTGATGTGGTTGTGGCAGCTAAAAAATATAGTTTTTAAAAATGTTTCGAACAAATGTTGTAGAATTTTCAATTTCCTGCAATATTTATATACCCATAGATATAAAATTTACAAAAATATGACAGTTTATATTTATCAAAGCTTTCACTTTGTTTAAACCTAATACAACAATGCATTTAATATTGAATTCACATACACATAACATTAAAAAGATGAAAGTAACCAATTAAAATCTTTTTTCACTCTTAGAATATACCTAATCATACTTATATTTCATAGTCAAATATAAACCTTATTTTTCCTTTTATATTTTAGGAGAGATCTGAACAAATCAATTGTAGCCTAGCCTCCCCATACTTGTAATAGGTGAATTAAATTGTAATTATTTCTATGATAACCTAGATGACATAGAACAAAAGAGCTTATTGAGTGAGCAGGGATCCTTAAATTTATAAGCGATCATAAATTAGGGCAATCAAACATATTATTAACTATTTTGTATAAAAATTTAGGTCTGTGCAGGACCTTCTACTAGAAAGTGTAGTTAAATTGAATTGAGCTAGTATAGCATTATAGGAAATATCGACCAGTGAAATTACCATTTTAAATGCCAATCGATCTCAGAAATTTCTGCTGGACTCGTTCCATCATGTGGGAGTCCATTTCATAATATGGGCTCCAAATGACTGAACAATACTCTAGCTGACTGCGGACAAGAGAAGTATACACAGCAGTGACAGCAAATAAATAGTAAAATCAGTTGTATTCCTGTGTATAAATCCAAGAGATTCCATTGCTGTGTTTGAAATACCGTATAAGCCCTCATAACTGACATTCACTTCACCGACTCGCTGGATTAACTGGCGTCTTATGCCCCTAAGTCTGAATTCTGAAATCCACAGTCGAGTGCAACATTTTACATAAAAACGACTAGCTTAAAAGAGTTTAAACCATTCCTTTCATTACGCATCAATCTCACGAGTTGTTCCTTGTGCTAAAATGTTTCTCATTACATAGTAATCCAGTCTAGTACGCATCTGCTGTCAGTTGTCAACACAGTCTGCTGTCAGTTGTCCCACATACTAGTACAGTTCATTGTTATTTTAGTTATGATATTTAATCAATATTAAATTATGTATATATATTTATACATCTACATTATTATATATTATGTATTCATATTTATTTATAGAATATGGGTGAGATAAGAATGAGTGTGGTTGTTTCCATGAAAACTAATCTTGATGCTCTGGAAAGAATTGATAGGGGTGAGTCAGTAAGACAAATTTCTGTGGAATTAGGTGTTGGAGAGACAACTGTAAAAGACTTGAAAAAATCGCATTATCTAGCAGGATTTTGCAGTCAGATTGCAACACAAGAGTCTTTATCTTCCCATTCAACATTAAAGAAACCAAAATAGGAAATTTCAGAAGATGCATTAAGGCTGTGGTTTATGCAAGAAAGACATCTTGGAATTTCAATCAGTGGACCCATACCCAAGGAAAAGGACCTAACCCTAAATCGAAAAATTGGTGGTGCCCAGAAATTTACTGCAAGTAACGAATGGCTTGGACGTTGGAAAACAACGTCATGGTATCCATGTATTAATCATCACTGGTGAGAAGTTATCGTCTGATCAGCATGATGCTCAAAAATTTTCGCAGGATTTAAGAGAGGTTATCGACCGAGATAAATCAGTTGGAGGACAAGTCTACAATATAGACGAAATGGGTCTAAATTACAAGATGTTGCCAACAAAAACGAAGGCAAAAAAGGATGAGCCTGCAGCATCAGGATACAAAAAATCCAGAGAAGGACTCATGTAGCCGCCTGCAGCAATGCAGCTGGAACTCACAATTTGTCGCATTTATTGTTGGTAAATCAAAAAATCCCAGAGCTTTTAAAAGTATAAATCGTTTGTCTTTACCAGTTTACTACCGATCGCAAAAATCAACCTGAATGGATTCTGCATTATTCAGAGAATGGTTTTTCATGAGTTTGTATCTTCTGTATGAAGACACTTGAAAATACTGAACTTACCTTGAAAGGCCATTCTCATTCTGGATAATGCTCCTTCACATCCCAATTGCGAGTAACTCAAAGATAGGGGCATAAAGGTCATATTTCTACCAGCGAATGTAACATCCTTAATTCAGCCTATGGATCAAGGGGTTTTAGAAAGCTTAAAAAGAAGATACAGGCGAAAATTTCTGAGTTCAGTTTTGAAAGAAATAGAAGATAAAAATATAGGTCTAATGGAAAGACATCAGCATCAAAGATGTTGTTTATAACTTAGCACAAGCTTGGAACAAAATCCCAGAGTTCAACATTTACCAAATCTTGAAGAAAACTTTGGCTTGAGGATGATATCGATGATAAAAATTCTGAAACGGAAGAAGGAAATGAATTAAGTCTAAAAAGTGATGCAAGGCAAATTGAAGGTTCTGAAGACATAAAGCAATGGATCCAAGGTGACTATTTGTTGGAGAATGAAATTATGAAGGATGCAGAAATCATACAGGCCGTGATGGAAACAGAAGGATCAAAGTTTGAAGAGGAAGAAGAATTAAATACAGAGCCAAAAACACCTCATGCAGCAGCAAAAGATGCCCTAGATGTAGTTTTGCATTACATTGAACTAGAGTCTGATTCAACTGTTAACGATGTTATGCTTATAAAAAAATGGAGGGACCATCCAGTTAAACAACACGTTACTTCACCTAAACAACTGAAATTTTTTTATTTTTTTTTAAATGAATGACATATATCATTTGTATCTGTACTGTCTTAACATATTTAAAATGAAAATAAATTCTTAAAATACAGACTGTGTATATGTACTTTTCTATTGGAAAATTTTTGATTCTTAAAATGAATGACTTATAACATGACAATTGTATCTGAATGGCCTTAATATATTTCAAGTATGTAAAAATAAATGTGTCCTTCCTCCACATTTGCAAGGCAACTGAGAACGCCCTGCCCTCCGAGATTACATAAGTCCTGCATGGGTGCAGCACTAAACAGACAATGAAAAGTAACACGGACACTTTACCAGACATGGCCACTTTACCATGCCTTCCCCTACTTACTATTGGTCTTTACAAATGATTTACTATCTGCTTCATGGACAGGAATCATGAAATTATCCTTCCAAACATCTGGAAATGGCCATTCTTAAGTGACTAATTAAAAAATATAGTAAGAGGATAAGTTAAAAAGTTAGAGCAGCTCTTCAGCAAGAGAGGAGGCCCAGTGCTCTTATTTACATCAAGCGTACTAAAGGCATTAAGAACACTTAATTGAGTCACACCACAAGAGTGTATATTAACTGTATGAGAATACTGGTATTGGGGTATTATGCAACTTGGAGTAGAATATACGCTGGAAAGATGTTCAACAAAGAGATTAGCAGATTCCTGAAATGAACATAATTCCACAATCTACTTGTATTCGATGGAATGGAATCTTGAACAGAACTAATATAAGAGAGGTAACAGACTTTTGACAATGACATTTAGCATGAAGAGATGCAAAAGAATTGTTATCTACTTATTTTAAGCTTCTTGTGGGCTATTTTCTCATCATATATTAATGAAATTAATTCTTTACCAGACCAGTTGGGTAAGTGGGATGATCCACACTTGTGTAAAATTTCAGGAACATACAGATTAATGGCATTATTTACAATATCATAAAAATAACAAACAGCATCATCTAATTGTAATTCAGTCAATATAAACCAATCTATAGAGCTAAAGTAATCTATCATTGCAGAATAGTTCCCTTTCCTAAAGATGAAAGTTTCAAAATTAATATCTGCGCATGGGGATACACCTATATGAAGTTCACACATAAGAGGAGGATGATAGGCAATACAAGGCAAAAGTCACATCAACATCATAAACACTGTTCAATGAGCACCTTGTAATATCTGTTAAACACAAATCCAGAATCTCGCCATATTGGTTGGTAAATAAGATTTTTGTACAAAATTCGGATATTATCAGTGAGGTTAACTTCAGGAAAGAATGTTGACCAATTATTATCTGGCAAATTGAATCGCCAAACATAAGCGAATTGGCGTCTGCACACAAATATGCAAGACGATTTACTTCTTCACGATATTTTTGGTATATGTTTTGGTCAGATTTGGGAGGAATGTAAACACATTATTAATTAGTTTAAGAGATGGAGATGACACCATGAGAAAATTGTGTTCAATGTTACACGAGGATGTAGCTTAAAGTTGATAAGATTTAAATATAAAATTAACACCAATTAGCACAACACCTTCCCTTTTCATAATACCAGTACAATCACTGCAATCAGTTCTCTAAATTTCATAATTAAAAAGTGCCTATTGGGAATCGCATATATCGCGTGTAAGCCAAGTCTCAGAGAATAATGTGATATCACACTCGATATTAACAGCTGAAATACGCATGTCCTTTAATTTACTCCGCAAACCGCGGCGGACATTCTGGTAGTATGCGGAAATATTAGTTACAAATTTTTTAAATATTTATCTATCACTATTTTGGGAACAAAGGAGTAATCTCTGCTCTGAAATACTAAATTCATAACATCTTTATAATGATAACATTTTATTGAGTTTAGTAGGATTGTTGATGTAATTATTTAATTTTGAGGGATGATATGTTCCAGTCGATATTTTTAGCATGTAAACAATTTTTAAAAAACGTTTCACTGTATACATGAAAATAGTTTTTAACTTGAACGAGAATTTCTAAATTTACTAAAAGTTGCTTTAAAAAGGAAACCAAAAGTAATTTATGATTTTATAAATAAATTTAAATTTATTTTGATTTATACAATATAAACATTAAAGAAAGACTCTAGAGTAAAAAATTCTAGATATCGTGCAAGCAGACGCTACGGACTGTAACTCACAGATTCGGTTCATCTTCTACCAGTGGAGAGTGTTGTTCAATATCTATAAGAATACCTTTTCGGAATTTCGAGCCAATGGCTTTAAGTTTAAGAGAAATAATTAATTAAAAAGTGCAAAAAAATGGACCAATTTTCTCAAATGCTTGTAACTTCGCTATCTCAGGTGTCTTTATGCTAGAGATATCGCCTAACATAAGTCTCGCGTCCCGTACTTTTGGCATTCGAGACTCCCGCTTGCCGAATTTTTTTCTCTCCTGCTAAATGTCCTTTTTCTTACAGTTTTTTACATCCCAATCTTCAGAAAGTAATTATACACTGCTAATTTTTTTACGCAGGAGAATTATATTTAATTATCGCTTAATTATATCTGGTACTAAAATTAAGCATATTAGTTTCAGCAGCATTGTCATTTTAAAACGATAAAAAAATTGTCGAAGTAATTTAAATTTAAAAAGAATAATATTACCTTTATGAATCACTACGTCACTCATTAAGGAAGCTCCTCCTGTAGTGGAGTGTGTCTAACAATAAGGCAATCACGCATCAGACAGTCACCTGTTTTAAACTCTCATACGAGACCGTTTCATTGTGTCAAACACTGGAGAAATCTTCGGTACTGTGAGATAATTCCGTTCCTGCCTTCATAATTCGCACATTATACAGAGGAACCAAAAAGCTGTCGCACACTTGGTGGAAATCTTTTGCTACTTGGGCCGAACTTCCAAGGATAGTTTTCGTAGCGAAAATTGAAGTCCCGGGTTTGATTCCGGGAACTATCCTTCCAATTTCATTTACATCCGCATCTTCTAATCTTCTCCCTATCACTAATAAAAGCTTATCCTCATATTGCAATTCCAATACAAAGGCCATTCTATCTGAACAGTTTAAGCCCTTTCCACGCTCCCTCCAGATCCTATATTTAAATGCTCAAAGCCTAACAGCACATATCGAAGAACTCCGTGGTATACTACCTAACAATAAAGTACACATCATCGCTATTGCTGAGACCTGGTTGAAACCATCTATGTCTTCCTCTACTGTTAACATTGACGGTTTTAAACTTTACCGCAACGATCGCGTTGGCAAAGGCGGCGGCGGTGTCGGAGTATATGTAAGAAACGATATTTCAACTAAATTTATTGAAAGTAGCGAATGTAATTACAGCAAAAGACCCGAATTTCTCTTTCTTGAATTGAAAATCTATTCACAGAAAATACTTTTCGGTATTTTCTACCGTCCATCCAAAATTGGTCATCTATCCGATATTGATGAAGTCATCTCTAGTCACATTAACGATTACAATCATTTAATAATTACTGGCGATTTTAATGCCAATATACTCGCACCAAACCCTGATTCGACATATTTATATAACTCCTTCAACTCTCTAGGCCTTAGTATTCTACCTCTAAATGCTACTCACCATACTCCTACTTCCTCTACCCTAATTGATTTAGCCGTTACCGCCAATCCTGACAAGGTTCTCGCGCATGGCCAACTCTCTGCTCCGGGAATCTCCGCACATGACATAATATACATTGCATATTCAATAAGGAGCCCAACTCACAAGCCGAAATATATCACCTATAGGGACTTCAAAAACATCAACAATGAGAAGTTAATTGCTGACGCGTCTGCCATGCCTTGGTATTCTATTGAGTACATGGACGACATTAACGACAAGGTTGAGGCTTTCAACAATTTTGCACAGTCATTAATCAACACTCACGCTCCACTAAAGACTAAAAGAGTCTCTAAGCCCCATGCACCATGGCTCACAACAGACATCAAACTGATAATGAAGAGACGTGACAATGCCTTCCGCATTTTCAAAAATACAAAAACACAGATCTCATTCAACCAATTTAAAAAACTAAGAAATAAAACTAAGCAACTTATCAGAAACTCTAAAACTCGGTACATTCATTCACTGTCCCGTCCAAATTCTTCACAATCTTCTCTATGGAGTAACTTAAAATTATTTGGTATTGGAAAATCTAAGGATACACAACTTCCTCCTCATATTTGCCTTGATACACTTAACACTCTATTCACCACTCCCCCAACTCCTGATGACAACGAAATAAAACAGAATCACATACACCACCTACTTCAACACACTCCTCCCACCACAGCATCACCACCATTCCAATTTTCTCCTGTAACTCAGCTGGAAGTACTGAATTGTTTACGTAAAATCAAGTCCAGAGCACAAGGTGCTGACGAAATTCCAATAGTCTTCCTTCATAAGATTATTCATCTAGTTCTACCCGTCATCACTCATATATTCAATTGGTCGCTTATGCAAAACAAATTCCCATCGCAATGGAAACTCGCCATAGTCCGTCCCATACCTAAGAAAAGTCTTACTTCTGACATAACCGACTTTCGGCCCATCAGTTTACTTCCTGTATTATCAAAGGCATTTGAAAAGGTTTTACATGAACAAATCACATATTTTCTAATTAGTAATAATATCCTCGATTCTCTACAATCAGGATTCCGAAAATCACACAGCACTACCACAGCACTCCTCAAAATCACTGACGATATCAGATTAGCAATGGACAAAAGAGAAGTCACTATTATGACTCTTCTTGACTTTAGTAAAGCTTTAGACTCTGTAGATGTAAACATACTTCTAACCAAACTGCGCCTCATGAACTTCTCCTCAGATTCCCTAAACTTAATTAGTTCTTACCTGAATGATCGCTATCAAAAGGTCGTAACTGACAATCATTCTTCAAGATGGATTAAAGTGTCACGTGGCGTACCACAAGGTTCCACCCTCGGGCCACTGCTCTTCTCTCTGTACATTAATGATATATCTTCTCAGCTTGCTCACTGTAAATACCACCTTTATGCTGATGATCTCCAAATCTATATGCACTCTCGCTCTATTGATCTCCATCTTATCATTGATAAAATGAACCATGACCTCACTTCTTTATCCAAATGGAGCAATGTAAATTTCCTCAAAATTAATCCTTTAAAAAGTCAGTCTATTATTATTGGGTATCCCAAACTTCTCTCGTCACTAAACTTCTCAGAACTTCCCCCAATTCTGCTCAATAACTCTGTCATTCGTTTCCAAAAAACTGCAACCAATCTCGGGTTAGTATTCAATGACACATTGACCTGGACTGATCATATAACTAAAATATGTAATACTGTTAACAGTTCTCTTCACTCACTTAAAAGAATTAAAAGCATTACCCATTTCTCCCTTCGCAAGCGACTTATCACCGCTCTTGTCCTTCCTCACCTCGATTACTGCGATACGGTCTATCAAGATCTATCTAACGAGCTATCTCTAAAATTGCAGCGTGCACAAAATTCCTGCGTAAGATTCATTTGCGATCTCCAAAAGAGAGACCATGTCACTCAACCTCTATATACGTTAGGCTGGCTTCGCACTGAAGCTCGTAGACGTCTTCACCTCCTCTCGTTATTTTACCGAATTATAACTCTTCAAAACCCGCAGTATCTGAACTCCAAATTTTCCCAAATGAACTCTGTGCACAACGCCAACACTAGGGGCACCAATCTCTTCCAGATCCCACATCACAGGACGGAAATTTATAATAAATCCTTCCATGTTACAGCTTGTAGACTTTGGAACGCCCTACCTACTGACCTCCAAAACGCAACATCTCTCCACATATTCAAACATAAATACTTTAAATTGCTGTTCTCTGCCCAAAATTCAGGTCAGCTTTAACATTTTCTTCTTACCAATTGCAAGACGGCTTCCTTCACTCTTCCTTACATAATGAACATTAATTAATTTTTTTTGCAGGTTATCGAGTCCGCAAAGTGTACGCCTCCTTCGACTGTTACCTTTTCATTGTCTAGTGTCTACTATGTTATAGTGTTTATACTAATTCTCATTGTATTATATCATTCTGTATTGTTTCATACTATTTTATACTGATTTATATCATTTTGTATTGTTTTATACTATTTTATACTGTTTTATATCAATTTGTATTGTTTTATACTATTTCGTATTACTTTATTTTATTATGTATTGTTTTATATCATATGTGTAATTTTATATAATTTCCTTCTTTCTTATGTTATGCATGATCCAACAACAATTTCCATATTCATTGTATATATCTCAAGTATATTTCATCTTATTCTGCCTAATTATTGTATTATATTTCCTGGTTTGCATTACGTTAATACCTATATATGTATTTGTTTATGACGGTATACAACGATGCTGTATATACGAACACTTACTGTACATACTGCTTTCTATTTAATGTTGTATTACTATATCATAATATGTACACTATCTAGGGTTTTCGCAGGTTTTTCACACCCCCCTTCTCAGTGGGTGTTTTCCTGCGTGGGTTTTACTAGGCAGGACATGCCTGTTTTACCTAGGTTTTCCCCACAATCTCTAATCTGTCTTCAATTTTATATATATTTTTTTACTCTGTATGATTTAGGTATATACTGTTTATGTTATGCGTATTGTATATATATATATATATATATATATATATATATATATATATATATATATATATATATATCTTACTTTACCTTTTTTTATATTTTTTATATTGACGAAGGGTTAAATGTAAGAATGGACCTTATGGTCTAAATTTCGCCCGAATAAAGACGATTATCTATCTATCTATCTACATGGGAAATCTGAAATCCACCGAGCAAGGCAATTTTCTCTTGCACATTAAAATATCTTAGAATTGTAATATCGAAGCGAGATTTGTACCGATCTCTGAGAGAAAAAGTGGGAATTCTAATTTTTATCGTAAAACGCTCCTCATCGACCGTATTTCTTCGAATTTCGCGTAAATACTGCCGTTTTTGCAGTTTTTATCGCTCATTACGAGAGTGTAGCCATAGCAACAACTATTGATGGACTCGGATTCGGTATAGTCTAATAAATGCAGGTATTGTTTCTGTCGAACGAAAATACGCGTGTTCAATTTAATATCGAATTTTATAACGCTCAATTATGAAATTTGAGAACATAAGGAGCAACATATCTGCGGTGATTTTAAAGCTTTTAGAGCCAATATAAGTAGGTATTAAATAAATGATTAAATGGAAAGCTCGCATCGTTAGTTCTGTTTTGGTCGTCTTATTATTATGTTATGCAGAGACATACTTTTCCCTCCTGTTTGTTGTTGTCAACGAAAACAATCTTCGTAACAAATGAAGTAAACAAGATCTAATTGTAAGTAATAAGTTTTATTTTCTTTATCGCGCCTACTGAACATATTAATTGAAAGGAAATGGATTATTCAGGACGAAGAAGTGAACTAAAATACGTGTGCACTCAGCTTTTGTAAGTTAAAAGACATAAATAATTTACGACGAAGGAGTGAGCGTTAGTGTAAAGATTAACGTACTTCATCTCAAGTGAGGTATGTATGAGTTAAATAATAATTCAATTTTCGATTGTTCTAAGGCAATTTCTGTATTTCTTTGGCATCGGTTCTAATATATATCCTTTAGCAGTGCTTAGACTTTAAATATATCTTGTTTTCTAAATTGATTATATCCAACAATGGAGGCTTATTTCTTGTGTCGTCTCTGTTGGCCGTTACCGTGGAAACCACACGATGCAGAACTAGCTCATTCTTGTTGAAAAACGAAGGAAGAAGGAGCAAATAATGGGCGGGAGAGGTAATTAAGTTGTTTTTCACCAATATTATTGAAAATCTGGCATATTTCAGAACTCGGAACGTAGCCTAGCTCAGTTGATTAGTGGAATTTTAATTAAATGTTACTACTCGTTGCAATTAACGATCGCTATTCTAGCCCTAATTTCATTGGTACATTTTGATCCTCTCGTTATCATACTAGCAAGGTGCTTTACTTACGATCTGAAACTGGTTCCGATGGCTTTCCATCTTACGTTCAAGTTTTTCCTTTCTCGATATCCAAATCAATTGGATTTTTTCTTATTCGTTTCCTAGGATAATTTTGCTCATTTAACCTTAGCTGTGTCCGTCCGTCTTTCGAAGCATTCGTCCTCGGTACAAAGACTAACTATTAATGCATACACAACCAGTAAATTACTTATATAATCCTATCTCGTACAACATCTTTCTTAGCTTGAAACTATCAAAGTAGGTTTATGAGTTAATACAAAATATAGTTTTAAGAAATTCTTTTCTTTTTGACAATCTTTGAATAGTTCAAAATGTAAAAGAAAGAGCAAATCCGTCGACATACGTTAAATCCGAAATTCTTTTCTCATTTTTGTCTGCAGATTTTGGTGATTATTTGGCCCTAGGGCTGGCGATATTAATAGCAGGCGCTTTGATAGCGTGGTGGATCTGGGGGGTTTGCAGGCGGTACTGCGTCGGGCGCCGAAGGAGATGGTCTGTTGAAGACGGCGTGCCCGACGCGGCGTACGATACCGCCAATTTGCCTGTAAGTATAATACTTGCGATTACATTCTTCTTCTTCTCTTATCTTATAAACCCTTCTAATACGTTATTTTATGCTGTTAATAACAGAAATGTTTCTGCTCTGATCCGCCTTCGGATCCCAAAGTATGATTTATGTATTTATTTATATAGTATATTGAGAAACTTCATCTACTTCATTTCATATCTACATAATTACGTTGTTGTTCTCTTATTCAGAATATATATAATACATAATAAAAAAACACCAGGACCAGCAACACGTGAGTGTTTATCACGATGTTCTGATTTTTCTGAATATATTTACTCTGATGCGTGAATGTATTTGATGGTGCCAGTCATAGATGAAAATATTTCTCTCTCTCTAAGATTTTAATGTATTAAATTATATCTCACTTCCCAAAACTTGTTAAGATTGATAAGATTGTTAGCATGTCAGCTGATACTACCAATAGGTACTAACATTGGAGGTGCAAAAAGTACAGGTTCTAAGAATCTATTCCGGAAATTATCGCACAACTGTAGTCGAACATTTGTGGGGATTAGTTGCACGGAACACATTTACATTAAAGCGGTCTGTGGAAGTTGGTATTGTAAAAATATTCAGATTTGTTCACATTGACACGGTACGAGTGGAGGCACTGAAATCATTTTGTGATTTTAACGACAAATTTGGTCGCATACGAGCACAAGATTTCTGAGACTGGTGCCTACTCTTGAAAAATAAATACTAATAATGGTACAACAGCTTGTTTTTTTTTATAAGTTGAAAATGCCCCCGTTATTCTTCCGAAATTAGCCGAAGATCCTAAGTGAGAGAACTTTGGTTCTGGTTATTACACAATGTTGATGCTATTTACAAAATGGAGGGGATGCCGCAAGTGAATTTTTGCGCATGTATAAGAATTTGGAAGGGAAAGAAATCTAAGTTATTCCGTCCAAAGTGAAAGAAATGGAGAGGAAAAGTGTTAACGAGGGTACAGCCTTCCCTCGTTTTACAAACCTAATTCGTTCCACGAAAACTGTTCCTCAGGCGAAAACTCGTAAAACAATGTTTATTTTCCCATTACATCCTATGTAAAAATTTTAATTGGTTCCGAAGGCCAAAATAAAAAAATATCCCACAGTTCACTTAAAAACAATACCGAATGATAACAAATTGAGAAAAAACATCAATAATGATATATTAATGTATTTAAATGACATTCCTAGTCATATGATGTCTTACTCTATATATTAGCGGTATTATGCTATGATATCTTAGCCTATGGTAGCCTACGATAGGTTAATTAAATGCGGCGTATATGTCCTTCGACCGCTCGCCTTTCTTCAATCTTTGAATAATATGCATTTACTTTCTGGGATACACAAAAAGCCCTTCTCTCTTTTTTCACTTTACCACTTTCAATAACTGAAAGGCCAAAATATATCTTGATTTAAAAGATAAAAATGCACACCACTCAGCGAACCGAATTTCACAAAGAACGGCAACGCGCGTACTGAGACCGAGATGATAATTCTTATTCGGAACAGCGCATTTATTCTATATTTGAAAAAAGAGGATATTCTTGCTTACGTAACGAACTCTTATAAGCGAAAATTTGTCGTTCGCAAATCGAATAAAAATAGGCATGAAATTGCTCAGTTCGTGTAAGCAAGAACTGGTAAAATGGTAGTTCGTAAAACTAGGGAAGGCTGCATTCATTCCAGCCATCCATCAAGATGATCTTTTTAATGAACTGTGTGTGTGTGTGTCCATAATTTATATCTTAATGAGAACGCGCTAGCCGAATGGGACATGGAGTAATTACCTACAGATCAGAGATGGTTAAATGTGCATACTTATAGATTTTTGTCGTGAAAACATTAATATTCCAAGCACAGAAAATGTGCTAATTCATCGTCTCTTTGCCGGGTACTAACGCTGCGATAGAGAGGTCATTTTCGCTTATTAACAACATTTGAGGAACGGATAAGCCATCGCTTAATAGTGATGCCATATCATCTCTCTTGGTAATCCCAATGAATTACTGCGAGACTTGCCAAAAGATGATGATGATTTAATTTTTATACTTTTGTAGGATTTTTCATAAAAAGAAATTCACAAATCGGAAAATTTTTTTGTTGGACCATACGTCCCGAATTTTGGATCGGAAAATATGGTCAACGTATGCATATTGTATCTGGTTACTCCCTTAATAATACCAACTATCAGCAGTGGTTCTCTTCTTCCTTACCCAGTTCCCCAATAAAATGTTGTATAAATATGAAATTCCTTTAATGACTAAATTGACATATTTCGAACGGATCGACTTAGCAGGGGTGCCACAATTGTATAGTTAAACTTTTCAGTAATTATGAATTTGGGAGGAATTGGCTTAAGGGAGCTCAACGAAATTTAGTATGAAAAAGGTGTGCAACACAAAAAACAAAAATCAATGCATTTAGTTTATATATGGAAAGCAGAGCTGCCACAATGCAAGTAATAAAAACATTATTTTTACAAGTATTTGAGTTGAACTGTCCTCATCAGTTTTACCCAAATTTAATATTTACAATGTACACATACATATAAAACCATTATAACATATTTGGACCGGATCAATCGAACAGGTGTGCCATAATTGCAATTGAATCCTTTTAGTAATTATGGATTTTGATGGAATTGGCTGAACGGATTTAAACTAAATTTTTTATATAAAATTTGTAAGATTTATCATAATGAAATGAAGATGTGTAAAGCGTAGCTAAAGCGCAGGGCTGTCACAGTAAAAATTAAAATAATATTAGTTTTTTTGCGTATTTCTAGAGAACTCACGGCAACGATTTTATCCCAATTAGGTATATATAATCTTCATATAAATAAATAACCAAGAAAACATATTTTAACCGGGTCGACTATACAGAGCTAGCACAATTAAAATTTTTCTGTAACTATGAATATGACGTTAAGCACTACTGTGCCGAGGGAAACTGCTGTACGTCCTCATTTGTTATTAAAATATTTTCATTTATTTTGAAACCCACTAAAGGTTATTTTAATTTAAGGAATGCAATTTGAATAGTAGTTTTAAGGAAGCATTATGGAAAAGTTTTAACGCTTCCCGTGTCGAATACGATATATTCCGCACTTGCGTTTTTCCCTTGCATGTCGTTTGTGACATATTCCGCATGCCTGCTGTTCCGTGTCGTATACGATATCTTCCGCATTCTGCCATTCACTAACATAGCTTTTACTCTACCTTCCGTAAGTGATACTGGACGGCAGGAGATGGTCGCTTTCCAAAGAGAATACTGGTAGTGACGTCAAACCACCGAGTAAGTCAAAATAACCCATAAAATTTACATTTTTCGAACTTGAATTTCCTTTTTGAGAACGTAAACATCCGTCATGGCGGACTTGGAAGTATCGCTATCGGATTTGGCCCAATTATTAGCTCAAATAAGTGATCACGAAGAATATTTCCATAGTTTTAGTGATGAATCATATAGTCTGATGAATAGTGAAAGGGAATTAGACGAAGATGAGAAGGAAATCGTGTTAAATGGTCAACCTATGCCAAGACTTGAGAAAGGTTGGTTGGACTTTGTTTCTAATGACCCTGCTCCAAGTTTTCAACCTAATTTTTGTGAGGTTACACCAGGAATAATTCTTCCAAGTGATTTTAATATTCACAGCGAACCTATACAATATTTCCGACTTTTTTTTGGAGATGAAATGATCAGTCTAATACGCGATTAAACCAATCTCTACGGCAAAAACAGAAAATTGGCCAAGCAGAATTCGCCTACATCACGTCTCGCTAAATGGAAGAGTAGTGAATCTTGTGATATCGAGGCCTTCCTTGGCGTAATTATAAACATGGGCCTAAATCCAAAGACTGAAATACAAGAATATTTTAGTACAGAATGGATCAAGCAAATGCAATTTTTTGGCGATGTTTTTTCTTTAAATGATTTTCTCATGCTATTTTCCAATTGCATTGAGGACTATCACACAAAGAAAAATATTTGAGTAGTAGCGGAGTGCAAACAGATGTAAATATTCAATTAACTGTAAATAGTGTATATTAGTTAGAGAAAGTATTCAGAGATGCACCACCAGTTTTAGAAAAATCACTGCTAAACAACATCATACTTGGAGAGTAATAACTACCTCATATCTATAATATTTATGTTATAAGTGCAGTTTTCATATATATGAATATGTAGTTGACTGATTTGGCTTTTAAAAAAATATCCATTTTCAAAAAATTATATCTGAAAATAATGAACAGGAATTTATAATCTCTGTATATTTTAGCGACATGGGAAGGGTTAAAACGTTTGTAGTTGTGAATGCAATTGTCGAGTCGAGATTAATTTTCTGTTATAATAATAATAATTTGCTGCTGTGACCCCAGTATGAGGCATTGCATTGTCAAGAGCATAATCAATAAAAAATACAGTAAAATACAATGAATAAAAGTGCACAACACTACAATACAAAAGCCACCATTTAAGAAAAATTTTACAATTTTTCTGAGAGAAACTCATTTATACTATAATAAGGACCTTTTAACATTATATCCTTAACATTTCTTTTAAATATGATTGCAGGCATAGATTTGAGTTTAATAGGGAGTGAATTGTGCAGTTCTTTACTAGAATATTCATAATCATTTTGGCTTGTTGCAAGCCCACAGTATTTCATATCAATATTTTTACAATATCTCTTTTCATATTTGTGAATATCGCCATGTACAACATTTTTGAAGCCAGAGTGAACATAACAAGGGGCTTCCAAGATATACACAAAGAATAATGTTAAGATATTGCTACATCTAAAAGCATCTCTACAATGTTCTCTTAGTTTGAGATTGTGCATAATTCTAATTGTCTTTTTCTGCATACAGAATATCTGTTTAGTAATAGAATTCTGTAAAACATAACACTATGAAATAAAGTTAAATAGGCGCATCTGAGGGTATCATAGGATAGATACTTCAGTCCTTAATCTTGTTAAAAGATGTATTAATTTTGGCAATTTGTTTTTTAAGTACTATTCAAGGTGCTTGTTCCAAGTAGGCCCAGGGTCCAAAACTATTCCTAGAAGTTCACCTGCTTCATTTCTATTTAAGAAACTTTTGGATTGGTTAAAATGCAGATGTTGGTTTTTGGTAACATTGAGGCTCAATTTATTACAGGCAAACCATGAAGAAAAGAAGATTTGCCACAATTTCTAGCATTTTACAGTTTATGCCACTTAGTTTTGCATTTTTAAGATAGGAAACAAAATCATTAGTATTTTGAGTGAAATTTTTATGTGTATTTAGCAAATACCTGTGGTGACAAGGAGTTTTGCTTGGATTTTATACTTTTTGTAGAGTTTGTGATAGACCAGCTTTGCTTGGACTTATTATTGGAGTATCAACCTGTCATTATATTCTAGTTTTGCTTTATTTATTGCTAATTTATATTCTTTCGTGGCAGTTTTGATCGGATATTTGCCTTGAAATTTTAAAGATATTTTCTTTCTTTAATATTAGATTGTCTGTGTACCAGGTTAGCCTTTTCTTTCTGTTTAATATTTTTTTATTAGTCACGTAGGGAAAAAAAGAGCTCAAAATTACCCATAAAAATATTCTAAAGTTAAGAAAGTAACGTACCGAATCCTCACAATCCTCATGGATTTCATTCCATTTGAACGTACTCAAGTGCTTACAAAACCTATTTATGTTACTCATATTTAAATCCCTACACATCCTGATGGGGGTTTTATCTTCCAAAATTTCCTTTATACAGTTAAAAATAAATTAACATTTTTCTCACCTAAAAAATCAATATTAAAATCACCTATTACACAATGCTTGTCACCTGTTGTTAATGAATTCTTACATTCAGTCCTATCTCCCTTACCCTTGTAGAACGGTACAATTACACCATCCTTCCATTCAGCAGGCACTCTCGAACTCCTTGCACACAGATTGCACAGATCACACATCCAACACATAAGCAAATCACCTCCATACTTCAACATCTCTCACGTTATGCCATCCACACCTGCAGCTTTTCCATTTTTCAGCATATTCACTGCTTTGACTTTGGACACAATATATAACGCAATGAACTATTCTTCACCAACCAAAGAACCATCGTTCACCACTGCTGGGTTTGAACGATACTGAACGAAACCAAACTGATGGTAATTCACATTGTACGGTTGGGCACGTTCGAGCACGTCGCGTATCGGGCAAAATATTCTCAGCAAGAATACCGGCCATAAACGTAACGTGCCGTATAATATGAATACATCATTTGAAAACCATTCAACAATATTTTTCAGAACCGATATGCTACGTGCTTGAAACGTTTGATGCCTGATAATATGAATCTACCTTAAGTATGAGTAGGTTATCATGAATAATGACACATCTCAGTTGTGCTCTGTTAGTGAAAAATAAATGACGTATTTCTTTCTGCAATAACCACAGATTTTGTGTCGTAACGTTTTAATGTGTTAGAATTTTTCGGTGATGAAAGAGATTCGCTTAACGCCGTTACTGAAAATTAAGTTTGAAGGTCCATATGATCAGAACCAATTTATGTTCCCGATCAATTTATAAGCCTGAGAAGATATGTGAAGAAAACAGGCGAACCGTATAAGGTTATTGACTATGTCACAGCAATTTGTTGATTTGAATAATTTAAGTACGACATTTAGAAATAATTTTTGCAAGAATACAGAAGGCGATACTGTAAAGATAGGTGACAAGAATTTTAAAAGTGGAAAGCAAAACTGCAGTGATTTCTATAATAATCTCTGTTCTATAAATTGAAATTATTGTAAGAATATGTTATAATATAATAACTTTATACTTTTTCAACAATTTTTATTTTGAGTAATTTGTTACATCTGAAAGACTTTTCAAATTTTACAAGAATAAAGTCGTAAGTCAAAATAGGGGTTGAAAAGGGAGTGTTTTAGTGGTTACTATTCACACTAAAAGTAAAATGAATATGCATTAATTAGGTTCAGAGAATGCTGAAATAATGTTATATAATAATTTATAATAATTCATAGTTTTATTTTAAGTAAAAAAAATGAAATTTTCAAATTGCTCTCCTGAAAAATTGCATTTTCGGAGTTGTCACTATTGTAGCCGATGAGCGATATATATCATCATCATCATAGGTAGTCTGTCCGTAGACAGGTCCGTGATTATTCTTGGTTAAACCTGGTTCTCCATATACTCCTATTTTCCGCTGTCCTCTTTATATCTTGATAACTCTCTTTCCCCTTCAAAACGTCTATCAGCTGAAACCTTTTCCTACCTCTTTCCCTTTTCCCATCTAGTTTTCCTTCTAACACGTCTTTAATCATACTCTCTCTCCTCAGGTAATGTCCAACCCAGTTAGCCTTCCTCTTTCTGATAGTCTGTATAATCATTCGCTTCTCTCCTATTCTTCGTAGCACTTCATCGTTTTTCATCCTATCTGTCCATTTTATCTTCAGCATTCTCCTCCAAGTCCACATTTCAAAGCTTTCCAAGTATTTGATGTCATTTTTCCTTAGCGTCCATGTTTCTGCCCCATACAATGCTATACTCCATACGTAGCATTTTATCAACTTCTTGCGGATATCTTCCCTTATATTCCCTGTAAGTAGTTGTTTCTTTCTCCTGAAAGCCGCTTTTGCTTTTCCTATTCTAGTTTTGATCTCATCCGTACATTTTGCCTCTCGTGTTATGATACTTCCAAGGTATTTATATTCTGAAACTTGTTCTAATGGCTTTCCCCCAATAGTTATGTTCAGATTCTCTTCTTTACCCGATATTCGAATGACCTTGGATTTTTCTGTATTTATTTCCATACCGTATTTTCTACCTGTTATCACTAGTCTATTTATCATTTTTTGTAGCTCCTCTTCCTTTCTTGCTAGAAGTACTTGATCATCTGCGTATTTCACTGTTCTTATAATCCTTCCTCCAATTTTGAAATCCCCTGTGCCTTCTAAAGCTTCTTGCATTAGACTTTCTCCATATATATTGAATGGGGTTGGCGATAGGCAGCAGCCTTGTCTTACTCCTCTACCGATATTTATTCCGCAGGTGTCCACATTCTCAAACCTGACCTTTACAACTTGATTCTCATATAGATTCCTAATCAGTCTCCTGTCTTTCCAGTCTACACCTATATCCTTTAATATCTTCATCAACTTTACCCAATTTACTCTATCAAAGGCCTTCTGCCAGTCTACGAAACATGCGCAGATATCTTGACTGTATTCTATTGCCCTTTCTGATATGATTCTAACTACTCCTATAGCATCTCTAGTTCCTCGTCCTTTTCTGAAACCGAATTGATCTTCCCCAATTATTTCTTCTGCCTTTTTCTCCAGCCTTTTATTAAGAATCCTCGTGATGATCTTCGATGTGTGTGACAGAAGGCTTATAGTTCTGTAATCTTTACACTGCATTGCCTTTGGCTTCTTCTTTAGAGGGATCATTGTTACTTCTAGGAAATCCTGAGGCCACTCTCGGAAGCTAGAAACCAGGTTCAAAGAACACCTTGCACACTTCAAACACAATAGATTTAACAGGTCTAGCGTCGCAATACACATACAGGAAAACAATCACCCGATTAAAATCGAAAACATGTCTCTCTTAAAATCAACACAAACCGACTGGAAACTAGACGCTTACGAGAGTATTTTCATAAACAAATTCAAAGAGACGGTTATGAATAACGACCGCGGACCTATCCCTTACTCACCCCTCTACTCGCTAACCGTTAAGAATTCCCCCACCCCTCTGCCCTCCTTTCACTTTTACCCGGAACACATAAATACACAAGACGAAACACAAACAATTCATACGACTTCAGCTACTGAAGATGGGAGCATAGCTCCCGAAATACGTATCTAGAGATTTCCAGAGTGCTTGTGCGTGTGTGTTTTCTTTTTCTTTTTTTAGGCTAGTTTTTGACAACAGGTCCCTGTAGGCCATCATCGTCCTGCAAACTTGTAAGTATAATTTTAATTTTCCTTATTTCTTATTGACGTGTGAGTGCCCTCTGGGTAAATTTACGGTTAAGGAGTTTTAAATTTTAATTCCTTTAGTTCCACTATCGCCTTTTCTACTTCGCTCTCCATAATACTTGGTCCTAAGTTGTCTTCTTCAATGTTTTCCTCATTTTCCAGTTCTATTTTTGCCGCTCCTGCCTGTTTGCTGTATAATTCCTTAATGTATTCTTCCCATACCTGTGCTACATCCTTTGTTTCTGAGACTATCTTCCCATCCGTATTCATAATTCCTTTACCACAAATTCCATTAGACTTCTTATCTTCTAATTCCAGTGGCCTAGCGCACATCATATCGTACCGTCCTAACTTCTCCATTTGTTCTATTTCATCACATTTTCCTTTTATCCAATTTTCTCTAGCTTTATCTGTTACCCTTCTCAACTCATTGTTTATGCGCCTATAGTTGGCTCTACCTTCTTCACTGTTAACGTTTTTCCATTTTCGTCTCTCATCCATTTTCTCCAGCATTTCCTTCGTGATCCATGGTTTTCTGATTTTCTTCTCTTGTTTTCCAATCTCTTTATCCAAGGTATCCTTGATACTGGTTTTAATTTCATCCCATTCTATATCAACGGTCTTCGGTTTGTTTTCCAACTTTCTTAAGTTATCTTCCAACTTCATGCTGACTACATCCTGCCTTTCTTTCAGTTTTTCTAGGTCCCAGGTCTGTCTTTCTCCTCTCGTTTTTCTTATTTGTTTGAGCTTTGTACTCACGTCAAGTATTAGAAGGCTGTGATCTGACTCAATGTCTGCTCCTTGCAATGCCTTGGCGTTCTTTATGCTGTTCCTGAATCTTTGTTTTACAAGGATGTAATCTATTTGGCATCTCATTCCATCTCCTGGGCTTTTCCATGTGTATAACCTTCGTTTATGGTTTTTGAACCATGTATTAGTCACTACAAGGTCATTATTGATGCAGAATTCTACGAGTTTCTCCCCTCCTCGATTTCTCTTCCCAAGTCCGTATTGCCCGACAACATTTTCTTCCTGTCCTTCTCCGACTATGCTGTTCCAATCTCCCATTATTATGCAGTTTACCTTTCCTCTTCCGTTTTCTTCGTAAATTTCATTAATTTGCTCATAGATCTCATCTATTTCTTCATCGTCATGAGCTGATGTTGGCATATATACCTGGATTATCAGCATGTCCACTGGGACTGCTTTTAGCTTTATTGCCATTAGTCTATCGTTCGTTGCTATTATCTTGGTCACGCTTTTCATCATATCTTTCCTAAGTACCAGAGCTACTCCCCTTTCCCCACTATTTCCTCCAGAATAAACTACCGTGAATTCTTCCGAGTCGAACTGTCCTTCTCCCTCCCATCTAGTTTCGCTTAGCCCTATAATGTCCACTCTATTTCTTCTCATTTCTTCTTTCAAGTTCTCTAGCTTTCCTGCCTTTCTCATAGTTCTTACGTTCCAAGTCCCTATTCGTAATTTACTTTCGACAAATGTTTTCCTCAAGGCAGTCCCCGCCCGGAGATCCGATTGGGGGGACTATTTTACCTCCGGATTGTTTTACCTCGAGAGAACTCATATTGTCCAACCATATAATCTTTACTAGGGATTGTAATGTGGTAGTTTCCCTCTTGCTTTCCACATCGCAGTACTGTAGCCGTTCAAATCGTCCTGATCACGCCTACAGCTGTATTGGATATAGACCCAACCAACATCATTTGTTTTCGGCTCTATACCATACTGACAGTACTGCTGCCTACTGCCAGGCACTGATGATAGTTTTTTTTTATAAAACCTCCATTCGAGGGGTTTGAACCCCCGAACTTTGCAATAGAAAGCCGACACGCTAACCACTACACCACCAGTGCATATATATATATATATATATATATATATATATATATATATATATATATATATATATATAAACATAATAAAAGATATTTCTCTGTTTGATAAACAATATGTGTTAAGCCTATAATAGGTTATAACAAAACATATATATGTATATACATACACACACACATATATATATATATATATATATATATATATATATATATATATATATATTAACATAAGGAAAAGAAAAGGTAGTGATGAGGGTGGGAACAATGTGTTGAGGAAAGCCCAGCAGACACTTACCAAGTTGGGGACCAAGTTGGCAGGCTGCTGGGGGCGTCGAAGAGACACGTAAAACACGCACACAAGAAAAACACACGCAAGCTTATCGGGCCTATGCCCTTCTTCAGTGAATGAATATATATATATATATATATATATATATATATATATATATATAAATAAAGCTACACACACTCCCTGCTTTAACACTGTTCTGCATTAACACTGAAAATAATGTAATACCTTTTTCCGAATTGCACTCACGCATTCCACATTAACGCTCTTCAAAATTTCTGGTGTAATTTATCAAGTCCACTGCACAGCGCCTCTGACATTAGTATTTTCAGTAGCTTGATGATTCTGTGTACACTTGTCGATGCTTTTTAGGTCAAAATATAGAGTGAACTTTGTTTAAATTATATTTCCTCTTTAAATAAAAAGTCTGTGTGTCATAACCGGCAGTCAGAGGAGAAAAAGAGGAAAAACTTAACTCTCGAGGTTAAATTAGAGGTTTTATGGAGACTAAAAGCTGGAGAGTGCCAACATTTGTTTTTTGTGAATCGCTTCCTTTTTGATTGTTCAGTTTTTTAAAATGTGATACCGAGGTATTTGAATTTTTCTTTATTTGGTCTCATTCCATGTTCCTTTATTTATCAAGCACATGTGATAGTTCTTTTATGAATCCGTATTTCTTTATGAAAACTTAGTAAGATTTTGATAGTTTCGATGTACGATTTAGTTTTTGTCTTATTGGTGGCCTTCTCTTAATCGAACAGTATCTTCAGTCATGATGCTTATGTTATTATGTTCCAATTTTCTTTTAATAAAATTGTGGCTGTATAGTGACTATTGCCTCACCCTGTATATATAAGTAGACGCAGGTATCTTCTTCTACTCCGTTCTTCATTTATATTCAACTTTTATTGTTCAATTTAAAATATAATTGCAATGCAAATTATGACCTATTTTATGTTACGTAATATGGTTAACAAATAATACTTTGGTGTATTATTTGTAAAATACTACCTATTTTCATTTCCATTAATAGAATCTGAAGGATGAATTGTATCTTATAACTTCATTTCTTATGGAAGTACATGTTCCGAATAGCACTGTTTCAGTTAGCACTTGATTTTCCTGGCACCATTTAAGAACATCAAGTGTGTGTTGTTTGATACAGCTTAATTGGCTGAACAGTAGGAATAGAGCATGAGAATTGTGCAGAGTTATGTTGATTAGTATTTAATTTAAGCATTTTGATTTTTCATGATGATTTGTAGATTCTACAAATCAGTTAATATTTAGCTATTCATTCCTTAATTGATTCATTCTTGCACTTATTTCAGGCGGAGGTGGGAGAGGAGATAAATGGTGGGGGGGATGGAGTAGTGGAGGGTGATAGGGGAGAGGGGGAGGAAGGGGGTGAGGGGGAGGAAGGGGGTGAGGGGGAGGAAGGGGGTGAGGGGGAGGAAGGGGGTGAGGGGGAGGAAGGGGGTGAGGGGGAGGAAGGGGGTGAGGGGGAGGAAGGGGGTGAGGGGGAGGAAGGGGGTGAGGGGGAGGAAGAGGGTGAGGGGGAGGAAGGGGGTGAGGGGGAGGAAGGGGGTGAGGGGGAGGAGGTTGAGGAAGTGGGTGAGGGGGAGGAAGGGGGTGAGGGAGAGGAAGGAGGTGAGGGGGAGGTGGTTGAGGAAGTGGGTGAGGGGGAGGAAGGGGGTGAGGGAGAGGAAGGAGGTGAGGGGGAGGAGGTTGAGGAAGTGGGTGAGGGGGAGGAAGGGGGTGAGGGAGAGGAAGGAGGTGAGGGGGAGGTGGTTGAGGAAGTGGGTGAGGGGGAGGAAGGGGGTGAGGGAGAGGAAGGAGGTGAGGGGGAGGTGGTTGAGGAAGTGGGTGAGGGGCAGGAGGGGGGTGTGGATGTGTTTTTTGGGAGGGGGGATTTTAATAGGGGAATGGCCTTACAGGGGTTTCACAGGGTTTATTCGGGGGGGGATAATTTTGGTCAAGACGGGTGGGCGGACTTGGTGGAGGAGTTGGTGGAGGTGGTAATAGGGGAGGAGGTTTTTGATGACTAAGAGGGAGGGAGGGATTGGATGGGGAAGGGGTTGGTTATCCAGAGCCCAGTGGCCAAGCTCCAGGACTATGGAGGGTCGTTGGTGGTGGTGGTAGGTATGATACCATGTCTTTCATCAGATGCTACCTTTAATAGGCTAGAGCAAAGGTGACCTAATAAAACTGCTTAGTTTGCAACTTTTTATCCGGGCACTCTTATAAAGTTTCAAAACGCTATCCAACTATTTAACCTCTGTTATCTGGTAACCCTAGGTATATGCATTGTCACAGATATGGATAAAATCAAAAAATCTCTAACTCCCATTGTAGGTTTTTGGACTCTGTACTGTTTTCATCTAATATTTTAATCAAATTTAGTAATATCTTTTTTGGCTTTTTATATACTAAAATATATTTTATTAACAGTTAAGAAAATCTAAGCATAATAAAAAGAAACAATGTATTATTGTAGTTTTTTCTCACAGTGAGTATTCTCTGCAGCCATTTCTATCTTTAGCTTGTGCAATGTATTGTATCTATTGCACGTGCTTCCCTCGTAATCTAGCTCTGTTCTTCTTCCTGCTAGTTTTTCTTCACATACTTGTCTAGACAATGGTTATTAAACTTGCATTCCTGTCTTATGCATGGCAGCTTTCATGCCTATCCAATATAATTGGCTCCAAAAGTAACTTGTAAACCAGAATTCTTGCCTAAAGCTTAAGTTCTTTCTTATTATTTCTTTATTAAAAATTGAGCTAAAATATTATTACATAATTACAACTAAAATTTCCATTCCTATACTTCTATGCACATTCTTTCCATCTCCCCAACTTTATTCAATGTACATCTAACTTGAACTCGTTATATTCAATTCCATTCCCGTTATTTCTAAGCCCTTTGTCCATTTGAATGCTGACATCTTGCTATCTGCTATTAGTGCTACACCATCAATATATACCAATGCCAGAGCACTTAAAGATTTCATATTTTAGTGTGCCAGCTAATCTCGTTTCTGCATATTTCATCACTACATCCATACATTTATAATTAGTAAAACTCACAGTAATTTGACCTGGCATGGAATAATAACAAAATATCAAATGCAAGGCCTAATTTTGTCCTCACACCTCCATGCACTTTTTTAAAGGCTTTTTCTAAATTAAATTTCAATAAATGCTTTTGTAAATCAATTAATGATTGATTGATTGATGTGTGACAATTGATTATTTTCTTCCATTTTTTGGATAAAAGGTGATAAAAATGTTTAGTAAAATTTGGTTTGGAGTCCCATGAAGTTTGAGTGAACAGAAAAGGGTGCTATGAAATTTAAATGGTTGCGGAGCACTGCTCCAGAGGAATAAAAACCCTAACAACCAATGTCTTTGTCATCATCTTGTATTCCTCTTGTTGTCTTCTTTGTATTCATCTTCATGAACATCTTTGTTATCATCAACAACATCAGCTTTAAAGATTAGTTCACCTTCACACCATTTATTGTTGTCAAAATAATGTTAGGTTAGTTAGGAACCAATCTGCCTTTTTCCCATAAACCCTTGGTTCAGTCATCGTAGCTTTATGCCTTCATGGTATCCTTACACTGCAATCACTACAACATTTGAGAGTCTACTGTATTATTGTTTAGATTACCCAAATTAATACTCTACTATTTTATTATTTACCGTAAATACCCGCGTATAATGCCCACCCTCGTATAATGCGCAGGGAGGTTTTCAGCCTCGTAATCTATGATATTTCTATATACCCGCGTATAGCACGAACAGATTTCTTTTAGCGTTACTGTTCCAGAATAAAGTAGATGGTGTAACGTGGTCTAAAGCAATGATCGAATTATTGGTATTATGTATTGGTAACATAACGAAAGTGTGAAATGAAATTTTCGAATAACATTCCAAAAGAATGTCAGCTAACTCAATCATTACATACTCTGTTTACTTACAGGATGATATTAGGATTAGGACACAATAATCCAATTATATCAATTTCATAGTATGGCATATGACATTGTTTGAGCTAATAAATTGAAGGAATGATGATAAACCTATGTCAAAGTTTTTTACATACGTTTTAGTCACGCCTGAGATGAACGGGTTTGCCCAACCTTCAGTATTAACGTTATTAGAGCACTCTGGAGCACGCAAAAACGATAGTAAATAACCATAATTAACTACAGACTCTAAGAATCAAGAATAAACCACGTATGAATGCTGAGAGAAAAGTAGGGAACGATAACTTGATTTAGTTCTACAAGAAGCATCAGCTGCCAGCGTACTCAAAGGCATCAGCTGCCATTGTTTCTCATTGTAAGTAGTACCAGTACCTCACCACCAGGCCGGGCGCAGGTGTAGGGTGACGTCATGCGTAAGATGACGATTCCGATAACAACATCGTAGAAGAATGTTCCAGTGACGAAGAATTTCTTGGCTTTTAAAATGAATAAATACTGAATTCGTTCTTTTCATATCTAATTAATGTACGTTCATAGAATTAGTTAATAAATTTTAACTATTATCTATCTTACTTTTCGTAAAAATCACCAATAAAATTATGAGGATACCCGGGCAGTAATTAATGAGCTGAAATTGTGGAAATATGGGATCAAATGAAAATAGGAAGATTATGTACCCTCGCATAACACGCATCCTTATTTTTAACTCAAATATTTCGAAAAAATAGTGTGCTTTATATGCGGGTATTTACGGTATATTGCAGCAGAGTGGGGTGGCCTAAATATTCCATATCATCAAAAATTAATTTATCTGTAATGAGTTAATTGTGACCAGTTACTTCTAAATTAATATACTCTTGGTATGTAAAAACTTTGAGAATTACTCTTTTATGAGTAAGTGATAGTGCTCCAAAGTATCTCATAGATTGGTAATACATTTTCAAGGAAGCAGAGAAAAGTTATGCTAAAGTGGTGTTTTAGGAAGAGTCCTTTATCTGCGTTATCTATGATAACCAATGAACATTCTTTTATTTTTTACTTTTTCCATACGTAGTATAGGGGAAAGTATTGTTTTGATGAAAAAAATCGACTTTGAGATTTCAACGGAAATACACATTTTGAGGTCCCCTGAACACGTTTTGAAAATTTTCTCGATGTCTGTGTGTATGTGATAGGTATTTGTGGGTGCTCTAACTCAGAAATTATTAATCAGGTCAACGTGAAATTTTATATTTAACATTTTTATAAAAGTCACAAGAACTGATTAGTTTTTGGTAAAAATCGGTCAACCAGAAATGAGTGTTTACTCTTGTCACATATCCATAATTTTTGGAATATTTGCTTTAATATTTGATAAATGTAAAAATGTATTGGAATAAAAGTTGTGGAAAATGAAATTTTCTACAACCTTTATTTGTGACATTTTCCCATAGAATGCATTGTTTAAGAGATATCTTTTATTTTTAGCTGCCACCACCTACCGATGACTGTTGTTAACAATTGATAGATTAACCTAGAATTCCGATGATATACATACAACTATACATCATACTATATTGTAAGTACATATTTGGAATTTCATTACAATATATTTGAATGTTGGAAATTATTTAGGAATTTTCCTTAGGGGATAATGTAACATTCTGCATTGTGCATGTTTGAGTAGTTTAAAATAATTTTGGTTTATTCTCTTATTTTTCAAAACAAAGTATCTTAATTATAATAATGGGAAGTATGTGATTATTTTTCAAACGATAGAGTGGTAATCTAGAATTTATCGTATTACTTTGACATTTTTTTAGGAATCACTCAAACGGCCAATTTCATGGTTTTGTAAATGGGTAGCATAGGTACTCATTTATTGTTTTATACATCAGTCAGTGGAATAAGGATAGGATTAATTAAAATTTTTATAGAATATGGAATTATTTATTCTCTCATTTTATTAATTTGATTTTCAGGTTTGGATTCTCATTTGATTGTCTCTTTCAATTGTTGGCCCTGTTATGTATGTCATCATAATCATACACATAAAATTATGCAAAGGAGATGCTCATCTTCCCTCGGTCATCTTGTGTTTGGTTTGTTTATGGCACTCTAGTGAAACAGGATTCAACTCTCAATCCTATTTCAGGTGAGATTTTAATTTCCCTCTCTTTTGAAAATATTGTTAATAGCTACAATTATTTGTTAAGTCTAACTAATAATACATTACATCATGATGACAGCTGGAATGATATTTTTAAAAATTAAATTGCCAATTCTCTGTTAAATTTATACTTTCATATTGATCATATTCCTCTCAATAAATTAATTTCTCTCGTTATAAATTTCTTGCAAAGGCAAGTAAATACAAAGGGGTTCGCTAGGAAACTATAGGTAATGGGAGGTGGGGGGTGGGAAATGGAGTGGATATAAGGAGGGGGAGTGAGAAGGGTACAGAAAGTATTAGACAATGTTATTTATTGGTACCAATATGTAGATGGTGTTCTTTGTTTATGGAAAAGTACTGATAGACAGCTTGCTTGTTTTCTTTCCATTCTTAATTCCTTGCATCCTTCGATCACATTCATGCACGAGTTACAAGTAAATTCCCACCTCAACTTCCTTGATTTAACCATTACCATTGAAAACAAGTCACCATTTTGCTGTGTTTAGAAAATCTACATACATGGACAACATTATTCATACCTCATCCAATCTTTCATAAGCAAGCCATGTTCCATTCGTCAGTACAGTCAGTACTTATTAAACTACCTTTAAGAAAGAATTTCTTTATTGCTGAATTACAAATCATAACAACAATAGTCTTAAATAGTGGATATCCAGAAAAATTAATAGAACACATTCTCCAGAAAAACAAAAGAACATCACTCTCAACATGACTTTCCCACTACAGCTTCCCGATAGACCCACCCCCCAAAAATGTTGCTTTTTGACCTTTCTTGAACCCTTATCCCACTGATTGAATAAGTTATTCCCTAGTGATACCCACAGGATAGCTTTCCTTAGTAAAGTGAACTTTAGCCATATGTTGTGTAACAATAAAGGCCATGTGACTCCAAGTGATAAATGTGGTGTTTACAAAATTGAATGTGGTGACTGCCAAACTATATATATCGGTCAGGCTGGAAGGGAATTTACAAACAGGGAAAAAGAACATTGGCGGTGCTACATCTACAACAATAGGACTGCTTCTCAACTCACTCAGCACCTTCTTGATCATGGATATTTTTCTGATTTTGACTCAAAAATTTACATTGTGAAAATAAGGGTCACAGGCTTAATGCATTGGGAATTATAGAAATTGTTTCTGTTGTTAAAAGTGGCCACAATGTTATTAATGACTTTTTGTACCCTTCCCACTCACCCCTCTTTGATATCCACTCCATATCCCCCCCTCCCCTCCCATTAGTTTCCTAACAAACCCAATGACTCCACCTACTCAGCAACCGGTCACCTTCCTCTGGGCCCAGATTTAAATGTAACCAACCTAAGCATTCGAATTTAATGTAATTTCATTCTACTATACCTGAAAATCTGGAGCCGACTTATACACGAGACATACAAAAAAACAAAACATTTGATGAAAAAGACAGGTGTCAACCTATTCACGAGATCAATTTATACATGAGTATATATGGTATATTGGATCCATGTACTTGAAAAATATCGCATTTAGAATCCATAAATGATACCTAGTGACACCTCCTGCTAGCAAATGCAGTAAACTCTTGTTAACACAAACTCCAAGGGAGAATCAAATCATGTGTTCGGTTTAACCGAGTTCGTGATAACCGAATTATATATGAAAAACTGAAAAAATATTACAAATTTCTGCTTAAATATATGTACCTACCTATAACCTGTTCATGTTAAATACATTATTGTTAATAACACCACAAATGCACAATTTTGAGTAATATTCAAATTAACGTAACGTTAAATTTGATGTAAATGATAGATCTCAATTATCTGCAAATTTATAATGTTCACCTTGAAGTTAAATGATGTAAATACATATGTCTTAACTTACTTTTACTAAATCTAAATCACGTAGGTTTTTTATTTTCGTTGTTGTCCCTGCAGATACAACATGGTCGATTATATCATATTTATTTTTACAATTGTGGATAGTGTCAATTTCTGATTTTTATATTTTTCTATAATTCTTTTTTTTTTAATACCCCATTCTGATACCTGTAGAATTTTCATTTTTGTTGCCAATGTAATTGAAATTTGGCTTGTTTTGCAACTTGTGCCATTCATTTATATGGTTGAATGTTTACACACGAAACTATTGTCTAACAGGGGAAGATGGTGAGATGTGGATGTTTACTTCTTTCACAATCAAGAAGCAATACTATTTGTCGAGCCATAGTCGCCTTGCTAAATTTATAATTTTTTGTGGGAAGAAACAGAGGACAATGTTGGAATATCCAGGTCTGTGATTTTCTTTGGCAAGGCGAAGGTCAAATACAAAATATAAATTTTGTTTGATGACACCCAATAGCTTACCCGAATTTTTGAATTCCACTTCTTGGAGTGAGAGAAAAACACTTCTGTCTCTGCACAGCCATGTTCTCGAAGGCATGGTAAATGGTGCAGAAGCGCAGTAAGCTCCCAGCACCTGTGAATTTGAGTGTTTAGCAGTTGTGCATCCTCATCAGAATTGCTATCGTATCAAGGCATACCGTTGTTGATTGTGAATGATGATATCAGGCAAAATAATTTTGGTGATCTGTTCAAATAAAAAAATTACCTCAAGGAATGCAAATACCTATGTTAATACAATGAAAGCATCTGCGTTTGTAACATCCTTCTGATGATGAAAAACGACTGAAGACAGTTAGAGCCAGGAATGAAGAAAATTGTGGAATCATCGATCATAGCATTCCAAGGCATCCTCATATTGAACTTATCTCACAAACAACCTCTCCACATGCCAGAAATAAAGTAATATGGCTGTAAAATAGTTTTGACTAAACACAAGTGTTCGTGTTAACTAATTACTTGAGTTCTTGGTTCCCAAATTTTGTTCAAAGTTCGTCTTAAGCGAATTTTGTTTTAACCAACCAACTCGCATACATTAATCCATACATTCAGTGCCGGGGAAAATATTTGTTCATGTAAACCATGTGTTTGTGTTAACGAGGGTTTACTGTGCCTATACAAATATGCATGGCTGAAAGAAAATGATGAGGTAAGTCAGACCAGATGAAATCACTGTGCAGGCTGAATATGACCCACAGACCATACTTAGGTGATGTCTGCACAACATGAGGTTATAATACATAATGTTGTTTTTATTTTTAATACAGTAGATCATCGAGTATCCGGCGCAATGGAGGGATGGGGTCACCAGATTCTCAAAAATGCTGGATAATCATATCAAAATTTTTATACAGCTTATTTTTGAACATTCTTTTACAACATTGTATTCAACACTTCAGAGTGATTGCATGGGTATCAGGTGATATAAAGTACACAATGTAGTGGTGATATAGAATACATTTCTGCCATATTGCCGAAGAAGTGGTAAGCAAGAAAAAGGCCATTAAAATCATTCACAAATTGCATACGTATAAGTGAGAGAAATACTCCCATGGGATGGAAGAAGCGATATGTATAAAAGAGAATTATGTACAATTCAGTATGTGTGGGTATGATTTGGCATAGTGTTTCGCGGGGATTACAAAAAATATGGATAAACCAGTATTAGGTATAACTGGGTTACATATAACCCAGATCCTACTGTACTAATTGCAGTTGTTCCAAAATGTCTTGGCACCAGACGGTGCGGTATCGCCGGACTGATACTGCCATTGATGTGATTCTCTGGTGAATGCCGAATTACTAGCAACTTTCACCAGATTGGCCAGGACTGCTGGATAATGTTGGAAGTCGGATAATTGATGATATTACATATTTTTGGCAATTACTTTTTGTAGACATGTTCAAATGAATATATATCAATTTTTATAAAATAGTGCATACATGTAATTTGTAATGCTTAATTTCTTAACTTTCTGAGAAATTAATTTCTTTCCAGAAGGACTTATGTTCATCCGAGAGAAGAGGGTTGTGGAGAGACTTCTTTTTAAGGCCTACATGAAACAGATTGAGGAAGGAGTGGAAGAATCACACAGATGTGTTTTTGCCTTCATTCCTGACATTGCCCCTTGCTTTTGTCTTCCCACACAACAGTACTCTACCAAAAATGTTCAATCCAATGTAAGAATTTTAATTTTTGACTTAATTTTCAGGTTTTTTCATTAAGTTTCTCAAGTTAGCAATTAAACAGAATGGAATTATTTTTTATTTTTGGAAATTTTCCATTGATTCCAAAGGCCAGTGATTTAATTAGAGAATGATAGGGGTTACAGGTCTCACATTTCAGGACCATCTCTTGGTCTGTGACTAAGCCAACTGATTTGCTCAATCCATTTTAATACCACTGAAAAAGTTAGTAACTCAAATATCCATTCACCTATTTTATAGTTTATGCCATTAACCATAATAATTTAAAGCTAAAACTTGTCTCAAAATGTTGTTTTGTAAGTAATCAACCATATTATTTTTTATACTTTACTATTACTAAAGTTCTGTACTTGGTATAATTAGCGATTTTCCTCCATTCTGTGTTTCATTTGTAGGAACATTAGAAGTGTAAAATAAAAAAAATATAATGTAAAGTTATAACTCTATTATTATTTATAGGAAAATAATACAATAAAGTCAAAATATAAAAATCCAAAGAAATAAATTTCGATATTTTTGAATCTGCCAGTGCCTTATTCACTTTGTGATAACTTTTGAATCATATCAAACATGTTAAATGGATTCATTCATATTTTCTAATGAAAATGAGTTCCTGTACTGGGTGTTTCAAAACCTCAATTAAGATCTTATATTGGTGAAGAATTGTTGGGATTGAAGTTGTTTCTCATGTCTTAGCTTTTTAAGTTACTTACATGGCATTTGGCTTTATTCAGATTGAACAAAAAACCCAATTTTATCATAGTTTGAGAATATATTACTTATATTTAACTTCTCTTGCTCTCAAGCATGCTAATTGATTAGATTTTGAGACATTTATTAGGGCTAATTTAAAATTTGCTAATGCAAAATGAATCTCTTCCAACTCTAAACCAAAGCAATATCCCATTTTTATTGGCAGGCTCACATCACTTGTTGAAGCTGGAATAGTACGTCATCTCATACAATCGGATCTCCCTCAGTCAGAGATCTGTACGTTGGACCTAAGAAACAAAGATAGGCAATTGTGTAGTCTGACCTAATTACAACATACCAAGCAGTGGGGATTAGCCTTCTGGTGGCAGCTGTGGCCTTCTTTGCAGAGAAGACGATAAACTTGTGGATCAAGTGGAAATGCAGTAAATCAAAGAAGAAATTATTTAAAAGAAAAATGAAGCCTTCAATTGTTAATACTTTGTCTGTGTATCCCTGGTTTACAGGGAAGCGTACTAGGAAAGATAATAATGAAAATTATAGACACTGAAGAGATAGACAGGCTGAATGAGAAAATAAGAGCATAGAAAGTGATGATCTGACATGTGAGAAATTGGGTGGTAAATTGAATACATGCAATGGACGGGAATATATATAAAAGTTGGAATTGAGGAATGGAGCACAACAGCCATGCTAACACCAATCAGAGCTCCATCGGCAGTCGTGTTTGATAAAGTTTACAAGGAATAAAATTTATTTGCCTTTAGGTAAAATGAGGGAAATAGACATCAAGAAGTAATAGAACAGCTTTTGTAAAAGAATGTGTAATTTTTGAACTTTTGATGAAGTCATGATTTGAAAAAAAAAATACTTTTCTAGGCTACTGAAAGAGAAACATCTTATTTTTAGTTAACAGGTAATAATTATCCAATATGTGTTATTATCCTTCATTCTAAAATAGCTATTTATGCAAAAAATTCAAACATCTTGTTGATGAGTTTACATATATCTTGTTATTTTAATGGCTTGGGAAAGAGGAACATTCAATAGCCATCAAAAGTGTGGGAAAATTCAATGCCTATTTAGGTATCAAACATTATGGTAGATTGCAAATTGTTTGACGACTCTTGAAGATTGTAGAATGCCTTGTATTTGCAACTTTTATGGAATAAATGAAATGAAATAAAGAACATTTGGTATTTGCTTAATTGTTATAATGGGTGTAAAGGAGTAAGGATTAATCTATGTGGGCAGATGTTATTTCAGATGCACCTTTCACCATTAACATTAAAAGATTTATTGTAACATAAATCGATACACCTACTTACATTTGTTTGGTAACCAAGATGTTTATTGATGGAATAATATGATCCGAAGATCCTATGCAGACAGGCATAAGCTGTAAAGGTGGCCCAACCAAGGAAACATCCACATTCAGAAACGAGAGAAATTGTTCTGCTACGATAGTTCAGAGGTAGAATATCCGCCCGGCAAGTGGAAGACCCGGGTTTGATTCCCGGTCATAGCAGACTTTTTTCTCGTTCAAAATTATTCCCAAGATGTTTATTGTTTACATTTTGCCTAATAGTATTGACATAATCCACATAATTTTATTGCTGCTGTAAAGGCTTTGGTGCATCTATCCATGTGAATATTAAGTAAGAAGTTAATGCGTAATTATATTAATGATAAAACTTTACAATAAAATAGATAAAATAGTAAATGTTAATGTAAACATCGCTTGCATAATTAAGGAAAGGGGAACGTTTGGTAAACTTGGGGTACCCAACACTGAAAGTAAGTAAATTTCAGAATTTATTATATTAGTTTTATTGTAATATGACATCAAAAGTGACATCAATAAAAATCGTTTGCTACTTAAAAGAAAACCCCTCCCTGAGCAAAGCGGGATGTTTCAGCTAGTTTATTATAACTTTGACTAACCACAATTACACAAATTCACTATCAAATCCAGTTGTTTACAGCACTGGTACATGCACTGGCATTTACTGCGACTAACTGATGGAATCAGCCCAAATATTGCATTGTGTGTGTAAACATGAAGGCAGCTTGAAACATGGTGAACTGAATGGGTGACAGGGATGGCACTTGGGGTAGGCAACATGCCCGACTGCACAGGATATCAATGGAACAGAAAGTTGATAACAATGGAACATGACTCTTCTCGGAACTGAAATAAAAATCATTCTTTCCTCATGTATAATAGTTCATAAGTATTTCTGACTTTTGAATCTCTGTTTTACTTCTCCCCAAATTTTGAGACCCTGGGCCAAGGCCCATATTGTCTTCCCCTCAAGACGCTATGATCAGACCTTCACTTAATCTTGATATAGACGAGCAGAAACCTCAGCATCTCCTCCAGCAATTTTCAACTTTATCTTTGCCTATAAGATGCTTAGTCTCTACAATAATTGTATTTAAACCTATTCATTTTGTGGAACTACCTTTTTCTTTCATATGAAAAATAGTCTCTTTGTAACTTATTTCACTCAAGCAATCTTGTCTTAACCAAACTTCCCATTAGACTAAAATATCGGTTTTTATCTCTAACATAATATTTTATAATTTTGCTGCACTAAGCATTGTCCTATTATTCTAAATTATAATCTGAGGTTGATTATTCTTTAATTCCTGATTGAGCAATTTAAGCATTTCCTGGGACAATGACCAAGATGCCGTAAAATATTCAACATCGTTGGATACAGTAATCATCCAATAGGCATTGTTAGTTTATGCATCATGACTCATCCCTATTAATATTAAAAATAGTAACAATTTAATTCAAGGATTTATTGAACATATTAGCATAGTGATTTCGACAGTTAATCCAGATCTTTGCTTTACACAAGTCAAATAGTTCAACTTAGCACAGTATGACTGTGTGGAGCAGAATATTCACGATTGAAAGGAATTTATTTCTCAGAGAGCTTTAGAGTCTGATTCGACTCTTATTTCTGGATATTATTATAGTTGAAATAGGACAACATTTAGGTATGATACAGATAGGAGTAAGGTATTTTTAATTAATGCATTACTGGTTTTTAGTCCTTTATATTTCATTCAGGGAACAGAATCAACTTGATATTCTGTGAAAAGTTGACTCATATCACTTCTACTTTTTCTATTTAAAATATTAAACAATATCAAGATGCAAATCTAACAATTGTATCATTGCAAAAAAATTTAGGTTATCCACTGGGTATTCCTCAAGCAAATCAATAGTAATTAAGGATAAAAATAAAGAATTTGGATAAACTACTGTTAGAAACAATGGAAAAGTTTGGCGTGCTTAATGTAGCCATTCATTGAATGTGATTTGTTTTACATATAACTAGAAGAACCCATTCTTTGCCTTTTGTTTATAATTGACACCTTGAAAAGCTTCCTTAGGTAGGTATTAATGATCTTTTGTGACTCTGAAATCATAACTTTATCTTCTTTGACATCCATAATTTTGAAAAACATACTGAAAACACTTTTACAATATTTATTCAAGAATTGTTGATGGCCTTCCTACTAGGCGAAATTATACACAAATTTTTTTGGTTACTTACCCTTGAATGCCTTGTGTAAAACTGATGATGAGAAGAGCATTAGGCACATAAATAGATGCCAAAAACTTGTAGTGTTTGACCTTGGACCTTATAAATGGTCATTGTAAAACAAACCTTTACTGGATATTGACAATGTTTGAATTGAAAAGGGTTAGTCACAAGAAATTATGGGAATATGTGGTATAAAAACACTGTCCTTTTGCACATCAGTGATACATTTCCATTTTTGTTTACAATGGCACTATAAATAGTATATCATAATTTCTTCTTCTAGTGTTGTCTTATGACAGGTCTTACCAATTCAGACCGGACACACACACACACAGCAGGGAGGAGGGAAACCCAATGCCGGCATTATCCTGCTGCTTTGAAAGAGCACCGAGGGAGTAAACTGCTTAATGTCCCTTCCGAAGGATGGGGGTGCTGATTTTTGCACGGTCTCCTCAAACCACGTAAGTCGGAGGGGTGAACTCAGAAAAAATCCCACTTTCACAGGATTGGATTTTCTGGGTGTTCCTACAGTGGTAGAATGTCTTTTCTTATTCAAATCTTTAAGCAAACAGACTTGAACTCACTTTTTGTGCTGAAGAGGGGTTTTCTTCTAGAAAGTGATGCACTGTTAGTGGTCAACAACTGTAAGGGAGAAACCCTCAGAAAAATATTCATCAAGTTGGATGAGAAGAATATATTTGTAGTAGGAAGGTTCACTGATTGAAGGAGCTTTGAGACATCTGTAATTTATGGCAGAAACTTAATGCACAAAAAATTAAGTAATTGTAAAAGTAGATGTTGCTGTACACGATTGATCATTTAAAATGCTCATTAAATCAACTTTAAAGATGCTTCTAAGTAGAAAATCTCTGCTCAGAAACATTAATGCCTATTACATTATTTTCAATAGGAAAAATATTATGCATTTTTGATTTACACAATGATTTTCAGGAATGCAACTCGTGCATAAATCAGGGGATACCTGTATTTGCATAGAAATATTAATACTCCCTGAATTTCTTAGTTTTTTATGGGGTTGTTAAGCATACAGTTTAGATAACATCTGAATTTCATCTTATAAATATCTGTGAATGATGAAAATGTCAGTTTTTTATATTTAAAAATCTATAAAAATCGATAAAATCTCTAAAAAAGGATAAAATCCATGGAAGCGGCAGCCCTGTGTATATATGCAGTGAAGCCTCTATAATCTGATCTAATTGGTGCAACTGTGTGTTTGGATTATCAAGGTGTTCAGATTGCTGGATTCTAAGTAAATGACTATGTTTTTTAAGAAAATAAACGGTGCAATATACATTGCACACACATTCTCATATACCTATATATGTTTGTTCTCACTACATTCTTCCTCGAAATTAACTGTGTGTGCTTGGCGATTCACTGCCAATTATGTTAATAATGCATAGCAACAGGACCAAAGCGACTGACACCATCAACCTCTCACGTCTAATACATCTCACCAAGCACGCAACCAGGATTTTCTCTTAGGAGGGGTTCAGCCCTAAAATTTCATGAGTAGATTGCTAGTTGTTAGAAACTTCACACAATATAAATATGCGTAATTCAATAAGTATCTGTATAATGATTATAAATTGTAAGCTGAGAGAAATAGAAAATATAAAAAGTGGAAAGAGTATATTTCCTGTATATTTATAAGGCTAGTAAGAGATTTTTAAATAGAGGCTAAAGCCCGTCAGCCCCTCCCTCTTGGTGAACCCCTGCCTCTCACTGATGGAATTTTATATTTGGGAATCCCTGGGTGCCCTCTCCCTTCTGACGCATGCGCTGAGCATCTTGTACAGAAATAATGCCACTGGATAATATATGGCAACTGTTTTTGGTCACATGGCTTAGTTAGTATTATTGGTGACATCAGATGGATGGATTTTAATCGAAATCCTTGGAGCCATTTTTGAGTAAATCAAATTTTGTTTCAAAATATCCAAGAATAAAGTACCCTTAGTTGTTGCACAATATTGTTTAGCTTTTCAGAATGTCTTTTATGAATGATATTATCCATAAATATGAGATATCATTCGATTTAGTTTAACTGTAAGGCTGTAGTAAGAGTTGGAATGGATCGTGGCGGAGGCGTGACATCATAAGGCTTAGGTAAGGTAGCTTAGCATACATTGTAATGTCACTGGATGCCATATAGTGATTTCAAGAGACATGGTTTATGCAGTATTATTTGTGACATCAGGCTCTACATTTGGATTGATTTTAATCAAATTCTCTTGAGCCATTTTTGAGTAAATCAGATTTTTCTAAAAATCACCAAGAATAAACTACCCTTTATTTTTGTGCAATATCATTTATGAAAAAAGAGTCTGCAAAAGATGATATACGAGGTGCTACCCAAAATGCACCAGCGCACACGTCACTTGTTATTAGGCAGTTCCTGGCTTCCAAAAACATGACAGTCATCCCCCATCCTCCCTACTCTCCTGACCTCACCCCCCTGCGACTTTTTCCTGTTCCCCAAAATGAAACTCTGGCTGAAAGGGCGATGTTTGGACACAATTGAGGAGATCTGGGCAGAATCGTAAGAGGTGCTTAACATGCTCACACTTGCGGACTTCCAAGGATGCTTCACATCATGGAAAAAAATTCTGGGGACAGTGGAAATTAGGACTTAGCGTAAGTAATTTTTTTTATGCACAAATTTCTGGAACTTTTGGGTAGCACCTCGTATTGCACAAATTCCAGATACCATTCGATTTTATGTGCATGTTTGGGCCTTAGTACTGCAAACAGACAGACGGCATGGCGAAAACCACTTTTATGGACTCGGGGAGACCTAAAATGTGCAAAATCTCTAAGTCAAACTTTTTTCAAGATTTCAATACTTTTCTAAATACTACATATATGAGAAAGTAAAAATATTTATTATAATGTATAGTAGGTATATATAGTATAGTATCTTGCAATGCCCCACTTAATTGATACTGTAATCATTGGGAGCAAACAGTCGTCATGAAAGGAGGAATCTAATAATGGGATCATTAAAGGAAGACCAGACTTGAAAGATAATAATTAGATAGAATTTAATGATCGCTACTAGAATGACTAATTATTTGTAGCTTAAATGGATTTAAATGTAACCTATTTTCTTGACCCTCCCTAAGGACTGCATAACCTTACAGAGGTGGGAGGGTTTGTGTACTCTTACGAACCAAAGAGCTATGCCGGCGGGAGATAATTCTCCTGGTAGGACCATCCAAGCCGGAAAGGTCTGAGGGGAAGAGTTAGACTAAGAAGCAGTCTTGGGGGTTTTACATCCCCCTGTGCAAGGGCAGCAGCTTGCACAGTACCTCTGTAGGTGGTGATCATGTGGATCTGAACAGCTACAGATGGGTAATCACTCTGTGAAACTGCGATGAGGAAAGCAAGGGGAAACTACCTCATTATATTTCCCATGATAGGCTGAAAAGCTGAAAAATACCTCTATGGATCTTTCTGGGGTAAAATATTCCGGAGGTAAAATAGTCCCACAATCGGATCTCCGGGTGGGGACTACCCTAGGGGATGCACAGAGGAAATTTAACATTAATAGGAAAGCAAGTGGTGAGAAATTAAGAATAGGCACATGGAATGTTAGGACTATGAATTCAGGGGGTAAACTAGAGAACATAAAAAGGGAAATGAGAAGGAATAATTTAGGTATAGTAGGTCTTAGTGAAGTTCGGTGGGAAGGAGAAGGCGAGATAAATTCAGACGAATTTAAGATTATTTACTCGGGAGGGGAGAAAAAGGAAAGGGGAGTGGGGATTATAATGAGAAAAGAGATAGCTGAAAGAATTGGCAAGGTAGTGACAGTTAATGATAGATTAATAGCCGTAAAACTTCAGATGGAGCCAGTGGAAATGCTTATAATTCAAGTGTATATGCCAACGACTAATGCTAGTGACGACGAAGTAGATGAAATCTATGAACAGATTATGGAGATATTGGAGGAGGAGGGAAAAGGAAGGATCACCACCATAGTAATGGGAGATTGGAACAGTGTAGTCGGAGAGGGACAGGAAGATAACATAGTGGGAAAATATGGACTAGGGAAGAGAAATGAAAGAGGGAATAAACTTGTGGAATTCTGCCATAGAAATAGATTAATTGTAACTAATACATGGTTTAAGCATCACCAGCGGAGACTTTACAGATGGAGAAGCCCAGGAGACCAGAGACAATACCAGATAGATTACATACTAGTCAATGAAAGATTTAGAAATAGCATTAAAAATGTGAAAACACTACCAGGGGCAGATATCGATTCTGACCACAACCTTTTGGTGGCAAATATACAATGTAGACTGAAGAGCGTTAAGAGAAACATAAGAGTTAACAAGAAATGGAACTTAGAGGAACTCCTTAAAAACAAGGAGGCTATTATGACTGAGCTTGAGGAAAGGTTGGGGGAGAGAGCTGAAGAAAATAGGAAGAATGTAGATGAGGAGTGGAGATACATCCATAGCAACATTAAAGATGTAATGGAAAAGAAGGTAGGAAAGATAACGGGTGAAAGAAACAAAAAACCCTGGATCACAGCAGCCATGCTGCAAAAAATGGAAGAGCGGAGAAAGTGGAAGAACATAAACACTGAAGAAGGCCAAAGAAAGTACAAGGAGTTAAATAATGCTTTGAGAAGGGAAACAGATAAAGCCAGAGAACAGTGGATAAATGAGAAATGCGAGGAGATTGTCGAATGTGAAAGAATTTGTAGAACAGACCTCATGTATAGCAAAGCAAGGGAACTATTCAAGAAAAAAGCAAGAAAGATAGGACGTAAAGGAATCATGAACAAAAGTGGTAAAATAGTATCGGAGCCAGACAATGTAAAGAATGTCTGGAAAGAATACATTGAGGTTCTGTATGACAAAGAAGGAAAGCCAAGAAATATTGAATTAAATGAAGAAGAGGATGTGGAAGAAGATCAGTTAGGACCAAGTATTCTCGAGTCTGAAGTTAAAAGAGCAATTGATGACATGAAAAGAAGAAAGGCTGTTGGGAGTGATGATATACCTGTGGACATTCTTAAGGTTTTGGGGTCTAAAGCAGTTAAGCAACTCACAAAATTTTTTAACCAAGTATATGATACTGGCGTATGGCCTGAAGATTTTTTAGATGTTGTGATGGTACCACTGGAGAAAAAGAACAATGCAAAATGTTGTAAGGATTACAGAACTATTAGTTTAATTTCTCATACGGCTAAAGTTCTAACCAGAATAATAACCAAAAGAATTGAATGTAAAATAGAAAAGGAGCTGCAAGATAATCAGTTTGGTTTTAGAAGAGGAAGGGGGACTAGAGATGCTATAGGATGTATGAGGATGATGATAGAAAGAGCGCTAGAAGTCAATAAAGATATGTATTTTTGTTTTGTAGATTGGGAAAAAGCTTTTGACCAAGTGAAATGGGATAAGATGCTGGGTATTTTAAACAAAATAGGAATAGATTGGAAAGATAAAAGACTGCTTAAAAACCTTTACTTTGATCAAAAGATTAGAGTCAGGGTTGAAGGAGAAGAAACAGAAAGTACTTCAATAGGGAGGGGAGTGAGGCAGGGCTGTCCTATTTCACCAGCGATATTTAATATTTATGCAGAAACAATAACAGAAGAAGCGTTGATGGAAGAGAAAGGATTTAAGATAGGAGGTGAAAGTATTACCACCATTAAATACGCAGATGATCAGGGCTTAATAGCAGAAGGCGAGAAAGAGCTTCAGAGGATGACAGACAGACTAGTTGAGGTTGGCCAACAATATGGAATGAAGATCAATACAGAAAAAACGAAAGTCATGGTGGTTTCAAAGGAACATAAAGAATTAAATATAATGGTAAATGGCAAAAAATTGGAACAAGTAAGTAGTTTCAAATATCTCGGCAGTATTTTAGCACAGGATGGAAGTAGTACACAGGACATCAGAAGTAGGATTGCAATGG